>WAAE01001557.1:0-76734 GCA_013400495.1 Nicator chloris | reverse complement strand
TTCCTAGAAATGTAAGAACGATTATGTTTTCAGAAAGAAGTTTGGATCTTTTTAGTAAAGATGCTCCTTTTTATAGAAGCTTTATTGAGCCTTGGGAGAAGCATGACTAAGCTGTATGCTGGTGTCTTAGCAACGTGAAAGCAAGTGTTTTAAAATCTGACTGTATAGACATGATCTCTGCTTGTCTGAATGATGGTGTTGCTTCCTCCAAACCATTAATACTCCACCAGTCTAGAGCAGGACTTGTGCTATGCTGGATAAATGTGTTTAACTTGAATCTTTTCTTCTCATACCTCTTTGCTTCTTTACACAGGGAATGAAGTATCTGTGCATTCCTGCTGCTGACTCACCCTCACAGAACTTGTAAGTATTCCTTAAAACTAAATCACAAAATCCCAGAAATCCCATGGTACCCTGATGCCTATTTTAAAATTTGCCGAAAGCTCTGATTCTCATCTCTAATGGGTATTACACAAATGGGGGGTTTCATCTGTTAAGAAAACTCAGTAACACTTCATTTCACCCTGCTTTTTATGTGTGTTCGTAAGAAGCTTAGTATGTAAATACTCTTCATTTGTGGCCTTCACCTTCAGGAATTCCTTAGTGAGTCTGGGCTTAATTCAGTCACAGTTTATTCTAGCCCCCGTTTTTGTAAATCTTTGTGTTTTGCACCTCTTTTTTTTTAGTGTTACCCTTAACAAAACAAAATGTTTGAAAGAGCTTTGAAGCCTGGTGCCTCAAGGGTTGAGATAAATTCCTCACAGTGGGCCTTCAAAACAAAATCTCTGTTTGTGAACTACTCCTACAACTATCTGCTGGGGACTTCTTGAACCTGCCTCAGAAGTCCCTGCTGCTCTTAGTATAAGCTGGCATGGCAGGGAGTTTTCTGCCCTGCAGTGACTCTCCCCTTGAGGACACAGGTACTGCAACTAGGGTGTCTAAGCCTTGCTCTTTCTCACCTCTGCTAGTTCACGTAATGCTAATTGACTTAACCCTGGTTTTAATTGAGCATAGCAAGTCTCGATTCCCAAGAGAAATCAAAACAAAAGAACTTGGATGGTGACCAGCTCTTTCTTCTAGAGCTCACTGTTTATGTTGGGGAGAGGTGAGGGGGTTTCAGCCACATCCTGCTACCAAGTTTTGGTAGAGAAACAAGGAGTGGAAAGAGGCCTGGTAGGTACGGAAGGAAGTGCAGCACTGCTTTTCTCTTGTATCACAGCAATAGTCCGGCTCATGCTTTTGGGGGATATTTTTAGAGCATGTGTTTCTCATATTCTAGAAAGATTCCAGTGTGGCACTTGATGTGTGATGATTTGCCTTTTCATTCTGCATTTCTGTCACGATTTTAGGGGAAGGGAAAAAAAAAGCACCACACCCCACCCGCAATAAAAAACACCCTAATCCCCTAAATTTCAGGTCTGTAATGAGCAGGCAGATAGCTAACTGCCTTTGTCATGGGCAGCTTCCATGGCCTTAATATTTAGAATAAAAATAAATAAATATCCTTTTGTGAAGGAAAACTAATATGAGATTAGAGGAAAACATTCACGTCATTAATTGTTCATTGGCATTTTGAGGTGTGTAGCATTTTTGACAACATTTTCTAAACCTGCTTCCTTTGTTAATATAGATCAATTGGGAATGGAAAGAGAAAGGATGGCATTTATGATGAACAATGATCAATGTACAGTTCCCTCACTGTTAAGTATCAAGGAGTTATATTTAAAAACCAGCTCCTGTGCTTGAGCTGTCTGGCGCAGTACCAAGGCTCCTAAGGCTTCCGTAAGAAGATAGAATATTTGCATGAGTATTGTTTCTGTTACACTGCAGGCATCTAAAATACTTGCTTTGGTATCAGGTGGTTGCAAGCAGACGTCATTATTTCTAATACTGATACATTCTATCACTTAAAATAAAACTTGATGAGTAACCGATTTTTCTTCTTGGACTTTATACAGTCCAGGCCTTCAAGTAAAATCAAATCATGATGCTCACAAATAGCACCACGGCTTGCTTTGCACATGCAGTCTCCTGAAAGCAAGGGGAAGTTGTCTTTGTTCAGCCTGTGAGGACTGGATGCCGTCTTATCTAGGAGTAGTTAAGCATACTGTGACCTGTGCCCACTGTGGAGGGAGGAATAGCTAGGGAACAGGAAAGGAAATTGGTCCCTCTGCAACATCTTTGCATGTCTGCCCTCTTCTTCTGAAAGAGGGATTCTTCTGATGTCAGGGAGGAAAAAAAAAAAAAAAAAAAAAAAAGAACTAACCAAGCAGCATCCTGTATTGCAGGTCCTTGTGTTTTCTTAGCAATGGTTGACAGGCACAACTGACGGGGTGCACACTGCTCTCTTGCCTGTTTCCCAGCAGCAAGGACCAACTGGAAGCCTTTTACCCCCTGAATTTTGGGACTGTGAGCTCTTAATGCACTTCAGCACAGTTTTTCTGAAAGAAACCTCTGGTTTCTTGTGTGTATAATGCACATTTACTCCTAGAAAACTTTAGTGGAGTTCTTTTCCTCAGAGGGATAACTTGCCAGGGAAATACAGCAGGGATTCCCCTGTTAGCATGTGGATGTTCACTAAAGTGTCTCAAAAGTTTTATTTTACTCCCTTGTTTTGCCCCTAGCAAGCATAGGAAGAAAGCAATTGCTTTTCAGACTCAAGGTGCTTCCTAGATGTTAAACCAATGTTTTCCCTGGTCTGTGACAATTTTACCTTGGGCCACTAACTGCTCCAGAAATGTCATCTTCTATAGAACTCGTCACTAAAAAGTTATTTCTATAGAAATAAAATCTTCCCTTCCTGCCCTGTTCCAGTTAATTGTCTTTGGCTGCCTGTTTCTAAGGAATTAACCTCCAACAGTCAGGTGGTTAGTGGTGATTCTACAGAAGCCAGATGACCTATTAAGAGGAGAAAATTTTGGTAGATTTTATTTTCTTGTACACCACCAAAGGAAAGAAACATTGAGATGCTTCGTCCTATCTGATTTGGATGCTGTCTTTTTAACTTTCATAAATATTTGTAGAAGTCCAGCAAACAACGAATGAAAATACAGCTCTGGTGTCATAACTCTGCTCTTGGTCTAGTTTTGAATTATGCAGCGTGCTAATGCGTCAGTTTAGGTAACTTTTACAGCATCCTGGTAGGGCGCGCTGTACTGGTGGTGGTTCTTCCTGTGGTGTTTTCCCACTGTGAAGATGATGCAGTTCAGGACCCAGCTTTCAGCTGAGAGATGTAAGAGCCAGATATCATGTAATAAATTGTCCTGAAGTCCAACAAATGGGCTGCAAATCAACACATTTGTCAAGTGCTTTCCTGTTAGAGATGATGGTCAACTGTTTCATGGTTAATGTAAGACTTACATTCTTCTTCTTCTTCTTCTGGCACTTGCCACACAGCTAACTGGTCCTCAATCTTAGTTTTCATCTAAACATGATTTTACTATAACTTTGAAAATGAGTTTGGGCAACTGTGTCTGCTGGCTCCAGAAGAGACACTGATGCCATAGGGTTGTGGAGGAGTACATTGCCTCCTTTTCTCTGGCTCAAGTGCCAGAGTGCTATAGAGCAGAACTAATTCTAGATGTGACTATTTCCCTTCTCATTTTCATGAGTGCCTGTAAACACACTTGGAAACACATCAGCAGACTGAGCATCAGCAGTGAGGAAGGGTAAAGAAAACTGGCTGAATGGAGTTCAAGATGTTTAGTACCTTGCAAAGGTGTTATGCTCAGTCACAGGTGTTTTTCAAACCAGCGCTGGAAGCGTCTTACCAAAACTTGTGCGAGACCATTGAAACGAATTCACTGGTGCATGAAGCTGCCCTCCTGGCCAGATTTTCTAGAGAGAAAGAGAAAAGATGAGAAGATCAGGTTGTCAATACAGACCTGAGCAAGCTGCATCTGAGTAAATGTTTTCAATCTTAGCTAATCTCTTCATTGTACAATAGCAAAGCCTCTTGCACACATAGCCAGAGATCTCATTTGTCCTCTGAATTTGTTTATGTGAGACCTCTTGTACTCCCCTGGCAGACCTGAGCAGCATGATTTGTTAGAACTCAGCCAGCGACAGTGGCAGTGGCAGTCCGAGCACACGTGCATTTGTAAGGATTTGTCTTCACTTATCCCACATACTTCATCAGCTCTTTGAGAAACATAAAACCCTGAGCTGACCTGCTGTCGTAAAGCTTGAGATTGCGTTGTGCCTTGAGATTTTCCAAATAAGCTGCTCAGGTCTTCTCTAGCTGTGTTTTCCATGCTATATCCAGTGATGCAGGAACTGCATTGGAGAGGGAGTCCCTGGCTTTGGGATCTTGTTTTTGTTTATTCCAGGTAGATGTCGTTGTCTTTGCAAGTTCTGCAGGCAGTGACACTCTGCTTCAGTGTTGTCCTTCAGGTCAGGAGTGTTTACAGTATCAGCAGCTGCACTCTTAGGCAGGAAGGGAAGCTTCCTTTTGTGTGGGTATTCCTGATTTTTGTGTGGCTGCTGGTGCTGGGCTGAGGTTTTTTTCTTTTACCCTTGTGGTATAATATTCACCCAGAAAGGGGAAACATCTTGAATACAGGACGTTGTGTTTCATGGGTGTTGAGCGCAATGTGCTCTCAGGTCTGCCCTTGCCAACAGGCCTGGTAATGACTGCCCCCTAAGAACCTCTTTCCTCTGCCCATGTTGCCCACATTGCTACTGCTTCTGAGCTTGAAGTGCAAGAGCACTCAAAGGCCAGAATGAACTCCAGCTCTGTTGACCTAACAGGTGCTGCTTGCAACTGTGATAAACTGCAGGCAGCGCCAAAGGCAGGGTGAGCAACTTGGAGTGGGAATGCAACGAGGCAGTGCTGCATATTCACTCAGAGGATGACAGCTGCCCACTTGCTAGGCTTCACTATGCCCCACTTAAAATGAAAGGGGCATGTGTAAAGGATAATGAGATTAGAAACCCTAAAGTTTGCAAACAGTCTTCTCTACGTTTTCTCCTCTGCTGCTTTACAACAAGCGGGCTGTAGACTGACACCGTGACTATAGGCAGAAGGAGTACTGCTGTCTGAAAGGAGAAGACTGGGAGGAACTAAAGAAAACAAGTCTTGAATTGAGCATTTTTTCATAGCAGAGACAAAAGGGAGTGGTTTCACATAGCCAAGCAGAAAGCCTTAATGTTTAGATACGCCCTAGCACATGGCTTGAAGGAGGGAGTAGAGTTAAAATTAAGTATAAGTTTGGGTGGCAGGTAGTGTCTCTGTGAGAGACATTATGTCTGGAGAACTGCTCGTGTAGTTGTGCTGAGTGCTATCTGACATCTGAGCACACAAGGACACTTGTGAGGTCAAGTCACTGACATAAAGAAGAATCAAACAAACTGAAATACAGACCTGACAGTCATCAGAATAAAGTTTATCACACTGTAGTGCCTAAAATACAAGTTTCTTACTTGGATAGAGTGGCGAATAACTTACGCCAGTGAATTTGTGTTTCATTGGCAGCCAGTAACTTTTACTTTGTAAGACTTGTATTCAGTTCTAAATTCTAGAAACAGCGTGAAGTGAGCTTTCGGATATATTTCTCTCTTTCTAAGTAGTGATTTTACTAAATGCAGCACTTTCTTTCTCCCCTTTCTGCTTTTGTTTTCAGAGCAAGGCATTTCAGAGAGAGCATCAAATTTATCCATGAGTGCCGGCTCGCAGGTGAAGGCTGCCTAGTTCACTGGTATGTATACTGCTTGCTAAAAAAAAACTTTTTAAGGGTTTCTCTACCTTGATTTGGATGTTCATAATTTTTAATAAAGTAGTGGTCATCTCCCCTCTGTAGCAAAATCCTCTTGGACTGAATTGCCCCCTTTATTCAAAAAGCCCCAGAAGATTTGCAAATGATATTAAAGCCTTATGCTAGTACTTTCAAGTCTCTGGGGTGGGCAGCTGCTTGAAGATGAAAGGAGCCCAAGAAATTCTTCTTGACCTTCTCTTATCAAACATTTTTGTAGGATTGATTTGATTAGGAGTGTGTTGGCTGGAGACATATTATTTAGTTCCCATCATTTAAATCACTGTATTTCTAAATGTGATTTCCATAATCCTAATAATTTGATTAGTTTCTCTGACAGCTGTTTTGGTAAATTCAGAGTTGTTAAAAAAAACCTGTCTGAACAAAAATTGATTTTTTTCCCCTTTCTTTTTTTTAAACTGCTGAAGCATTCAGATGTTGCCTTTGTTAATAGCAAGACCCTGATTGGAGAGATGCTTCTGGGACTGTAAAGAATAGAAAAGGAAATCCCACCCTGGGTTTTTTCTTGCTCTCTGCTATTGGTTGTGGTCTTTGTGCTCTATGTCCAAGGGACACATGTGAGTCTATATCTGGAATCAGAGTCATCTCATGATTTGAACACTGGACTTGTACCCAGGCCCTGAGCATAAATCCTCACTTTGCTATTGACTCATGACAGGGCTGTGCATGAGCCATTTGGTCAGTGTTGGTGTATGGAAAACAGGAATAAGTAGTCTGAATACCGATAAGAGTTTTAAAAAACATATATGTAAATTTGTGAAGTATTTCAGAAACATAAAATTATGGAAGAGTCTGGTAACACTTTCTTTTTACTGTGGTAAATATAACTCTAACACATTCTTTATACTCTCAGGAGAAATAGTTCTGAGTTTATCCAGTGTTGTCCAACCAGGCATAATGAATGATTCTTACAGCTTTTTATCTGGGGAAACTGGAGCCCTGAGAGTTTAAGCTGCACAATGCAGTGGATAGCAGAAAGAGGAACTCAAGCAACCAGACATATATACCTCTTATTGGTTCAGTTAAAGTTCATTTTGGCCCCATGAAATTGCAGCCTTTATTCATGGTGGAGGAAACAGTCTTATTCCACTGCTCTGATCTATATAAACAGAAGAAAGAAAGTGGGTGACTTACTTCTGCCTTTTTAAAACCCAAATCTAACTTAAAATGTGTGCGCTGTCCCCTGCTTTTGTGATTGCTTCATGCCTATTTCTTCCTTTTCAGCCTCGTATGAATTACCACTCAAAACCCACCTTCTTGATCATGTAGATTTTTTCCTGCTGCACTTGAAAATGCAGCACCAGAACCATTTAACTCAAATATTATAATATTTCTTCCTCATGACAAGCAACACAGCAGTCTGCTGTGATGTTGAGGAGTGATGCTTTTAGCTGTGATAGGTGAAGTACAGCATTGCTCCAGTGCATTGTACCCCCTTTTCCATGCAGCCTTGCAGGTGTCTCCAGGAGTGTCACACTGGTGGTTGCCTACATCATGACCATCACAGATTTTGGCTGGGAAGATGCACTGTCTGTTGTCCGTGCGGCGAGGTCCTGTGCTAATCCAAACATGGGCTTCCAGAGACAGCTACAAGAATTCGAAAAACATGATGTTGATCAGGTAAATGAACTACAAAAAAGAGCTGTGAAACACAACTGCAAGTCAGATCATGGGCTACTTCTCATTGTTTTGTGGTCTGTGTGGTTTATCTGACTCGCTGTTTTTGCTTTGAGGGAATGGCTTCTTCGCCCAGCCTGCCCCACGAAGGAGATACAGATAGATCTGAAGGTATCAGGGAATGCTGGGTGGGAGATGGGATGAAGCACACCATCTAAACACCTCCTGCCCAGCTGTGCTATCAGTCTGGTCTATGTGAGCTAAGACACAGTTGAGGATTAACACCTTTAGAGGGGTAAAGGGTGAGTCTCAGAACACAGCAAAAAGGCCAACCTATAACTTTCAGTTGCATAAAAGTAGTTGGCTTCCCCCCGACACATTCATTTGGAATAGTAAGCAGGAAAGAAATTATCATCACAAATCTTTCCTGTCCAGGACTTAGTTTAAGTCCTCATTATCATTTGTGTGTTGTGACCTGCCTCCCACCTTCTGTGGCTAAGACTTAATAAATTTTCTGATGTTCAGGGCAGCCTCAGATCTGACCCTTTTTTTTCTCATTAGCCTTTGAAGGTTTTGTAGGACTAGGAGAATGAGCAAAAGAGTAGGACTGCCAAAGGGGTTTCATAAAACAAAAATAAGTTTCTTAGTCCAAAAAAGCCCCATCCTACGCAAAAGACCTGCTCCCTGTGGGTGATTGGTGACTTCCACTTATGTTACCAGCCTACTGTGGCCGTCCCTTCCATTTTCCATTGCTCAGCATGTTGTTGTTATGTGGGCTTTTTTGCCTGTTGTGCTTATTAAAAATAACAACAACAGAGGCAAACCAAAGTCAGAAAGCAAAATACATGAGACATAGGATGTTGGTTTTTTTCATTCCATCCCTGTCATTCTGCTGCAGAAAGCTCTGAGTTTAGAAATTACCATTTGTTTTGCATGATGCAGTTAGCAACTGTAAATATTTGCCTTTTTTTAATATTTAACTGAATGTTTCCTGGATTGTTTGGAACTGGTGTAAATGGTAGAATAACTGATTTTAAGAGACAAAAGTCAGAGAGGGACTTTCCAGACTTGTCTCCTTCCTCCCTTACAGTCATTTCTACTCTGATTGGTTTGGTCTAACAGCAATGACAATTAAGGCTGTATGCAAATAGCCTGATAAAGACAGTAACGTCTCTCTTTTTTCATCCACCATGGACTGCACATTCTGTCTTTATTCACTGAGGGGGAGGCAGTAGGTTGCAAAAAGAGGTATCCACCTGTATGCACTGGCTGGGCTGTAGTTTCTTACTGTCTCTTAAGAGCAACCACATCCTTAGCAGGTGTCTGTTTACACACCTGATTTCAGTGGAATGATGCCATCTGCCAAGGGCGTGAACTTTTTTCAGATTTCAGCAGCGTTTGGTGTTTTGCTGTGCCACTAAAGGGTGGTGGTATCCTGTGGGCTCTCTGGAATGTTGCCCTCTAGATCCTGGTCTTACAGGATCAGGTATAGTCACTAAGGTCACGACATAGTTTGCACCTGTTCCAAACTTCCACATGGTAGTCTGAGGCTTCAGATTTGCCCGAGGACCTCTTTAAGGAATGGGAGGAAGTATCTATGTTGAGGTCTTGTCTCCCAATGTCCTAGTGAATGATCTTTATGGATCAAGCTGTTCCTGAGCCCCAAACAGAACAAAGCTGTGAAGGTTAAGGTTTGGAAAACTAATATTATCCCCACTGGGACACAAGAGTTGGAGTCGTCTGCAGGTAAGCTCAAAAAAATTGTCAGGAACTGGACTGTTCGTCAGCTGGAATTGTCCTCAGCTGGACTGAAATTCTCCAACAGGCAGAAAAGTTGAGTGGATAGAAAAAGTGAACATGTGAAATTTCCACACTTTCCTGTGAGACAGAGTTATCTGTTGGCAGGTCCAAATCAGGGAAAAGGAGTGGGGATTTATACAGTATGTACTTATGGAGCTTGTTGGCATACAGGTATCTTGTGGTAAAAAAATGTGGGTTTAAAATGACATCTCATGACAAAAGAATTCATTTGTGTTATCAAACACAAAGATAGTGCCTCAGCCTTTGGAAGCACCTAAGCTGAAAATTGCTGCAAGCTGAGGAAATGGCCAGGGAAAAGGTCCCAGCATTATTGCCCTGCCATTGCTTGATTCTTTCCTCATCATTTATACCTGGTTACTCTCAAAGCAGGATGCAGAGCTGGACTGACCACCAGCTGGGCATGGTACATATGTTACCAGGTACCATATTCAGTCATTCATATCAGTAACATACGGGGTCCTATTCTACAGTTTGTAAAACTCCTGGACTATTTCTTCCTAGAAGACACCTCTTCGGATATCCACACTACATTTTTTTACTACTGGTGTTTGTGGGCTCAAGATAAAAAACCTGTAAGAGTGGTTCACTTCCTGATCTTCAACCTTCTTGCAGCCTATTGTGATTTGGGCAAATTGGCTGATCATATTGGCTTCCATGCTAATTCCTCTTATTGTTTGTGTATGCAGCATGAACACGGAGATTTTAAGTTCAGGGTGTCCTTTCCCAGCAGGTATTCCTTACTCCCTGTTACTCCAGTCAGCCAAGCTGTTCCACAGATGTGTCATTTCAGGAGATGTAAGGAGTCTCAGTGATTTCAAGTATGTGTTCCTGTGCTATGCATTCTGTGCTGTTGTTGAAGGACATGGAATATTTGGGGTGCTTTTCTTTGAACTGTGTATGATCCTAAAGGTTATTGAAATTCTGTAGGACAGGAAGAAGAATTACTTCTCCATCAATTTCATGTTACTGTTTCATCATTTGGTATATATATTTTTAATTTTTTTATTTTTAATTTTTTAATTTGTAATTTTAATTCTTCTTTCTGCAGTTCAGGCAGTGGCTGAAAGAAGAATATGGGGAAAACTCTTCTCAGGATCTGCAAGAAGCCAAAAATCTTCTAAGCAAATACAAAGAGCAGGCAGAGTTGCATCAGACTACTGGAGGAAGGCAGTGGAATAACAACTTCTCATCTGTGCCATCACTCTCATACAGCAACTACACAACAGAGACCTAATTGCAAGAGGTCCATTTTCTTTTTCTTTCTACTTTTGCAAAACACCTTGCCATGTTTTCCATCCCATCTTCAAGACTTTCAGCAGTAAACCGTGCAAACTGTTGATTTATAGAAAACTTCTTGATGACATTATGTGTGTGTGTGTATGAGTGAGTTTCACACAGTTTCGTAATTTGGGCAGGATCAAGCTCTGTTTATGCCCAGAGACAGGATCCAGTTACTGTGGCTGAGGCAGTTTGTCTGCCAGCCACAGCTATATCCCCTTCTGCCCACATTGCCTGGCATTTGCTGTGAGGTTAGCTCAACTAATTAACTCCTCTTGTTGAAGGCTAGCAAAGGGCTTGGAGAGATGAAGTCTGGTGATTCAAGCTGTGGCAGTTTGGCATCTCTGCACTCTTAGTGTGGCAAAGGCGTTAGTGCACCTGAAGAAGGGAACTCAAGTCTGTGTCTCTGCTGCTCCTGTTCACAGCCCACTGGCGAGTAACAGCGTGGAGGTGGGTGTGAACTTGAATGCTAGGCTGAAAACTGGAGCAGGTGAGACAGGGGCCCAAGTACCTTTCCCCCAGCAGTGACATCTAGGAGAGAAGTGGGACAGACAGCTCTGAGTAATAACACCTTCAACCGCCACAGTTGTCTTTGCTTCAGTGCCCGTGAGACTGAGCTGTCGGCAGAGCTGCCACAGACCAAGAGCGCCCAGGCTGTCACCACAGCTCAGCTGATGTGCAGTGATTTAAGCCCTGGTCCCTTGACTGTGCATCAGGTCTCCCAACATAAGCTTTTCTGGAGAGTAGTTTATCGTGTCTCCAGAGCTGCTGAACTTCATTCCCCATGGAACACGTGCCTCTTCAGCACACGCCCCTGCGCGCACGGTAACGTGTCTCCAAAGAGTGGGCTCGGTGTGAGTGCGAGCACCTGTTTCTTTGCTTGTGCTGTGGTTTGCTCCTTGACTTCAGCTACCTCAAAAATGCTGTTCTTGTCATTGTGGTTGTAAATGCAACCTTGAAAATTGCCTTGTGTAATCTTAATCTGACACTGAGTGAAGTAAGTGGATGCGTGTGTGTGCGAGAGTGTGCGTGTGCATTTCACAAATGTCTGTATTTGAGAAGTTTATTGCTTTCTTTTAAAATTGTTTCCTTTTAAAACCCATATTTCTCACTGGTTTAAAGACTGAGTTGTTGGAATTCAACTGTCCTGCCATTTAAACATCACTGTCTTTTGCTGTGATCAGATTTATAGGAATGCATTTGTACAATGTATTTGAAACTAGGGGCCATACTCCGCTCTTGGTAACCTTGTGTGTTTCTGGAATGGAGCCATTGCCTGACCCAAGGGGCTTGTAAGAGTGTAACTTCAAACATGTCAGTAGGGATGCTGGGCAGTGTATTGATTTCTGATGGTGTGATGTGGGGTGACCCTGATGCCAAGATCATGATTTCTTGTCTTTGACTTGGAGGATGGAAGGCCCACTTTTCTTGAAGATTCTAGAAAATAAAAAATACTACCCAAACAGCCATGATAGAAAACTAAAACCAAACCCTTCATTTAAGTGTGGTGTATATCATGCTAAAAGCTGAGCACTGAGTGAGAAGCAATCAACATACTAAATAGATTGTGGTGTCTCTTTCAATTTCTTCAGTGCTCTGGCCTCCCATTCCTTCACAAGATTCCTCTGTGTGTGATTTCCTGCTTGCAGGTGGCAGTGAATTCTTTGGATGGGAGCAAGGCTTTTGAGTCAAGTAAACTCTGGCTGTTAAATATCTGTTGTTAAGTATCTTAAAAAAATACGTTATGGCTTGTGAAATACAGGTCGTGCATATCAATTATTGCCTAAAAGGAAAAAAGGGAATGGGCTGGAACTGACCTGTCCATTTCATCTGAGGTCAAGCCTGCATCAGGGTTCTCATTGCACTAAGTGCTTTAAGTGTACTGAGCAGGATAGTCATATCTTTGTTACAGTAAGGGATGTTGGTGGATTTGGGAAAAGTGCTGGAACTGACTTTGTTTTCAAACTTGCAGCTAAATGAACCACTGCCTGTTTGGTATATCCAGCAGTTGCTCTGTTACTGCCTGGTAACAGAGGTATTTAGCTGTTCTTGAAGACGTTGATCTGCAAATAATTGTCTGCTTAACAATTCCAGCCCAGCAGTGTCCATGTTGGCAGTCCCTTCTGTGCTCTGAGGGTAGATGTGAGAATTGGAAAATGTTGTCCTCGGTAACAGGGTCTGACACACATTCAGGATGCGGGTCCATTTGTTCAACCCTCTACTCATAATACGATATGTAGGGCAGCTTCAGCCCATTTCCAAAGGGCAGCTTTGTCAGAAGTGTTCTGCCTATGGTCTTGCAGGTATCCAGCCAGTCCATCCTGTAGCTGGCTGCCAACACTGTGTATCCTGTAACACTCCTGGCACTCTTGTCCTTGCAGTAGTAACGCTGTGGGTGCTGATAAGTTGGCAGTTCTTTTACTGTTCTGACACATACAAAGCAGAATGGGAGATATTTGTTAATTTTCATGTGTCCAAGATTAATCTGCACTGGTTTTTTTTAATAGTTTGGTTATCTCCAAAGAGTCAGTCCCCTGAACAGGATTTTTTTGGAACTGAGTTTGGCTTTAGTGCCATATAGCCAGTCAGTGTGCTGTTATGCTGCAGCTCCAAAGCATATACAGGGTAAGCTGGGAAGACGGAGGGAATGCCGTATTGTCAGTGAGTGGAAGTGCTTCTCTCTTCACGAAAGGCAGAAGGGGTATTTTCTGCCTTCAACATCCTGTGTAGTGGTCTGTATGTATATAATGTATCCCATTACTGCATACTGCAGGTAAGAGCAGTACAAGAGCAACAGCAGTCTAAGAAAACTTGAATCTGCTTTGTCCATGTAGAGAGCAGAATGATGGTTTACTCCCTAATTACCATGGGTGCAGAAGAGAGAGCTACAGTTCTCACCTTTAGCCTTTTAGAGAGGGAGAGGAGCTAACACAGACTGAGAATGTGACATGATTTGTCTTCCAGCCAGCCTTTCAGTGGCAATTTGTAGGACTTTCCAGCTATCTGGAACATGACTAGACCCAATGCACCTCTTAGTAGTTGGCCTTTGTAGTGTAGATGATGCATTCAGTTATTTTGTTTCTGTACTTCAAAACACTGTCCTCATTTTGATGTTCACTGGAAAATGTATAAAGTTTATAACACCTTATTGGATATCCAGATTTGAAATGTATAATCGATTTTTTTTTTTTTGGGCTAAACTTGATATCCATGTGTGATTATAAGCAAATGTCTAGTGTTATAGAATGTAGGTAATGGGTAAATGCATTAATAGTATTTATTACTCTGTTTTTTAACCTGGAAAAAGTTGCTTCCTTACATTTTGTGGTCGAGTGGAAGATATGGCAAATCATATCTGTTTTTTAAAAGGGATTATAACTTTGGTTGCTATAATGGCCACCACCTATAAAGATGTCAGTGAAAAATTATAGCAATTATTCCACTAGTTTAAAAACTCTAAATTTGGTAAGCTTCTTGATTCTCTGTCTTCCTCTTCCTGGGCATCTTAGCGAAGCCTTGATTGCTTTTTCCAAATGTTTGTATTTAATATGTTCTACAATTTTTTTATAAATAAAATTAAATGTTAACACTTGATCTGCTTTTGTATTTCTTGAAATCAATAGTAGTGTCCAGAAGGCTTCTAGTTGCTGTTTGTATCCCTGCAGGTATGGTAAGAGTACAAGACTAACTCATTTTGGTGTTTAGATTACTTTTTTCCCCTGCACACAGACTTCTTGAAACTTCCCCTCTCTTCACAGAGTTCTTCCAGGTGAGTTCAAGAATCTTCAGCATAAGCACCTCTTGATAGTCTCCCAAGAGGATCTTTCATGTTGCTGTCTTACTGATTGTTGTTGGCCCATCCCTTCCTTTCCATAGCACACTGATTTAGGACTTAATTAGCTGTAAAGCTTACCTGGTTTTCAGGCTGCCAGTGCTCAAGGCTCTCAGTAGTGGTCTGTCAGAGGAAGCTGATGTAAGTGGCAGATGATTCTCAGGGGAAAACATTAAAGAACTTCTAGTGTAAGGGAGGAAATGCCCCGTTCAAATTCCCACAGATAACTCACTGAATTTCTGGTTTGACACTTCCTCTGCTAAGAGAGTATTTCTGACATTTGGGCAATCGGAAAAAAAAAAATCCAAACCTAAACCAAAAAGCCCACCAACCTGAAAGTAAAATCAGTCAGATTATAGCCAGATCTCATGGCCACTTCAATCACTGCTGAAGGCTGAACTGTTTGCAGTGGGACTCCCTTACCATGAAGGCAGAATTAGATGCTCAGGAACAGTGAGTTTTGAGTCTTCTCTTTTTTCCCTCTCCTTCCTCTCCCAGCACTTGTACTACTGGGAATGTGTGGATGGTGATTGCTAAGGAATCCTGGGCATTCAACTGATCCGTAATACCCTCCACTAGAATAAAGTAGATGTGTCTGTAGAAAGCTCTGAAGGTGATAGCTACACCTTGTTCAAATACATTTCATGATACATAATACATTATTCATCTTCAGTGTAAAGGGGATGGCTTGGATTTTATTAATGTGTGTTTCAGTCCTCTTCATGTCATTCTATGAAGAGACTTTAGATTCAATACAGCCTGCTATGTGACACTTGAATTAGTAGTGTGATTACCTTCTTTCTCCCATCTGTTATCCATAGCAGTGTCTTAGGTATATGTGCTATGACACGGAGGAGACAGAAAACATGCTAAAAGTGTAATCCCTTCTGATCTAGGGAAACCTCGTAAGTTTAAGAGAAGACTTCTCCGCTGCCTTAAGGAAAACAGCAGTTTCCAAATCGAAAATGCTTTACTGCTTAATCTTCCTTTTGACCACTTAGTACTTTTCAAGGGTAATTTTTAACCAAATCACATGCAAAAATTGTGCTGGAACCGTGGTGCTGTATTGCTGTTCCTGACTGTGTATCTCGTTCCCTCCAGAGTTGCATGGAACTGTTGTAAATTCTGGAAAGTGGCAGTTTTGATCTGATTCCTGGAGTCTTGTCCCACCGTACAGTTAGCTGAGGGAAGTAGAGGGCAAACCTGAATGTCCTTGGATGTGCTTCTAACCTGATAAGGAATTTTGGCTTTACCAGCAAATTATGAGAGTCCTTCCACCTCCTCAAGAAGATTGCATTGGCAGAGGGAAAATGATGATGATCTGTAGAAAATATTAGCATGAGGAAGATGATGTTGCACTGTGCAGTGTTTCTGTAGATACCCCTGGAGACACAAGGCACGTGACAGAAACAGCTAATTTCACACTTTGTTCCCAGCAGAGCTTTAAATGTGGGTCTTGTTTTCCATGTGGCCCAGCTCCTGTGCTTAACTATTTCACTTCTACTTTTAGCTGTTCTGTCCAATATTATTATTCTGCCCTCAGCCAAGGAACAAGGTCTTCTTTATATATTTGAATGCTTTGCTCTAGTGAATTATGCCAACTGCGGTTTGCCAAAACTGAGTAGCTTGTGAGTAGCAAGGTGACTTCCTGTAGTTTTCTATGTAGTTTCTAGTGTAAATATCAGGACTGGGGGTTAATGAACTGTGAGCAAGAAGTGTCCTTTTGCCATTGAGCAGCTGCATAGCTCAGTGCCGAGACTGAGCTGCTGTAGGAGACTTGGTTCTGCTCGTGTGAGCCAAACACATCTGCAGTGAAGTGGGACTAAAAGTCACTTGCAAGCAGCCTCAAAAAGTGGGATTTTCAGCCAGACCTGAGCCCAGTTTCCATTTTAGATGAGACAATTATGAATGTGCAGGTTTGTAGCCTCCATTATTTATTGAACTATGAATAGAGAGATCAGAACCGAGACATCGAAGGTACTTGAAGTGTGAAGTGTTCTTAGGTTGTTTGCTTGATTGATCATTATTCATACAGGCATTGGCAAAGCCGTGTTAGACCTGGAAGGAGTAATTTACAAATGGACCCTTTGAAAGTCTGAGTTCTGATTCTCCTTTTTCCCTTCTTTCTCTGGAAGTGAGTTTTTATTTAATTTGTCAGTGGATAATACAGTGAATGGGATTTTTTTCCAATTTATTGCACTTATTCTCCTCCTTCCATCCTTTTACCTTTCTTTTCTGTATGTGGGGTTTTTTTGTTTGGTTTTGTTTTTTTTTTTAACAATTAGTATTTATCCCAGACCTCTTGAGTCAGGGTAAGTGCCAGTGTGTGGCTTGCCAACAATTCGTTTCTTGTAAGTATGTATTTATATTAATAAATGGTCTTGTTATAAGGTTGCTGATTTAGTTAATTGTATTAACAAGTACACTTTGGCTGTCTGTGTATCTGTCCTGTTATGGTTGGGATGGTTTTCTCTGAAGCTTGATGTGCCTTCTGTTGGATGTTGTCATCTTCTGTGGCCTTCTGGCTCTTGTACAGCGCTGGATGCTTTGGATAAGTAACACTGATCCGTGACATTGTTGAGCCTGTCATTGAAAACATTAAAAAGGGATATTTTATTTCTGATTTGTATGCCAAAAATCAATGTTCACTGCTGGGCCGGCATCCTGTGCAGGCTACTACTGGTTGCAAACATTTTACGTGATTCTCTCCCTTCTATTTTAAAGCAAGATGGGACTTTGTTGAAAGTTTCCAAGTAGGGAAAACTCTGTCCTGTGTTTAGAGGAAATATACATTGAAGGTGTCAGAATTACAGCTGTGTATATACATGTTCACTCCGTATTTTTCCAAGGATTGCATTTTTGAAGTCTTTGCAAGTTGAATCTGCAGCATGTGACTTTCCCAGCAAAACAGCTTATGAAATCCCTCAATGTCTCAAAAGAAGAAAAGAGAAAAACAAACAAAAATTTAATATTTTTGCACATATTTTTTGGAGGCTGTGCAAGTGTACCTCTGTCATTTCTCAGCTGCGTAAGGCTGTATGAAGTGAACCATCAGTAATAAGTCTGGAGGATGCATGGGAAAAGGTATAACCACCAGTGGATATTAATGTAATATAGTAATTCATGGGAAAAGGTATAACCACCAGTGGATATTAATGTAATATAGTAATTCATTGGAAATGTACTCTAGACTCCGCTGTCACTGAAAGAGTCTTATATACTTTTCAATATTTTCTTTTCTTTTAGAGTTGACCTTCATTTCTCTGGGTTAGTTTCACCATATATCAATGTTTCCCTTGGGAGATCTCACATATTTCTAGCTGGACTTCTCTCCCTTAGAATTATACCTCCCTGTTAATGCATAAATAGCATAGAAGGGGTTGCAAGAGCACCATTGTTGCAGTAAGACAGGCTACGAGTTTCCATCGTCCTTTTTGAAACAAAGGACTCGCGGTTTTGACTTATCAAGAAGACATACTGAGTCTGTCACCTTTGTCCAATCCATAAATGCTGGACTGAGCAGCATTTGGGATTCTGTTACCAAAACTCCTGCCGTTTGCTGTGTGATTATGCAAGTTGTTTCAGTCTGGTTTGCTTCCTTTTCCCAGTAAAATGGGGAAGCAACTACAGCTTTCCCTGGTACAGCTTTGAGATGCCCCCGCTGAGAAGCAGTGCAACAATGTTGGTTGTGTGTTGTCAAATGAGGTATCTGCCCTCCATCTCAGGGATGCTAAAATATGTTTCTAACAGAGAGATCCTGAAGCAGGGCAAGGAGCTGTGGGCGTGTCAACACCTTCATCCCACCTGCATATGAAGATGCACAGGATGGTGGTTGGATGTAGATGGGAGAAAATTTGAGGTCTTAATCTCCCAGGAACTATTTACTGTATTTCAACATGAACAATGAAGTGCAGCTGTCACAATTTCTGTATGAGACAAGAATGAAGAGAAAGAGGCCTGGAGCAATTCTGGTTGTGACTGTCGTAGATGAAATCAATCCCTCTGGTGCATCGGTTGGACATAAAATCCCAGGTAGAAATGAAATGGTTGGGATACGTAATGTGCTTGAGATTTCAAGAATGATGGGGAAGCGGCCGGCGGCAGGCAGAGGAGGAATAGCACATGGCAAAACATTAAAGCATTGGAATAGCTAAAGGTAACGTGGTTAGAGGTCCTGATGCATGGGCTGATATGTTCCATGTACTCCAGGAAAAAATCTGCAGGCTGAAAAAACAACGGGATGCTCCACAGTATTTTGGATATATGGCTATGGTGATAGGAAAAAAAGCGTTGTCCTGATTTTCTTGTTCTGGAAAGAAAGTGCATATGGTGAATACATCTAATAAAGGATGTTCTGGCAGATGAGAACTGGAGGAAGAACAAAATCAGTGTCTCCCTGGCGAAGCTGCTGCTGCTACTTTTGGACTGCTTCATGGAAGACATGAATTTGATTCATTTCCAAAGACAGCTTGGAAACTCCAGGCAGCAGAGGAAGGGACTCCCCCTTGACTTAGCTGCTTTTCTCTGAATGCACTGTGCTCTGTGAAATGCTATCAGTGCCACCTCTCAGGTAATTTCTGAGGGAAGGTCATGGTGTGGCGACTCAGATTGAGTGATCAGGGAGCTCCAGTGGTTTGAAACACGTTGAGCTTCATACAGGGTTGGGGAACTCACAGTGCCTGCTCTGGGCACCTCAGTTAAAAAAGAAAACCTTAAATTTCTAGCCAGAGTAGATGCAAACTGTGTATTGGAGAAGCCCCTGTCTCTCTACTGATGGCCAAAGCCTCTTTGTCCTCTCCAGGGTTGCCTTGAGCACTAAGGTGAGTAATTAGGATCCTCTTCGTCCCTCCAGACTTTCCTCCCTCCCTTCAAGACTGGATGGCAGTGGTTGCTGGACTCTGTGCTGATCACTTGTTCCAGAAAGCCAAACAGTTAAATCAATTTTTAATTGGAAGCATGTATATTAAGGTGATTAGAACATAATAGATGATTTACCTAGCTGAAAATAACTCATGTGGGGTCCAGGCTGTGGAAATAACAGAGGTAAGAGTAGGGAGAGTATGGTTTGGTGAGTGCTCTAGGAGTGATTTGCCAGCTCTGATGAGAAACAATAAAGGGGAGGAAGAGACGGTAATCGGTGAATCAATCCGCACAGCTCATTTAAAAATACCTCCTTTTTTGTGGCTTTGGTTACAAGAATGCTTTGTGGGCTGTAGAAGAAAGGCATTAGTAGCTGTCTTAAACCAGCCATATTCTAATTTAATATTTCATGAAGTGCTGTGAACCTCTGAGCAAGAGAATTTCCACCTGTGTGCTGGGTGGGGGAGAGGGACAGCAGCTGGGCAGTAGATATTTTAAACAAGAAGTTGCAATTAAAGCAAGAAGGAGCCTTCTGTAAATAGTGCTAGGCTGCAGCTGGGTACTTTTTTTGAGAAGGGATGGAATGACACACTAGAAACCCCGTTTCAATAGAAGATGCCAAGATGATGCCCGAAGGAAATACTCGACAACGGAGTTGTGTGAAATGGCCTTGTTCTCCTGGGAGATGGTAATAAATAGGGTCGTGTCTCCATCACCTGGAGTGAAACCTGCACAGTGAGGAGGGTGGCCAGCTGTGCATCCCAGCTGGTTCCATGCTTTGACATGGCATGCCCTGGCTTGCCAGAGGGCTGGTGGGCTGGGCCAGGCCCACGCCGTGGTTTACTGGCGAACTGCGTGAGCCTCACCCCAGGGAGCTGGGAGCTGATGGTGCACTGGTGAGGCTGAGCTGGTTCAGTTTGGGAGAGGATTAGCCTGACCACCTGCAGGGGAAGCTTTAAACATTTGAGTGCAACCCTCAGATAAGCCTTTAATGCACATTTTCAGAAGTCAACGATGCTTTCAGCAGTTTTGCTTTTTGGCCATCCTTCAAAGCAGAGCGATCAATATTCGTGGTCTGTCACATGTTGTTGCAGCTTTATGGAACAGCAGCTTCACATTTCAGGGATGACCTTAGCCAGGCCCTGCAGGTACACAGTCATTCCTGGAGCGGAGTCGTAGCAGTCACAAAAAGGAAGACCTCTGCTGTGATATACCTTCCCTTCCACCTGTCAGTAATAACCAGACGTTGGAAGAGATTATGAAGATCCCCTCTAGAGAAGCATAATTTATTTATTTAGACAAGACTACTGATGGAGTATAGGCCAAAGTTAAGGTTTCAAAAGATCTTCCAGCAAGATGGTGTATCCTGACATCTGATAGCAGGAACAATGAAGAAGAGAGGAGTTTGAGTTATGCAGGTATCTGCTGCAATCATCTTTAAACATAACACATAACATTTAGTAGAAGAGGAAAGCTCGTAGTCATTGTAGGGCTTTGAGTTGTCATCAAATTTCTCTTTTTCCTACAGTCTTCTAGAGCTTTGCATCAGTGACTCTCAGTTTCTGTCACTGTTGGTGTGTTGGGCAGCCATGGTGCACACTTGTTAAGCCCCTGGAGGTGAACAGTCATAACAGATAAGCTGCTCTTAAGGGCGTTTGTAGTGCTCTAGCTTAGTGAAGATAAAGAGAAAAGCATAATGATGTTTTTAGAGGAAAGCCAAGTCAGGCTTTGATTTTGGGTTCCTGCTGCTTTATCACAAGGGAAAAACTCTACAAGCAAATAGTGGCACTTGTGGGAGCTGGAAGGAAAAACTGGAGGAACTTGCAGGAGCTGTATAGGTTTCCTGAGAAAGACACACTGAGGTAAAGGTTTTGTTCTGGAATTACTGAGAGGGCAGAAAAGATGGCTAATATTGCGTGTAACCAGAGAGGTGAAAGGAAAAGGACACTTACTTGGAGAATAACATTGGCTATTGTATCTTAGTGCACCAAAAACCCCCCAGAACCCAATAATGAAAACATGACCAAACTGATGGTTCTAGTCCAGAGTGAATACTCAAACTATCTGCCAGTGAGCTGCACTTGACAGGCCAATGGTTAGAGCACCATTCCCATATTGTGGAGCAGGAACATGAGGAAGGAGCATGAATGCATCGGTAGTGAATATTGGGCCCAGTACTGTTCAACGTCCTCATAAGTGATCAGAATGATGAGATGGATACCCTGATGAAATTTGGTGATGATACCAAACTGAGAGGGGAAGTGGACACTTCAGAAGGGAGAGCCACCCTGCTGGATAGATTGAAAGAGCAAGGGAACAAGAACCTTACCAAGGACAAGTGTAATATCTTGTACCTTGGAGAACATAATCCAGGATTGTATCACAGACTGGGATCTACCCGGACCTGGGGTTGGTCCTGGTGGACAAACAGCTTGAGAAAAGAAGGCTCAGAGAGGACTTTATCACCATGTCCCAGCATTTATAGGATGGCTACAAAGAAGATGGAGACTCCGTTTTAAGAGTAGTCACGTGGAAAAGATGAGGGGTGATGGGTATAGGTTACTCTTGGGGAGATTGCTATTGGTCACAAGAGGGAAAAGTTTCACAATGAGAAGAATCAAGCATTGGAATTGTCTCCCTAGGCAAGCAGTGGATTCCCCAAACGTTGGATGCTTTCAAGAATCAGCTGGACAGGGTGCTGGGACATCTTGTCTAGACCATGCTTTTGCCAAGAAAGGTCGTACCAGATGAGACTTGAGGTCCCTTCCAAACTGGTAGTCTGTGATTCCATGGTAAGATTTAGGACTTGCAGACTTAGGCTACATGAGCCCGTGCTGACTTTCGATGTTCTCCTGAGCAGGTCCCCTTGGTACTGATATTTTATATTTAAAACTCCTGCCCATGCAGAAAGGTGAAAGGAACTGACAACCTCTTCTCCCTTAAGGTCTGAGGAGCTTCATGAAAGTGCACTGAGCTGAACAGTTCTTCTCAGTTCTGCAGGTATAATATCAGATCCTCTGCTTGTTCTCCTTAGTGGCACTAACAACTATCCTCACCCCAAGGCACTGGAGGCATCTGTGACCTTCTTTGTGCTCTGGAAATGTGAGTTAATATTTTGAAGTGTAAATTTATAGACTGAGAGTTGCTAAAAGGATCCTATTTGATCTCTGGCAAGTGTCAAAATTATGAGAACTTGATTCAAGGGAACCTTTGAGGGAAGAGGAAAGAATTGGTCCCAAGCAGAGCCCTTTTAATATGGATTCTCAAATGAGCCTTGGGCAGCAATACTTATGTTCTTGAGTTCCCTGTGAGACAATTTTTTTTCCCCTAATTAGGACAGCCTGTCCTGCTGCTTCTTAAACACTCTATGATATGTTCCTCATTTGCCTTGTGAAAAATAAACACCAGTCTTGGAGCTTTCCCAAAATCTACATGACAGGACTTTATCTGACTGCCTGACACTAAGCACACACCTATCCCAGGCATGGGATGACTGGACTACCTAGGCACGGGTCTCTGTCATACGTTACACATTACACGCAGATTGGTCTAGGCTGGAATTTAGATGGATTGGGAACAACATCACTGAAGCTGTGTCCTGGGAATGCTGTCAGTGCTGTGGTGACTTGGAAGTAACTGTGGCAGAAAAGTCCTCGTCCTGGAGATGCCTCAGAAACCCAATACATCTGCCATTTTATGTGGAGCATTTACTGTTACTCAAGAAGCTTTACTGTGTCAGCAGGGAATTTTGTTTGCATCCCCTTAAATGCTGCTGTCTGTCCTTTTAAAAAAGTCTTTAAAAAGTCATTGCCTTGCAGCTGTGGAGGGAAACCTCATAATTCACAGCTACTGGGGCAGTGTAGCAGCAGGCAGCCCCTTGCACTGGCAGGACTGGGGCTGTCTGTCCCTGTGCAACAGGCAGCTCCTGGCCTGGACGCTTTGTTCCCAGTGAACAAAGAGGGGGAACTCCTCCCCAGTTCAGGGGCAGCAGGATCTGACTTTTGGTGCTTTGAGAAGCAGTTTAAGGCCACCAAATGGTAATTTCTTTCTTTTGTAAAATTTTTTTATCCCCTTTCTGCAGTACCAGTGTGGGAGAAAGGCTCATGTGGCAGTAGAGAGATGTACCAGGATTTTGCCTTACATAGAGGTGCAAAGGGATTTCATCTCACTTCTCATATCACTAATAAATTCTCCCATCTGCAAGGACTACATGAAAGAAGGGGTTAAAAAAAGTTTAAAACAATGTAGCACATCTGACGGTATGCTTCTTACAGCAACCAGTGGCAGTGACTCGTGCCCTTCTGGACAGCAAGAGCTGAGGAGCACTACAAGAGGATTTCAAAGGCCTTTGTAAGGCTGGTAGGTCTGAATATCCAGAGGTGAATTGTCCCACGATGGGCCTGAGGTGCTGCAATAAAACCAGTGCAAGGTGTTCATACCATCTTGCTGGGACCAGTAGCCCATGGTGCCTTCCTGCTCAGTCACAGCCAAAATTGTGTTTGCTTATAGCAAGACACAATTATAACAGACACTTATAACAGACAGCTGGGTTTTTTGAGGGCCAGTGTATTTATTGACCCAATCCATAGCCAAAGGAAAAAAAAAAACAAACCCAAAAAACAGACTTACGTAACAAAATGAGTAATGCTGAGTGGGTGAGGGAATTTCTTGGTGTTTTCTAGCATGCAGCTACCTTCAGCAGAAGTGTGTGTGGCTAAGCTTTCAGCACTGACAATGTGAAAAGTATTATTTTGCTTCAAAAGGGAAGCATTCCCTCATGCTAGTAAGTCACCCTTCAGAGCATCCTTCCTGTTCATGCTAACCATGAGTAGCCATGCATGCAAAGATCTCTTCTTTTTTCACCACTAAAAGACAGCAACCTGGTACAAAAGTCAATGAAAGAGGCTATCCAGGCAGCACCAGCTATCAACAGTCACTGCAGATGTTCAGTCCTCAGAAGGCATCGTGGGCCTGCATCAACTGTCAGGCAAAGTTAAGAGAATATTCAGAATTTTCCTGAGATAGAGCTCAGTAAAGCCATGTGGGCAATGTGTCTAATAAGGGGAGTATTTCCCATGTCACTGGAAGGAAAGCAGCAGTTGACTGCCATTGAAAACTTCCTCCTCCACCTTTGCAAATCTGCCTTTGGTGGTCACAGATCCCGTTCCCCTGATGAAACAGTCGTGGATACAGCACTACACTTGCCATGGCCCTTCATTTTCCAGCAATGCCAAAAGCTGCTGTGACCTGGGGTGGACAAAGGTGGAAGGAGATGTTACTCTGGTGCAGTGTATTGTTAATCTAATTTCACATATTCATTGTTCAGGAAGATATTTCCAAAAGCAGCAAAGTCACTTTTTCTGAAGTGACCACAACATCACAATGCTGTGAACTTTCCTCCTGTCTTCTGGCAACGTTTCAGTTCTGGTGAATTTCCCCTCACATTCAGTGGGTTTATCCCCCATCACCCAGGATGAAAAACGTGCCAAAGCTGCTTTAGGCCGAAAGATGCTGACATCCCAGGTCTGGACGAGAAGGAACCCCCGAGAGAGGGGTTACTTCAGGCTTGTCAAGCAGTCTCCATGCTCTCATTCCCTCTCATTTATAAAGTGAATAAATGGTCCTGGCAAGGAGGACTGTAACACAAATGTCCCAGTTGTCACAGTACCGCAGAAGGATGAATTTCCCCCTGCAGGATCTTGCACTAGAGGACAGCTGGCCAGTGGACTGCTTTGTGGGGCCTGCTGATCCTAGGGCTAGAACTGAAACCACTGAGCATCCAGTGGTTCATCTGGTGTTGTGCTGTAAAGCGATTTTTGGTTGGATTTGCTGTTAGGTGTTTCTGAAAACTTTCAGAAAGCCTTCACCAGTTTATGTTCGTGCTAGGCTGATCACTGATAGCAGGAGAAATTCTGACTTGTTACCCCCATTCGCGCCCTCCACCGAAATCCTTGTTTACAAAGACTTGTTTCCTTTTAAATCATTCTCCTGCACATCTAATAGGGCCGACCTGCTTCTTTTCAAAGTGAAATAGCACAGTACATTCATTTAGGGCTTGATTGCTCACTCCCTGTAGGTCACAGCCAAACTCACATCGTGCCCCTGTGAATGATCTAGGGGCCAGGTCTCTCCTCAACAGAAAAATGTAGGCACGATATTTTTGTTGCTGCCCAAAGAAGAGCAATAGATAAATGGGTTTTTCTTTTTCTTTAAATACTTTAGATTATAGCCCTCCTTGCTCAACAAGTATTTTTCCTTTGGGGCTCTGGGTTCCTCTTTTGTCTATCAGAAAGAAGAATGTAGCAAACTGCTAGACCATCACCACCTCCTTCTCACGACGACAACTACATGTCATCACCATCTGTTCAGTAAATCTGGGTTGGGGATTTACCCCTCGCTAATCAAGGCAGGGTTCTTGAAACCAAATTATGCTTGACATTGTGAAGCTCCTTCCACAGTGTTGTATGTGCCCCAAGTGTGCCACTGGTGAGCCTCTCAGTTTCTTTAAAGCAGGGAAATCCTAGTGGCACCCACATCTATGACTTTTGTGAAACTTACCAAAGCTCCCTTTCACCTGAGTTCCTTTCTCTATCACTTAAATTCCTGCTTTGTGCTGCTTTTCAGAAGGATGCTCCAGTTCATAAGGACAGAAACCCCAGGTAGTTTTCAATTTAATGGACAATTGTAGTAGGTAGCAGAAGCAGAATGGATGATACATTATATCATATCCTGTGGGATTTTTTAATATTCAGTGCTTAGTTTTTAGTGAATTTACTTGTTGTGCCACCCTCATCCCTCCCCTCTCCAAGTAATTTTCTTTTTTAACAGGGCTCCTTGCAGCTCACTTCCTTGGAATTAGAACCTCAACCCCAAAATATACAAAACCAAGGCGATATTTTGACCCCAGGAAATTATGTGGATTTGAACTTAGGCAAAAAGGAACCCAACCACACTGCTTACATTTGCTGGTATGAAAGCTGGCAACAGTTGGTTAAAGCAAAAAGTGTTGAAAGTGGTCGCGTACTCAGCCTCCCTTCCCCTGGGCATGCGGCTCTCACAGCATCCCAGGGTGTCCAGTGCTTGGAGTGTCATCCAGCCACGGCCTCTTGACAAGCTCAGAATGTGCCAGGAATCAAACAACGTGTCAGCCACACAGTGCTCAGTGCTCCCCAATTCCCTGGAAACTCATGTCTTCCTTGCTGGAGGAATGGATTTAAGACAGTGATCCCGGTGGCGTCCCAAGCAAGGCACACAGGTGACAGCACCCTGTCACCAGTTCTATACTTGTCCCACGACACTCAGGCTGGTCCTCTCCTTGTGTGTCCCATAGTTTGGAAACAGACTCCAAACATGGAATGTTTCCAAGGCAGGAATTCAGTCTTTTCCTTGTTCTTTGCTGAAATAAATTGTGTTTAAATCAGGTACCACTTCTGGAGCAGTCCCACTTCTCCACTACGGTGAGAGTCCATCCCTAGCTTGGCCTAACTTCTGTGATCAAATTGCAGTAAGTGGTTTTTTTTTGTCAGTGCTCATCATATTTGGGATGTCTTTGAGTGCAGTCTGTAAACTGCCTTTATGGGAAATACTCTGAGGGCACAACACAGTTGAAGAAATTTTGTCAGGTGGGCTGATGGTCTGAAGTTCCTACCTGTCACTCCATGTCCTTACTGCAAATAAAGGAGGTTGGATATGAAAAAAAGATAAATCCTATAATTTGGATTGCCTCTTCCACTGGATGAAGGGTAACACAGGTTCCCAGGTGACAGTGAGCTGGACCTGTTACTCCAGGGAACACGGGACACACAGCCACGCTGTGCCTCACATCACTGGCAGAGGACCATGATTCCCTTGCCTCCATGCCAGCAGTGCCGGGCAGTCCTTGGTAGCTGCCTGCAGTGATGGAAGTCTCAGATTATCTGAGTAAAGGGAGAGGTTGCTCTCAACAACTCCTGCCTCACATCAGGTGCTTTCCTTACTTTTTCTTGAAATCTACTTAATTTTTTTTAATCTTCCTATAGATTCTTTTTCGTTAGATTCATGGCTGCTGCTTGCTGATGAAAGTAGTGGGAATACCATAGGTTGAAATGCTTTGGGGAGTTCAATCAGGAGGCAAGGAGCCTCCTTCCTTGAGGAGCAGGAAGTCCATAAAAATTTTGCTGTTGGTTTTCAGAGGTGAATGTGTCAACCCAGGGTTTCCAAGCTCTTGGCCTGACATTCTGGGGAAGGGCACCACGCTGCTCGCGTGCCACATCGGTTGGATGTGCTTGCCGACTTTTTTTCTCTGAAGGAAAGCTGCAGAATAGCATTTTTATGTGACATTACTTTGCAGATTTTTCTAAAAAATAGATTTTGCAGTTAATGTATTGTCTTCTCTTGCAGTGGACTTGGCCAGTGCTAGGTTAACAGCTGCACTTGCTGATTTTAAAGGGCTTTTCCAGCGTAACCGAATCCATGATTCTGTAATGTCTCAGGAGTGAGGACGTGTGGTGAAGGGCTCTTTCAGTCCTGTGCACAGGCTAATGTACAGAGGCATCAAAGCAGCCTAATGGGTATTGGTTTGAAATATTCTTGGCTATTAAGCAGAGGGGAAGTACAGGAAAAGACAACAAAACCTCCACCAAATCCACCTAAAATAATGTCAACTTGCCTGTGAGACTCTTCTGGTTAAAAGACATAGCTATGCTTGCCAGTTTGATTTATTTCTAGTAGTTTAAAATGTCTCTGCAATTAGTATTATGGAAAATTTATGACTGACTAATACTGTTTTAGGAGTCAGCATTTTAAATGGAGGAACTGCAAATATCCTTCCAAAACAAGAAAGCAGCTCTTATGACACCAGTAGCTGAAGTTACTACAATAGAAGATGCATAAAATTGTTTGTTGTTTTTGTTTGAATCATGTTAGACTGCTTACAGAGCAGGTGATTTGCTGGAATAAAACAAAGTAATCAGAAATCTGCCCTGAATTTCTACAGTGTTTCTGAATTCATTCAATTACATCCACAGGCATCTTTCTGGTGTATGAATGACTTCTGAACTCAGCCCCGTGCCTCAGAGCTGTTGACTGGAGCATGGTGTTAGGAGGCTTTAACAGTGCCCCTATTTGGGTCTGAGTTGTGCTGCTGCTTTGGGCAGTGGAGGACATCATTCCACAGGGATTTGTAACCAGGGATTGGCAGGGACTTCTGAGGGATGAAAACCCCGTGGTAGAAACCTGTGCCACCAGCAACCTCCATCTCAGGAAATTTGGGTTTTGGGTTTTGGTCTCAGGGTTTTGGGAAGCTAAAGGTGTAGACAGGTAGCTGTGAGCTTTCCAAAGATACTTTCAGGGGCTTAATGCCCTTCTGAAAATGCTTTTACCAATGTAATTTGTCAAGGGCTTCTGCACAAAGTTTGCTGGGGTCCTGAAGAGCCCTGGTCAGGCTCTTCACTTGAGAGGAGAGCTGGGGAAGGAGCTCGCTTGCTGCCACGCTCCCGCTCACGGGTGGGTCTGCTCTGGGCTGCAGCCAGAATGCAGAGGGCCAGACCGTCACTGAGCACCGGGACCTGCCCCATGAGCAGAGTCCCAGCAGAGCCACCGCAGACGGAACGCGGGGCAGCCCGTGCAGCCCTCCCACGGCAGGGCGGGGCGCGCCAGGGAATGGGTGCCCCTCACTCCCCTCTGCAGGTTCCTCTTCTGCAGCGCGGAACTCCCCCTGCGCTGATGCCCGAGGGGATTTCATGGTCCCTGGTGCAGAGAGGGCCCCTGAACAAGCCACAGTCCTCAAAAGGGCTCTGCTGCCAGACTTACTGTTCCCAGCAGACCTCTAACAGGTCCCCCTGACGTGGAGACTGAGTTCACCCAGAGGTATTTTAGGGAGACAGGAGAGCCTTTGTACCCAGAGAGGAAAGGAAACCTTCCTGAAGGAAAGGAGAAGTAAACCCCTGGGTGCAGGAGCATTTAATATGTGCCCCATGGCTCAGCACTGCCCCTTCCTATAGGGACCCACTTCAGAGAGCCCTTGGCAGCTGCTTTGAGATGACCTCTGCTCTCTCTTTGTTTTTGTACCTTGTGTGCAATTCCCAGGTGAGTCAGCTGGGACTTCAGAGGGCTTTGGTGAAAGCAGAAGCCATCTTCCTTTGCGCCGAGGGCTTTGTGAGCGACTGTTGAGAAGAAACAGTCACTTTTCCTGGCATGCCTTTAGTCAGTGTGACCTTAAGAGTGTGAAAAACAGGGGGCCCGGCGGTGACGGCCGTGGTTAAACAGCAGCAAGAGCATTTTCACAAGAGGACTTCAGTCATTAATTCAGAAAACTTCCATGAAGGCAGCAGGGCTTCTGGGTAAGGTTTGAAGAGCCAGGCACTTGCAGTGGTGTGGAAAACACCAGAAATGGATGAACAGGCTGTGAGGTGCCGGAGTGTTTGTATCACAAGCAAGGCTGTTTAGGGAGGAATTGCCTCTTTAGGATATGCAAAAAGCACCCAGTGATGCAGCATTAAATGGGGACACCACGGTCATGTTATTGATCAGAGCTTTCTACTTTGCAGACTAGAATGGTGGTCCTACATATTTTTGCCATCTTAAATGGAAATGGGTGATGTCCAGAAACACTGAGTAACGAAGTCAGCAAAGCTAATGAGATTAGAATGTCTTACTCATGAGAAGACTGATTTGCAAAGGCCGAGTGTGCATGTAGGGGTCTGGCTTTAATCATCTCCTCTAACATTTAGGCAACTGGATATAGTTTTGTAAAAGAGTTCTTGCTGCACAAGGCAACCAACCACCCATCCAGGCAATTTCCTACATTTGTACTCTCTGGGGATTTTATGACTGTATCTTTTCTTAATATGCAACTTACCTACCTCTCCATCTATACATGGATTTCTTTGGACAAGAGCAACTTTTTTTTTTTTTTAAATATTCTCCAGCATTTGAGAAAGAAGTTTTTTATTTTTATCCTGAAGGGTTTGGCCTAGTGCAGATCCAATCTGCATGTTTCACCCTAGTCCCGAATTTGCTGGTTTAAAAACCACAAAAGAGAAGACATGAGAAGTGTTCCTTTGACAGTGATATATTTCAAGATGGTTTTATACTTAGTGAAATTACAGCTGGCGCCCTGAGTACCACACAGTCTTAACCCTACAAATTGAAATTGGATTTTTAGAAAGTCTTTCAGATACCTTTTGGTAAAGCTGTGTTTATTTGCCTTGATTTATGGTAGCAGTCACCTCAAATCTCAAACGTGCATTCTAGTGTTCCAAAGGTGTCTTGGCTCACGACTGAAAGGATTTCGTACTGGCGCTGCCAATGCTTTTTTTAGAGGGTGGATGGTGTGTTACAAACCCAATACCTGGAAACGCCTGCACTTCTCATTTCTCCCTCCAAAAGTGGCGATAATTACATTTAAATTTCAGAAGATGGCGTTGAAGATTTGCAATTAATATCCTGAACCTCCGGCGCAGCGCGGTGACAGATTCTGTGACCGGAGACGTTGCACCAGGATGTGCGCCGGGGACGTTAGAACAGAACAACAACACCGGAGTGTCGTGGCACGAAACACGTGCTGGAAACCCGAAAGGCGGCAAGAGACACTGGCATGCAAGCCCGGAGCTCGCTGCTTCATCCACCAGCTCCCGCCACGTTAGGGCAGGAGGCTCTGAAGGCAGGCGAGCCAGTGGGTTCCAGCCCTGCTGCCTCGAGATGGGCTTTGCGGAGGCAGCATCCCCTGGGCTCAGCGGGGCGGGAGCCGCTCCCGGCCGGAGCTGGCGGCTGTCCCTGCTCCCGCTTGCTGCCGCCCCGTCGGGGTTCGCTGCCTCCAGGACCGGCGCCGCTGCTGCCCCCCTCACCTTGCCCCCCATCTCACACCTTTCGGGCTGCAAAACACGGTGTAGGCTGGACGGGGAGAGCCCGAGCCCTGGGGGGAAAGGAGGCCAGGTGTGTGTCACATTCCACTCCGCGATCGCGGCTCTGTGGCCCGAGCAAAGAGGGGTTGGGTGGCAGAGGGTGCCGGCAGGGGGTACCGAGCCCGGGCACGGCGTGGGCGGGCGGGTGGATGCCCCCGCGTCTCCCCGAGCATCCCGGGGACCCGGGCGGCGCCGTCTAGGACGATTCTGGTGGGTGTAGCGAGCTGGGTCTTTACAGTAAAAGCCGCCCGGCTCTCACTGGCAGGAGTTTCCCCGGGCTATTTATGTATGTGCGTCTGTCTGTACAGATTTAAAAAAACCCAACCCAGCGGGGACGCGGAGGGCGCCGGGCTGCACGCCCTCAGCATGTTTACCAGCAATGGTTATGTGTCACTGCCTCAGATGTTTTCCAGCTCGCCAAGTCCCCGCTCCCCTCCGTCGGCTCCACCTCCGGGCCCGCCTCCCCCCCGCCCGGCACGACGCCCTCCATCATATAAAGAAACTTCCCGGTGCCGTCGGCCCAGTCGCTCTGCGCCCCATCTCAGCAGCCGCCCGGCAGCCGGCGGCCCCTGCCCGCTCCCAGCGCCGCGACAGAGGTAAGCGGGGCGCGGCCGAGCCCCCCGGGACCCCCAGCCCGGCCGGGCACAGCGCTCCCGCCGCGGCGCCCGGCGGGCCGGGCAGGGAGGCGGGGTGGGAGATGCGGGCGCCTCGGCTTCCCCCAGTCGGGGCTTCTCCTGTGGCTCTCGGCACCTGAGCGAGCCCTTTGCCTTTTTCTTTTTTTTCCCTTTCCCGCCCCTCCCCACTTTTATTCCCCCCCCCCCCCCCCCCTCTTTTTTTTCTTTTTTTTTATAAAAAATAANCCCCCCCATTCTATTTTTTTCCTTAATTTAAAACAAAAGTAGTAATTCCCGCCCGTTATCTGCTCCTAAGGTGAAGGCGCGCACCGGCCCCCAGCCCGGCCGGTTCCCGCTACCCTCGGGAGGGTCGCGGGAATGTGTGGGAGGGATCTGCTTCGTGCACAGTGAAAGGGGGGAAAGTGACTTTTTCGGGGTCTTCGCACCGGCTCGTACGGGCTCTGCGCTGGGGAGCCGTGGTCCCGAACGCGCCCCATCTCCCCAGACGCACCATATGCAAGGGAGATGCCGGGGGTCCGGGTTTGGTGTCTGGGGGGACGCTGCCCCTGCGGAGGGGTGTAAGGGGTGCGGAGCGGTGCTGCCCATCTGCCCATAGTAGTGTGCGCCTGTCTGGCGAGGGGCTCGGGAAGGCTCCCCGTGGGTAGAGGCAAAGATTTCTGGGTGAGGAGTCGCTTAGTTTTGTTAGATGTAATCGGGGGCATGGAGTGGGAACCCACCAAACTAAGATTGCGAGCATTAAAGCATTTTCCAGATCGGTGGGACAAACCTGTCGCCAGGTCCCCATCACTGGTGTGGGTGTCCCGGCGTTTGCACCTTCCCAGCGGGCGCCCATCCCTGCGGAGCCGCTCCGCTCTCCGTGCGCGCCTGCGCCTCTGCGTGCAGCTATAGGGCTCTGTGTGGTGGGCTGCGAGCTCCCACGTCCCTGGGGACATAAGTGCCCTTCTGCCGGGCTCTGTGGGTTGCTGGCTTTCCACTTTTAGGCATATGCGGTGTATAGATTTGAACGTTGCTATGTGTGCGTGCTGGGAGCAGTTGGAGGGGTAGATATGTATAGGACATCATGTGTTCAAGTGTGTCTTGCTGAAGTGAGCTTGTGAAAGCTACTTTGGTGATATAGATAGATGCCATATAAACTGTAACTGCATGTGGAGCCCTCCGAATCGTGTGCGTGATATGTCTGATATCACATATGTGCACGATCATATGCAAGTATATTTTAATGCAATTTTGTCCTCTTTTGGTTGAAAACTAAACCCCCAGTTGCACTCTCAGCAGGGCAAGGGAGTTGTGCCTTAAGTCACTTACAATAACAATTTCAACAACCGATGTCTGCTCATGCAAAACAGTATTGGGACAGGGGGAAGTCTGTCAAAGTCTGCAGCACAGACAGCGCCTGGGGAGGGCTGTGGGGGGCTGTGCCCAATTTCCTGAGGCCCTGTACCGTGTTTCCCGGGGCTCCCAGGGCCCCCCTGCGTGCCGTGGCTGCTGTTTGGTGTGGTGTGTGTGGCACCAGGGACTGGGCACCGCTGTGCGAACTTAGCCCAGCGTTTGACCTGTGGGTTTGCCTCTGCCCACATCCTGCCCATTTCCCCCTTCTCCGCAGCCTCCCAGAGCCAGTGCTTGGACGTGTGTGGAGAGCTCAGCTTGGTGGGGCACCCCAAAACCCCCGGCCCAACCTCTGACACGAGTGGCATGAACTTGGAGCCGGGCGAGTGCGGGATGAACTCAGTGAGCTGTGGCAATGGGAAACTCCGCCAGTGGCTGATCGACCAGATAGACAGCGGCAAGTACCCCGGGCTGGTGTGGGAGAACGACGAGAAGAGCATCTTCCGCATCCCCTGGAAGCACGCTGGCAAGCAGGACTACAACCGGGAGGAGGACGCCGCCCTCTTCAAGGTAAGGCTCGGCCTGGGCTTGGGATTGTAACGCTGGCAGGGCAGGAGGGATGCCCGTCACCATCCCATCCTTGCCACCTGCCTCTGCAGGCTGGTTCTGCTGGTTGGCTGCTGCTGGACACTGCCTGGCTGGTGGCACTGGCTGTGCCCTCGTGTCCCTGTGTTTGTGGAACAGCCCACCCTTCCACAATTCTCTGTGTGGAGCTAAATGCTTCTGGGACCGCAGCACATCTGTTTCCGCATTCATTCCCCTTTCTTATGCCCACTAAACTGTTTTTTGTACCTTACCATGCTGCTTGTTTTTAGCCCAAACCTGTAGGGAGTAAATTCATGAACAATTCATGCACATGTAAGCACGCACAACACGCACACCTTTGCTTTTTCAAGCATTGTGCCTTGTACTTGATTCTTTTTTTTTTTCTTTTCTTTTTTCCTTCTTCTTTTTTTCTTTTTTTTTTTTTTTTTCCCATTTTCCTGCTCTTTTGATTATCTGAAATGTTTCCAGGCTTGGGCTCTTTTTAAAGGAAAGTTCAGAGAGGGCATTGATAAACCAGATCCCCCTACCTGGAAGACAAGATTAAGGTGTGCTTTGAACAAGAGCAATGACTTTGAAGAACTGGTGGAGAGAAGCCAGCTGGACATCTCAGATCCCTATAAAGTGTACAGAATAGTGCCAGAAGGAGCCAAAAAAGGTAAAGCATCTCAAATTCCCTGTGTAACAGAATGTGAATATGTCTCATTGCAAGCATATGAGGACTGAAGTGTGCTTTTCTGGAACGGCCCTGCAGCCTTTTTAAGTCTTTTAAAGGGACCAAAATGAGGGCTCAAGTGCAGCTTGTTCTGGTGACTTGAGAGGCTGCGCCTGCGGGAGAACTGCTGGCGTTTGAGTTGGAGCCCTGAAAGGGAGCCCCTGCAGGAAGATGCAGACAGGCGCCTGCACATCACTGGAGGAATTGCTCTTTTAGCTGGAGCCTCCCTGCCAGCTCTGTGTAGTGACAGCCAAGCAGGAGGCTCAAGGGACAGGCAAAAAAAAAAAAAAAAAGATTGCATGCAGGATCTAGGTTCTGAATACAGGGAAGAGTAATTTTGGGGCAGACAGTAGGGGGGAAGGAGCTGGGAGTGAGCGTTGGCCAGCCTGCAGCCTCCAGGGCAGGGGCAGGGCAGTGCCCACTCTCCAAGAAGGCCCTGGTGCCAGGCAGCGGCTGTGGGAGGCAAAGGCTTGGCATCATTGTGCACTAGGCTGGGACATACTGTGCTTTGGGGCACTGCAGAGCCCAGCAGGACAGACTGCCTCCTGGAGCTGACTGCAAAGGGGGCCAGGGAATCCAGACCCAAGTGGATGCTAGCTGGGAGGCATTCTGGTCCTCTCTCTGTTCAGTGGCAGGTTGTATGGATTTGTCTTTAATGTGCTGATTTCAGACTTCCTTAAGATGAGGTTGACGTAATTTATTTTCACAGGTGCAAAGCAGATCAGCATGGAGGAACAGCCACTAATGATGAACCATCCCTTTCCAATAACGTCTCCTTATGCTGCACTACCATCCCAGGTATGGCATTAGTTGAGTGTTTTGCTTGGTGCCTCTTCACTGAACAGCACAATTTCTATGCTCTGTGCTATGTCTGTCCTTGCTGGTGGGGCTCTCAGGTTCTCCCTGTGAAGGAACTTCATTATGAAAATTGAGAAATTGAGAAGCAACTTTTCTAATGTCAGATGAGGCCACAGGGCAATTGATTTCCCCTGGTGTTGTTTATCCCGGAGTAATAGCTCTTTTCTGTTGGACGACAGTTCCTAGTGCACTGCCATTCTCTTGATGCCAGAATGCAAGCACCCAATGAAGCCTTGCTCTTTCAAGCAGACATTTACCAGCAGCGCTTTGACTGCCTTTTGTTATTCCACTCCCCTTATTATTTACACCAGTGGTGAGAAACTCATTTGAAAGCCTCATTGGTGGTGGTGGCGAAGTGCCATCCGCGTAGCCCGGGCACAGCTCAGACCTCCATGGGCTTTGGCAGGGAAAATCAAGGAGCTGAGATGAGAAAGCTGATGCAATGCATAGCATTAGTTCTGACAGCTGCCTGCTAAAAGAATACCTCGTTAAATTGAATAGGTACCGAACTACATGGTGCCCCACGAACGGAACTGGAGGGAGTTTGCCCCGGAGCAGCCGCATCCCGACATTCCCTACCAGTGCGCCAGCGTCCCCTTCGCCGCTCGCGGTCATCACTGGCAAGGGCCCAGCTGTGAAAATGGTAAGACACCCCTGTTTAGGGCTGCTTGCTGAGGCTGGCCACCTGGAGGAACCTCAGATTGCAGGTTTATCATTTCTGGCTTGGGTTGGAATCAACAGATGTGGATGGAGAGGAGTGCTGGGTTCCCTTGAAAGGGAGCCACCTTTGTCCGGGCTTTTGCGTTCACTGCCGCTGTATGTGTGGTGTGTGGGCTGTGCAGTTCTCTGCATTGATAGAAATCAGCCCCCAAAAGTCCTCAGCTGTCTCGAAAGCCCTGAGCAACAAAGAAGGCAACCAACCCTCACAGAAACCCCAAATGGGAACATATGTTCTTTAGCTTTTTGCTCTGATTTTTGACTTCTTGAGGCATACACCAGTGAGGTTTTCCCTCCAGCCTTGTGGGTTAGACTGGCGTTATTCTCCCTAGAGGAAAGCGGGAACTATTACTTTATTTTAGTGCTGTGGCTGTGGGACAACTTGTCATGGATTGAGACTCTCTTGGGGCTGGTACAGCAGAAGCAGAATAAAAGGATATTTCCTTCCCCAAAGATCTCACAGTACCAGAGCCTAATACAATCGTGGCTTTCCCAGCTCTGCATCTGTAGGAAAAAGCCCAAATTGAGAAAATTGGCAGTGCTGAAGCCTGCAGGGAATAAAACATAGGAGAAAGGGAACTGTGTGCTGTAGACCCTGGCAGGGTAACTCACCTGAGGATGCAGGCATTTGATTTGTGAGGAGAAGCACCTGGTTCAGAATGGCAGGAAGAATGGGAAGCAAGAAAGGACCCTTGGAGTAGGTTCTATATTTTCAGAGGACAACTCTCTCGCAGTTTTGATGCAGAGAAATCTTTGGATCTGCTAAAAAATAAATACTCACTGCACTGCAACTTTTGCTGGCAGTATATTGGAATTTTTAGGCAGAATGCTTTTCTTTTAGTTGAGTGATTTGCTAATGAAGAAATCAAGGTAGATCAAGCAGAATGAGCTCTGCCCTGAGGTACATCCTCTGCAAACACATTTGGATACTTTGCTGAATTTGTAGGCAGTTGTTAGTGGTTGGTACTGTGTTTATCACTGGGCTCTAAAACGCCTCAGGAGATTGTGGGTGTTTTTTATCCCTGTCGCTCCAGCTCCTGATTGTGATGGGTTCTGCCACTGAGAAAGTTAACTTGTGCTTGTCTGCAAGTCACTTGCATCATCCTCCAAAGACTTTTATTGGCATTAAGAAACAGAGGAAAAACATCAAATGTTCATGGTGTAATCCACTGACTGAAAGGCATCTGTTGGAACAGTTAAATAGTAGTTCTGCTAATAATACCCTGATAATCTCCTGCTGCACGTTTCTCTTTACCTACATTTAAATAGTGTTAATCCCAGCTTTATTGTTATACCCATCATGAGTAAAGTTTTTTGGAAATATGAGTTGTTTCGTGCAGGTGACTTTTAAGAGCACTGTAGTCTAGTTAAAATGTAAATTATTTCTCTAATGGAATAACACGTTAAGTAAGGGAAAGGACTGGGGGAATATAGAAAGACTAAGGGACTCTTTCATGCAGACCCAAATGAAAATAGTCCAGGTAACATCTGGGGTGGTTGGTAGAGTTGGCCCACCTGGAGAAATTGGGAAATAGGACCTTTTTAAGAAGGGGAAAGAGAGAGAGAGAGTTCCTGTTGGGGCCCAGGAAAACTCACTTTTGCTTTGCTGTGATCTCTGCCCTAGCTTTTCTTTTAGGGTTTAGGACACTGTCACTAACTTTTGTTTGTGAAAACAGGTTGTCAGGTGACGGGAACCTTTTATGCTTGTGCTCCTCCTGAGTCCCAGACTCCTGGCATCCCGATTGAGCCAAGCATGAGGTCTGGCGAAGCCCTCGCTCTGTCAGGTAAGGTCCGTAACCCCCCAGGCTTCCTGGGGAGCTTGACAAGGGACTCCCACTTCTGACTTGCCCAGGCACCATCTCTCCTTTCAGATGAAAGCAGAAAAGAAGAAGAAGGAAAAAAAGAAACCTCTTTAATGAATGAATTTGGTGTATGGTTGTACCTGTCTGTTTTGCAGGATACTTAAGCACTTCCAGCCCCAGCTCCAAGGGGATGGAGGTGGTTAAAGCTAATGGAAGTGCTTTTGCTGGCTTCTGGTATTAGTGCCGAGTTGCTTTGGTGAGACACCAAATCAGGCATTCCCAGGGGAGTTTGGCAATTTAGGAGTGTCAGTGACCTAAGGCACAGGTTTTCATTTGGGAGGAGCCCCACCCCCCAAACTGGTGTTGCCTGGGTACCCTGTACTGCTCCTGTTGATGCCATCTGGCTTTGCTCTGCTTTGTTATTCCTGGTGGGAAAAAAAACAAAACAAACCCAAAACAAACATTCAGGAAAGAAAAGGGAAGTTATTTCAGCCAGATTTGCAGATGTCTGGATGTTGGGGAACTTCCTAAGTAGTTCTGGCAAAAGGTGTGGAAATAGGCTTTTCACAGAAGTAATGGATAGACCTGTAAAATGATGCTTGGTGGGTTTCTTAAGTGGAATCATTCTCCTGAATCAGGATCAGTGTGTGTGCAGATGTGTATGTCTTTGTGTGTGTATGTGAACATATCTTGTACACACGTGTATATACTATATAGATATATATATATATATGTATTCAGTGCTGTGTGAATTCATAGGGGTCAGCCAAGTGGACAAAATGGTCATTTGAAAGCAAGGCAGGGGATTTTGGGTACAGCCCTCTTGGAGCTGGAGCCAGCAGCTCTCTCCAGGCAGCTGAGTGCAAGTTTGCAGGTCCCCGGTGCAGAAGCCTTTTCTATGCAAAGTCTGGGGGGAAACACAGCTACTTCCTTGTTAAATCTGAGGAAGTGTACTGAGCCACTGGGTTTAATTGTGATGTGAACTTGGAAAATGTGACCAACATCAACTTTTTCTGTGCAGATTTTTCCTTTTAAATGGAAATGTGAAGTTTGTGGGATTTTAGTTCCTACCAAATTCCCACGCATCAGTAGCCCTTTTAATAAGATGAGAGAGCATTAATGCTACTGTGCCCAAAAAATTTTATATTCTTTTTATTTTTTTTGACGAATATGAGCTTCTGGGTGGTGCTGACCACTGGGCTCGGAAATCTTATGCAAACTTGTCTCTTGGCCTTAGCACAGATGTGAAACATAAAATGTCAGTGCTAAAGTATCACAGTGATTGTTTTTTGTTTGTCTGTTTGTTTCTCCTTGTAGACTGCCGACTCCACATCTGCTTGTATTACCGTGAAATACTGGTGAAGGAGGTGACAACTTCCAGCCCTGAAGGCTGTAGGATATCCCATGGCCAAAGCTACGAGGTCAGCAGCCTGGACCAAGTTATCTTCCCTTATCCAGAGGATAATGGCCAGAGGAAGAACATAGAAAAACTTCTGAACCACCTGGAACGAGGAGTAATTCTATGGATGGCACCTGATGGCCTCTACGCTAAGAGACTTTGCCAAAGCAGGATCTACTGGGATGGGCCTCTGGCGCTCTGCAGCGACCGACCCAACAAGCTGGAGCGGGACCAAACATGCAAGCTCTTTGACACTCAGCAGTTTTTAACAGGTAATTCCCACAATGGCTTTGATACCCTTTTGGAAATGTCACCTGGGCACTGTCCACATCAGCTTTATGGGAGTGGTCTTTTCATGAACATGAGAATTGCCCCTCAGTACTTCTGGGCAAATGCAGCCAAGGGGTACTTGAGTCCTGAGTAATCCTATAAATTTCTGTGCACTCTGCACATTAAAAGCCCCTGCACAGACCAGCAGGAGTCAACTGAGGCTCAGCTGGCGACACGCAATCCCTCACATTTCTGCACGAAGCAGAAGGAGGAACCTAGCAAAATAGTTTTTTCCATAAATTGACATAAAAAAACTGGATCCTCATCTTGGGTTTGCTAGGCTAAGTCCTGGATAGGTCTGTGGTCTGCACCTGCACTCCTCTCAGCTTGATCCAGAGCAAACCTGAGGTCTCGCCCAGACTGTACAAATTTCAGTAGGAAGCCTTCTTTTCAGTCTCTGTCAGTGTCTAAAAGATATCTAGGAATTCAACAGGATTTCACAAACTCTGGAATTTCAGGATTGCCTAATATTCTGAGCAAGGAGGTGCATACCTCACCAGAGCTCTCTGGAAAGGTCTCATTTTGCACAAGGCAGTGCGGTGGGAGCAGGGGAGTACTTTAGGACAGTGCCTTCTCCTTCCAGCCCATGGAGGGAAGGGGCAAAGCTTCGACCCCACTTCCCAGCACACCTGGACAGTTAGAGAGAGGAGAGCTGTCCACCCAGAGGAACTGGTGGGAGATGGTCATTGTCCCAGAGGGCAGCCTGGGCAGCAGGAGTAGACATTGGCCCTTTGTTGACATTTCTGGCTTCGCTTAGAGGTGAACTAAGTGGCTATGATTTGGTGTGGTTTTTTACTAGAACAGGGCATCAGCACTGGCATGACACTCTCAGGGGAATAATGCCTTGCAAAATTAAAAAAAAACCCCAACAAACTAAATCCAAATCATCAGCTTTAGCATACTTGGTGTTCCAAGGTGGATACACTGTTCTAGAGAAACAGCCAAGAAAACAATGCATAAAAAGAGAGAAATCTTATATAGATGTGAGAATTGACAGTTAGAAAGGGGAATTTGAGGTCGGGTATTGGGTTGGGCTTCAATCACATGGTAATTTAAAGATGTATAATTCTGTGCCTGGTGATGGTTTTGGAAATCCCTTTCCCTTTTCTCAGGTGGTTTTTTAGACGTGCTCTGGGTTCTTCCAACTGGTTGACAGGACATCTCTTTTTAGACACCCAACCCCAAAGATAAGCTCAAGCAATAGTTATTTTTTACCCCTCCTAAATTACTTATGCACCAGTGCCTGTGCAAACCCAAGCGTGTGGTTGCAGTCACAGTCTGTGGCGTGTGCAAAGTGAGTTTTTGCATGTGATGATATTCAGTGAAGTTTTTAAGTGACTTGCCTGTCACATCTGCGTGGTAATTGAATGTGCTGAGGTCCCAGCCTGCAAGCAAGCTCAGGGATTCCCCGTCACTGGGAAACTGGGGCTCCCCTGAGAAGAGAGGCAGGACATCTCTGCCAGGAGAGGGAATCATGAACAGCAGAGAAAGGGACAGATGCAGAACTGCTATGAACCAACCACAGCTCTTGGGAAACCACTGAGGAGCTGAGCCCCACAATGCAAACTGCACTGAGAAGCCTCTGCTGCTGAGAAAGCTAAAATGGGGCAATAAATCAGAAACCAGGGGAATGTCCTCTGTGGAGAGAGATAAATGCATTGTAATTGTTGTAGATTGGGCTGGATGGAGAGTAGAACAGAGGAAGAGAGCTTGGAGTGTGAGGGTGGCAGCCAGAGAACGGCTGGTGGGACAGAAGGAGTGGCAGCTGGAGCCGGAGTATCAGGAGATGGGAAAGGTTTGGGGAGGCACATGAGGGGAGCTCTTTGGTGTTGGATGATGCACTTGGGCCTGGAAAGGAAGACGGAGAGAGTGGAAGGTTTGGAGAAGTGTAGGGCTGACCTCAAACCATGATTATCCTGGTGGTGGGAAAGAAAGGACTTTCTTCTCCAGGTCTGTGCTATGGGCACTCCCACAGGTATTCAAGATTTGGAGAATTGCTGAGGCCAAGTAAAACTAGGGGAAGAGGAAGTTGACAGAAGTTGTGCATTAGCAGTGAGGCTGGATTGGCCTTGGGTGGATTGTCCTTCTCTGTCCTGTAGCAGCACAGAGGGAAGCAGAGTCCCATGGAAAAAAATCTCTTCTTTGTTGCCTTATCCCCAGAGAACTCATGGCACTCTTTGGGGGTTTTTGGGGAGATTTTGGGAAAAGCTACACTTTACTCCATGTTTCAAGTGAGCTGCCCATTGTTTTACTTGTTTTACTCGCCCTCTCAGTAAGAGTGGTAGCCCAAGCCAGGGTTGGGATGCTGTTGTGGTAGCCACCAAATCCACACCTTGGTCTGAAAAGCTTGCAGTTAGAGTAGGAATGGCAGGGGTGTGCTTTGGGAAAAGATGCACTTGTCATGTCAAGTTCAAAGGCTCTCCTTTCCCTCTCTAGCAGGGAGGCTGCTTCATTATAACACATTGACTTTAACATTCACTGCAGCTTTTTCCAGAAAGCACGAACAGGGTTATAAATTGAAATGGAATATTTACCTATCAGCTGTGTAGAAACACAGCACTCAACACACACTTTAGCAAGGATATTGTATTAGATGGAATTTTCTCTTTCCTGGATGGAAATGCAGTGTCAAAACCATCGGTCACATTGGACATTTGGTCCACAACACTGGAGATTTTGGTCTGATTGGAAGTACCTTATAAAAGTACCCTGCTGCTTTTCAGAGGGGACACTGACTATTAGAATAATAATATAATTTGATCATTTCACTTTGCACGAGGTTATGGGTTAACAAAGAGAGTGCAGGGGCACAGAAGACACAAAAAGCTCTTTTGCTGGCTCAGTACATGGCTGAAGTAGAGCCCTTCCCCTTTCCTTACCTCGGTGTCCCGCGCTGGGCACAGCGATGCCAGTGGCTTTGTGACAGTCTGGCTGTGGCTAAATTTTGTGCCTGGCAGTATTTTGTGTCTCTGGCACTACCAATCCATTGGTTTCAGTGTTGCTCTTGTGTGTGTGCTTGAATGGTTCCCAGCTAGCAGTAGTGTCTGCTCCAGGGCTTCTGCTGTTGGGGTCCCATAGAAGAACTAACTGGAAGACATCTTGGTTTGTGCATATGAAATTAATTGTGAGACAAAGCAAACAGAACAGTTGCAGTGTTGTAACTAGCTCCCCCTGATCTGAGGGAAAGTCTCCAAACTCATTGTCTTGTGCTTACCTTTTGTCTTTTTCCTGACCTCTCTCCTCGTCCCCTAGAGTTACTTTATCTTCTCTTCTGTGCTCCAGGGTCAACCACAAAGTCTGGCCTGTACTGGTTTTGGCTGGAACAGGGTTAATTTTGTTCAGAGCAGTCCACGTGGGGATATGGTTTGGATTTGTGACCTAAACAGTGCTGATAACAGAGGGACAATTTAGCTGATGCTGAACAGTGCAAGCACAATGTCAAGGCTTTCTCCGTGTCTCACTCTGCCCTCACCGGCCGCAGCCTGGGGTGGACGAGAGTCTGGGAGGGGGCACAGCCAGGGCAGCCGACCCCAGCTGAGGGATACTGCATTCCATGTGACCTTGTGTCCTGCACTAAAACAGGGCATGGGGGAATTGGCCACAGGTTGCTGTTGCCTGGGCACTGGCTGTGTGTAGGTCAGCCAGTCACGAGTGATTGCTTTTTCCATCACTTGTTTTTCTTAGTTTTGTCTTCTTTGTTTGTTTCTTTTTGCCTACTAAACTGTCTTTATCTCAACCCAGAATTTTTTTTCCTTTTGCCATTCTGTTTTTGTCTCCCGTGCTGGGGGTGGGGGTGAGTGAGTAGCTGTGTAGTGCTTGCCTGTCTCCCATGATTATTCCACAGCACGGTACTTTCTCTCTTCCCAGAGCTGCAAGCCTTTGCCCACCATGGACGTCCTCTGCCGAGATACCAGGTTGCTCTGTGCTTTGGGGAGGAATTTCCAGATCCACAGAGGCAGAGGAAACTAATTACAGCCCATGTAAGTAGGATTTCTGCCTTACCTGAAACAAGCACACACCTTGGAGGATATGAACCTGCCAGTCAGGCTTTTGTGCCTCATGTAGGTTATGAGGGAGGTAGTAAATTGTTGACACTGCAGCACTTTCCAGAACAGGGTTTAATCCCCAGATCTGCAAAGGACTGACTGGTAGCCCTCAGCAGGGCAGAGCACCTGATTTTCCCTCTCTACAGAGTGTGTCATTTGTGATCTGTTGCAAATCCCATCTAAAGCTGAAAGGTACCTGGAACTGCTGGGCTGTGTTGTTATCACCACCAGCCCAGCTGTGCAGCTCCTTGGGCCTCCTGGCCAGTGCAGGATGTGGTGCTTTTACACCCACTGCACCTGGAGGTGCTCCAGAATCCCAGCCTGCATCTCAAGGACCTCAGCCCTGAATGGGATGCAGGGCTGCCTGTGCAGCCTCAGGGTTGAGGAGCTGTCAGGCTCATGGGCTGGCTGACCTCAGCTCACACACACTCAAAGTCGCTGTTTCGGGACGCTCTCTGAGAGAGGCTGATGGCGCAGACTGAGACCAGGTACTTTCTGAATTGGCTGTACTGGCCCACAGAACCACAAGAGAGGTGGTAATGCTCACATTAGTGGCAGGGCTTAGCTTACTGCATCCTCGAGAAGAAAACTGGTGTCTCTTCTAAATTTTTTGAAATCCCCTTCAGTAGCAGGACAGGTCCTGAGCCAGACCTCTGCCATAAGCTGTGGCCCCTCCTTAGGCTGTGTAGCTTTTATGCTTCCACACTGCTGCCTAGCAGGTCTCTGAGGTGGAAGTTGAAAAGCTCACAAATCCATCCTGAGCTATGCAACAACTAGTTAGAGATAGCTGCCCATCCCTGACTCTTCTTCAACTCTTTTCCGTTCCTGTTTTGGCTTTCCACCTTTCCTCCTTCCTAGAGCCTCCCTCCAGCCCCCTTATCCATCTCCTGTCCTGGCATCTTCTCTGTGAGCCTGTACCTCCTGCTCTTTCTAGAGCTTTGCCCCTTTCTGCTCAATCTGCTCATCCTCTTGATCTGTCCTGACTTGTGGGCTGGTGGGACTCTGCCGTCCCACCAAACAGCTGTGCACTGAAAGCTGCCTGGGGCGCCTGTCCCATGGCCTTCCCATCTCCACCATGGCATTTATTTCCTCCAAAACAATTACTGTGTCTTTTAATATGGAGGGATTGGCTGACCAGCAGGAGAGGGTTGTGGAGAAGTGTCATCCAGCCTGTCCTCCACTGAGAGTAAGGAGAGCTTCAGGTGTTTGTTCTCAGTGTACAGCTCAAAGATTTACAGTCAGAGCCCAAAGCCCTGAGAGGGAGTGGTGGTTTCTGAAGAGACAGAAGTAAAGGCAGTGTTAGCTCATACAAATCCCACTTGGTGGTTGAATAAATTTGTCATCAGAGCTTGAATGAACAGAAACAAGAGTACCCTTGATGTTAAGCTGAAATCTAACTTCTGACACAGTCATTTGATGACATACCTCAGCATACCTGAGGGCTCCAACACTTCAAGTTAAGTCCTCAAAGTACTTTGCAATGCAGACAAGACTTCTGTCGTGTTCAATATGTATTTAAACACCTCGAGTGGCCATGGGCATGTGTGTCTTGTGGGCATTGCTCACATCCTGGGGCTGGCTAAGGGGCTGCAATTTTTCATACATCATTTGTGTCACTGCTACAGTCCCTTCTAAATGAAGGCAGTGAAGATAAGGAGTGTGTGCAGGTAGTGAGGCACTTGGCAGCAGAGCTAGGCTAGGCTAGGCAAGACCTAGCTTAAAAGAGAGATCAGTTAGACTGCTGAAATTGTCTTCCCATTCTGGTAAGCAGAACTGTTTTGTCCCATCTTGATTTTAACTGAAAACCACCCTGAATAACTAAGATGAGGAGCGTGAAGTTTTGTCACCTGTCTGATTAACATTTGTCTGTTCTTAAGGTTGAACCAATGTTTGCCAGGCAGCTGTATTACTTTGCTCAGCAAAACAGTGGACATCTCCTGAGAGGCTATGATTTACCAGAACTTGTGACTAGTCCAGAGGATTATCACAGATCTATTCGCCATTCCTCTATTCAAGAGTAAGAACCTCAGAAAGAGTGGTTTTAAAGGCACTGTGAAGATTGTGCAGAGTGGAAGAGCAGATCTGGGTCACGATTTGGAGATCCACAATCCCAGCTGGATGTGTTCAGGGGTTCAGTGATAGGAAAGTGAACAACTAGGACAACTGTATTGTACAATAAAAATGACGGGTCTTCAACATTTGGATGCTATGTCTCACATAAAGGTTCCACTGTCGCTGAGAATTAACTCGAAACTGACAAAATGATTGCTGTGTTTATGTTTGCTTAATGTTCTCCTTGGCTTTTGAGGAGTGATCCTTACCCAAGACTTAAATCCAGAGTTTACACTGTTACCTTTGCAGGGCTATTTATTTTGGATTACTCAGGGAAAGTACGTAAATTTGTGGTGTTCCCAATTTGAACCTGTAGCTACTGTAGGTGGGTAGCAAACGTAGATGGTTTATTGAGAATCGCTAACTCATGTAAGTGGTTATAAATTTAGATTCATAAGTGTGATGCCTATATTCTTGTATAGAGTATTTCAGTGTATTTTTTGAAAACAATGCAATTCTTCAGAGACATATTTTTTTAATGCCTGACTGACAATTGTCCTGACAATGAATTTTGTTGCTGCCATTGTTGTTCTTGGATTAGCCTCCATGATAGCAGTTTCTAAAGTGATACGTTTATGGTACTGTGTTAAGAAAAGTGACCGTTCAACTCATATTACCTGTGAATTTAGTGGATTAACCACTAAAATTCTAGAGTCCCAGAGAGCAGGTTTAAAAACAATTTGCATTTTTCTTATGATTGTAAGCTACTATGCATGCATTATGCATACATATATGTATATGTATGTGTATAGGTATGCATTAGAATGAAGTTGGCAGACCTTGCAAATAGCACAGAAATGGTCCAGCTACCCCTTTTTGATGTCACATGCATAAGCCAGGTTAAAATAACCACCACCTCTGGCTTACACAGAGCCAACTCTGCTGTTTGTGTGCACTTGCAGCTTTCTTCCAGTGGTACTGAAATGAATGTGAGGGAAGAGCTCAATAGGAGCAGCATTTGGCCTCCCATACTAACAGTCAAGGAAATACTTGTTTGAATGTTTGCAGAATTTGATGGAGTTTGAAGCTTTCAGTGATAGGGTGCTGTTAGAAAGACAAAGAGAAGAAGTCTGTTGGATGTGTGTGTCAATTCCTTGCTCTTGCTGGCAGGCAGACCATGTGATCTTAGCAGCTTTCACTCCAGAACATGACCCCCCTGTGCTTAGCAGACATAATTCACTTGAATTCCTAAATGAGGAAGAAAAAACGGTACTTGGTCTGGCAGCAGACTTGTGTCTTAGGGACTTTGAATTTATACATCTTAGAGATGCATACTCTTTCGGGATATATTATCCCCCTCCTTCTCCACAGTGCCAAGCAGAATGAACAGATCATTTCTACTTTGTTACTTGAAGGGTTTTTTTTCCTGGCTTAGAGATTTTTGTAGGGGAGACCTCTTTCTTAGACATTAAAAGCAATGCTGTAGGTGACCATCTGAGCTTCGCATGTGCTTCTGTCCTGCACATACATTTTACTGGAAGGGACTTCTGTGTTCAAACTTAACTGGTACAATGCAAATATTTGATGTGTTTTTTGCTTTTTTCTAGTGGTTGTTGCTTCATATGCTCGTTGCTTCAGCTCATGTCTTGGAATAAAGTTCTATTTCCCTACCAACTCGGTGCGTATGTGTCGTTTTCAGTAGTGGGACAAATCTAACACGTGTGGTTCTGCACTGTGAACCTGGGCAGCGCTGCTGGCTGTCTATGGGGAACTCTGTTCTGAGCCAAAAGTGCAGAGAAAGGTCAAGAGGTAAGGATTTTTGCTTACGGAAATGTCCGCCATATTAGCCACAGGTAGCAGAAAAAGGGAAAACAGGGAGGTTCCCCTTTGGTTTCCAGGTCCGTGGACAGTGCAGCAGAGCCCTGCACTGGGGATCTGGTGCTGCCCTGCTCTGCCCCTCCAGGGCTTCTGGGACTGGGGACCAGACTGGTACTCTCCTGCCCAGCCCAGCATGTGGGCATCCTCTGACTGCCTCTTCGTTCCTGGTTGTTACAGTTTCCAGTGCACTTTAAAGTGAGTAGAGCTAGGAAAGGGTGAAAAGGAGGATGGTAAAGTGAACTAAAGTAGTGAAGTTGCAAATAGGAGGGAATTTACCAGGAAGACCCTCTTTGTTGGAAATCAGGGTCCCGAGAGGGGTTTTTGGGTGCATGAGATTACAGAGCAAGCAAGGTGTGAAATACAATTGGGAGATCTGTGAAGCATCTGAAGATGGGGGGGAGAGTATTTTCTCTTTTTGTGCAGACTGCTATTGACTGTTGAGGTGCATTATAATTTTGGGGTTTGGAATGAGATTTTAATTATTTTCCTTGAAGCAGCATAATTTAAAGCCAGCAGCTGTGCAGAGGGAGAGAGGGAGAAGAGCACCATCTCATTTCTGGCCAAACACAACTTGCTTGGAGGAATGGTGCAGGGGAATGAGTGGAAGGGATATCAAGTTGTTATTTGTACCATAAATTGTTTGCATATGAGGACTTAAAGCTGCATTTACTTTTGTGACCGTTTCTTACTGTTCGAAATAACTATGAATAGCTAAAGTGGGAAAGAAACAAAAAGCAAACAAGAAAAAAAAACCTGGAAACAGTTTCTCCTTTTAGTATCTGTTTTACAGTCACTATGTGAAAGCATTTGAGGTACTTCCTACCTCTGCTAAATTCTGTTTATAGTTTCTGAGGTCTACTTCCTTCCTGTTATGTTTTTGGTGGTGTTGTAAATGACATGTTTTACTCCTGTCAACACTGAAGGCATAGCTGTTTGGTTTTTTTTTCCAACGTTTTTTTGTGTCAGTATTGGTTTTGCTGATTTTAATACAGCCACAGTTGCAGCTGTTTCTTGAAAGGGTTTTGTAGCAGAGAAGCACCTCTATTCCAAATTTGGTTCTGCTGAGTAGTTTTGCCTACTGATGTAAACTGTATTAGCCTTAGAGGGGTTGTAGGTTAACCAGAAACAAGGAGATATATTTTAAGCTGAAGTACAGTGTAATGGGGTTTGTGGAAAAAACACAGGATTCACGTGAAAACCCCTGTGGCCTTTCAGCCGGGCGTACGCATGGTGTTTACATCAGCGTTTGTCAGCAGCGTGGAGGTGGGGAAACACCATGCTCGGCACAGGGCTTTCAGGAAAAAGTAAAGCATTTTCTCTCGCATGCTCTCAGATCTCTGCCTGTGTATACTTGTGGGGAGGAAGGGGGAGGGAAGAGAGAAAGAGAAAGAGTACTCACCAAAAAGGCCAAGCAGATTGAAACGATTGTATGTCCTTACCCAGGCAGAGCTGTGTGTCAAATTTAGATGAACTTGGATGGCAAGATATTAAAGATTGCCGGGGTGGTTTTTATCTGAACTCTGATCTGCCTGGTACTAGGGTAAGAGTTACTGGTTTTTGATTTAATGCTTATGAGTTTGGTTGGCTCTGAAGAGATGTCAACAGGTCCCTGTGACTCGGAATAGTTGCGAGCTCACTGGGGTGCAGCCATTCAGGCACTAAACTTCCAAGGGTGTAGTCAGGTAAGCACGCCCTTGTGGCATCCCAGAGGAGTGGTCACATCCACTGTGACCCACAACCAGCTCCACTGGTGGGCCTCAGGAGCCAGCTGGCCCAATGCCTGCAGAGTGCTCCACGGCCTGACCATGCTGAAATGACAGTGAAGAAGGAGCTAACTTAGGTGTCTCAGAATAAGGCTCTTAGAAGGATAGACGTTAAATAACTTAGGAGCACACTGATTGGATGGGTTGTCGCTGTCCTTTCGGCAGCTGGCAACAGGAAAAGGCAATCACCTGTGCTCAAGTGAAAACAGAAATACAGGCCAGATGCCTTGGTTCTGTGTTTGGACTTGTTTTTCTGCTTGGCCCTGGCAGGGGCTGACTGGACAGCTGATGTCCGAGTGGTTCTGCACAGGGTGATGTTCCACAAAAAGGCAATTATCAAGAGTGCGAAGAGCCCAGTCCAGGTTTTCATCTCTTAGGTAGGAGTAGTGTCATGCCCTGGTAAACAATGGCAATGAAACACAAGACTTCATTTTGCAAATGCATTTTTATTGTTTCTGCACAGCACGGCTGCATCGCACGTCTCTGCAGGCAGCTGGCAGCCTCCTGTGCTGCCAGCTGAGGCCAGACCTGGTGTGCTGGGCACTTCTATCAGATCAGTCTTCCAGGCTTCAGCTATCATTTCCTGCTCCCTACAAAAGACAGGTCATGAATTACGCAAAAATTCTGTCTTTTAAGCTAAGAGAATAGACATATCCAGGTGACTTTTCACAAACCACAGCTAATGCATGCCCTCCAGATTCCTAGGAAGTATTTTCACCTTTGGCCCTTGGGCTCTCTCTGTTTTGATTTTGAGACCAGCTTCTGAATTCTTGCTCCAGGAATGTCTGAAATCCCAAAACTTATGGACTCTGGTTGTCCTGTCTGCTTACCCCAGCTTTTAATCCCTTTCCTAGCCAGGCAGAAATGATGTCTGTGTGGTCTCAATGAAACCACCTCCCAGAGGAAGTTCTGTGAACATCCGTGTGAGCCTGGTGAGGTTAGAGCAGACGCATCTTACCTGAAATGTGCTTTCCGAGCTGTCTCAGCTATGTCGGTGCAGTGTGTACATCACCATGTGCGTGAAGCCCATTTCATCCCATCCTCACCATCTTGTTCGTCTTGCTCCTTCTTGCTACCTTTGTGAAGAGCAGATGTTTACATCTGGATCAGGCAGATAGAGAGCCCTGATTTCCTCAGGTCTGCAAGATGCAGATTCTCTCTCTGAGCTGGGAATGGCCAGCGCAGCACGGGCAGTGGTCAGATGCTTTCAGGTTCAAGCACTTCTGCTGTTTGTCTCAAAAATGCAGTAGCCTGTCATTGTCCATGGATAAGTCCTACTCATGTAACAGGGACTATTTAAGAGTCTTACACCTTATCCTCCTAGTCTAATGTGCCTTGGCAAAAGGTCATCAAGAAATTTCCCTTTTTCCTGGTGGTTGCAGCCATCTAGTAACGTGCATTGTTAGGTACCTTGTTGTGGATCTAGCTAACCCTTTTGACCCCCTGTCTTGGGTACTCTTCCAGAAAGTTTTCCTCTACACTGGCAGCAAGATCTAAAGGCAGACAGCGCCTCTTAGTTGTGCATGCCAAGCAGGATGGGGCACAATCTTAGAGGGTTAGTCTCTAGACAGCACCACAATTCCTGTCATTGTGAGTAGAATGTTCTTGCATCTTCCCAGTTGTGATTCTGACCCTCAAACCCATGCACTGATCAGCAGAATGTAATCTTGGCAATCATTTACGCTAGGCTTTCCCGTAGGAAGCTGGTGTGCAGCTTCTCTCCACCCGAGGCACCACATTCACATTGCAGTTTCTCAAGGTGATTGAATCAATGGTTTCTCACGCTCCTGTCAGAACCATTCATAAGTGGCTCATGAAAGCAAAGGCTGAGCATTTCTAGTTTCTAGCACAGAGCATATAGCCTCCAATAAAGTCACTTTTAGAGCTAGATATCCTACTTTTTTCCTTTCAAACTTCTGGGTTTCATGATTTTATACCCTCAGATACCAAAGTTATGGGTCAGGCCCTGATACATCTCCAATAGCTCATTTTCATTTCCTTTTTTCACACATGATCAAGAGGTTTAGCCCTCTTCATGACTGTCCCCTCCCACAGGAAAAAAACCCGTGCAAGGAGTAATGAGAGAGAAAGATTTCAAAAACAGGGTGAGTGACCTCATCTACCGTGGAGACGTCAGTCTCCAAGAAATAGGAAAGGTCAGAGCTGTTTAGAGCAATGGGGTTTTCACAATTCAGCTCAAAAACCCAGACTCTTGGTGTCCTCACCCTTTATCTCATCTTTTCCCAATCTGGTTGGTGACCCTCCATCCAGAGAATTGGCTGCTCTGTGGTTTTTAACATATATTATCATCCTATGTTCTATTTCTTAACAAGGACGTTCCAAAGGAAAGTGGTGAAATAAATGACAGATGTTTGCACGGGAATATTGCAAATCCTTTTTGCCCTTTACAACCAAACACAGTGTTTCCTTCTTGAGCTTCTTCCACCCCCAGTATAACTGAATCCTGGAAGTTTTAATTGCACCATCTTAAAAATGTTATGATTTGAGCTACTTAGGTGGCTTGGTTGCAGAGCTTTGTGCGGCTGTCAGTGTGGGACCGGGGCAGACAAGCCCTCTCGGTGGTGCTGGCAGGAAGCTGCAGGAGCTGGGAGCTGTCTGCCCCTGGTGCCTGGGGTTTGCCTGGTGTCACCGGGCGTGGATGCAGGTCACCCGTACCCGCAGACAGCGCCAGCCTGAAGGATGACTCTGAAGTCTCGCTTTCCTTTAAAACCCATCACTACAAATAAAATGGCTTACCTACACTCCCCACAGAGTTACAGGCACTACATAAATATAGCAAGTATAGATGTCTATCTGCGAATTACAAGGAAATGAATAAATCGAGGCAACGTAAACCGCAAGAAGGAAGTTTGAAAGCAGCCCGGGGCTGTGATAGGCTGCGACTGCCGAGGGAGCCGGCCGAGCCCGCAGCATCCGCGGCAGCGGTGACACCGCCGGCCCCGCCGGCCCGTCCTGCCTGCCCGGCACGCACAGCCCCGCGCTGCCGCTCTCCGGGGACCTGCCCACCCGCTGTGGCCTGCGCCCGTGCCCCGGGGCCACCGGCACCCCCGCAAAAGCCAGAGGCACCCCGGGGTGCCAGCCGCGGGGAGCGGACGGTGCGGCGTTTTCTTGAAAGGAATGGGTTCCTTTCTGGGAGGCAGTGGTGGGGGGTGCGCCAGCACGCAGGGGAGTGCAGGGAGGATGAATGCAGGAAGCTGCAGCATGACTTCTATGCTGCTCAGCAACCCGGAGCCTGCTAGCTGCAGATATCTGGCAAAATTATTTGGCCTGGCTTTTTTTTTTTTTTTTTTTTTTTTTTTTTGTGGGGGGTTTTTTTTTTTTTTTTTTTTTAGCAATTTTTTTTTTTTTGATTGCAGAATTTATATCAAAGCCAGAATCGTTAAGTAAAACACGAAGGCATTGCACACAGTGTGTGTGTGTGCGTGTGTGCAGCTAGCAAGCCACCCTCACCCCTCTCTAATGATCTTTTACACGATTGGCAGGGTTTATTCCCATGTGAGGGAGGTGCTAACGATACCCTAAAGATTTTATGAAAATATTGGGCTGGGAAGAGGAAAAAATACCAAGTGCAAATCAGCATCTGCTGCAGGATCTCAACACATATTAGGCACTTAATTTTTCTGACTCCACCAGGGGAGGAGTGCCCGTTGATGCCTTGTGCCTTATTAGCTCCCAGGAACTGCACTGTAGGACATGGCCCACTAATTCTGCTGCTCCAGAGCTCCATCTTACCTGCAAGGCCTTGTGGAAAACAAAGCACATACCCCAAGGGCCCAATAAACCCATTTCTCCTCCTTCCACATGCCAGGTGTTCCCAGGACAAAGTTGTAGCTCTTGGCACCAACAACCCTTTCCCCTGGTCACCAGCTCTAGAGATAGGCCGTCTGTGGGCAGGGGAAGGTGAATGCCCATGGGCAGTGACTTCTTCCAGCCCCTCTGGCACACCCCTGGGGATGGGATAGTACTGAAATTAGTCCAGCAGGATATGAGGATTATCAGCACTGCTCTCTGCCATTCCAGCCAAACTGTGTCTTTCCCAGGGAAAACTCTGCATCTTTTGATGGAGGAGGCAGAGGAGAGTGGCTGCAGGCATGAACCCAGTGAAGGCAAGGAGCAAAGTGCGGAGAAGGACAGCAGGTTGAGGACAATTCAGGTATAGCTGGGGTTCATTAGGGCCACTTACTGCGTTCTGCCTTTCACGAGGGTCTGAAGTAGAGAAGTGGGTTTTGGCCAGGAGGAGAAGTCAGCTAGTTCTCAGAAACAAGGCAGCACGTGCAGACATGGGGAGCAGGAAAGGCATAAAAAATGTAAAAATAAAAACCTGTGCATAGAGACAGGTCTTCCCCTCAGAAGGGGAAAAAAAAAATAAAAGAGACAAGCTAAATTTGGCTGGAAAAAGAGGTGGACTGGTATGGGCTGCTGCTTGTGGTCACAGGGGGTCAGTTTTGTAGGGGGTGGGCAGAATGGCAGCTGTTGTGAGGGCAAGTCTGGAGGAGTCAATGAGAGCTGAGACAGGAATACCATGGGGGAGTAGGCCAGGAGCAAGCCTGGAGTCTCAAGCAGGAGACCATCCTTGGGGAGGAGGGAGGAGGGAAAAGGGAGTGAAAGTGCCCTCAAGCTGCAGTGGTGGGGCCTTGGGTGTGAGGGAAGGTGACAGTAGGGCTGCTGAGTGTGCGTGTAAGTGGAGAGCAAGGGGGAGTTTGAGGACTACACAGTAGGAAGTTGTGGTTGCAATAGGGGAGGAAGCTTGAGGAAGAGCTTGGAGGGAGAAGAGGAGAAGAAGGCAGCACAGCAAGAGGGATGCTGCAGCCACTGGTGCTCTGGCAAGCAGGAGGAAGGGAGGCCAGAAAAGAAGAAGAGGATGGATGATGATGGTCAGAAGTAAGGATCTGGTTCTGTTTAGGGGAGTCAATGTTAGGCGCATGCCTGGGTCTAGGGGAGCTGGAGGAAAGGGTTGTTGGAAGGCCTTGCCATGAGGCTTTCATCCACACTTGGAGAATGGGGTAAAAGTAGCTCATGAGCTGGGATAGAGTGAGCCAGAGTGAACCCAGTGCTACAAGAGATAAAATCAGGAGACTCAGCGCTGTTGGAGAGGACCTGAAGGATCTTTGTGCAGAGGGGAGGCTGAAAAAAGCAGCAAAGCCGCAGCCAGTGGTACAGCCAAGGTCACGGCAAGGCCGGGTGGAGAGACAAGAAGATGATGCTGAGGGAGAGACAAGGGTGGCCTTAGAGAAGGAACTGAGAGCCCAGAGATCAGATAAGGAGCAGAGCATAGCCTGAAGGACTGTTTTTAAGAGGAGTGAAAGTTAGCAAGTGGTCCTGATGTGGTGAAGCCTTAGTGAAAGTGGGATGTTGAATATTTCCTCAGTTCCTCAACAAAATCAAGCGAAGCTTCCCTGGCTTCAGGTAAGTATCTCACCCCAGACACCCACGTACTCCTGCTCCTGCCCAGCCAACCCCAGCTCCATGTTTGGAAGTAGAAAGTGAAGAGTATTATTTTTGGAACAAAGACAGTTCCTGTGCAGTCCACCAGGGAATCTCATCAAGACTGCCAAGGGTTTAATGGGCCAAGAAGGCTGATTTTAAGTAGTGTATAGTTCAATTAATCATTTATTTTATTGCCAATGATGCAAATGTACAAGCTGCCATTGCTAGTCAACACTTCTTTTCTGGAAAGCCCAGCTCCTTGGACTGCCAATGCTCCCAGCAAGAAGATGCTCCCAGCAAGAAGATGTTGCTGTGAGCTGCACAGGTGCAAGGAAGTGCTATGTTTGCAGAATGCATAGGATCACACAGTCCAGGAGAGATGTCCTGCCCTTTCCAGGAGCATGCAGCCAGGCCTTGCACATTGACTGTCTCCATCTCCCCCTGAGCTCCTTGCAGTCCTTCTGTGGGCTGGGCTGGGGGAGCCACTGCTCCTCTCCCCCATCCCATGGCTGGAGGGGAGAGACTAAATGCATTAGGCAAAGGTCACCTACCCAGTGCTTAAGAAGGATTCACGGGACAAGGTCTTCTGCCTGGCAAGGGGGAAAGTTAACCTGCCCCCAGGGTGTGTGGGAAAACACCTGGTGAGGTTTGCTAGATAAAAGCCTGGGATAGGTCCAGAGTAAACCCGTGATTAAAGGCTACCCAAAGCCACCCTTCCACCCCTGAAACAGTCCTGTGCTTATTTGTAAGAAATCATTCAGGTTTGCTTTTAAATGCACTGGAAGCAGGTGGGTTTTAAGATAAGTACACAAAACAAATGTGCCATTTATCACTTCTTATACTGATGATGAAAGCGAAAGTTTTCTCTGCAAGGAATATTGTGAACTATTCCTTGTGCAATTGTGTTAATGACAGCAGTAACAACAACAGAATAAGTATTATTTTAGTGGAAACTGAGGTGTTGGTAAAACACAATCTAAGAAGCTGGAGCAGGACAGAGCTGGGGCAGAGGCTCAAAATCCTGATTCCACTGACTTTGTGGGCTGAGATGTCACCTTTGAGAGAAAAGCCTATGTTTTAAAAAACCAGAGATGACTTCAGTAATTTGGGAGTGTGTCTGTGGTGTTACCTAACTGCTGAGGACATCCCATGAACCTCACAGGCCTGTGTTTTGATGGTCAATTTGGAACTGAAGCAACTGATGTGGTGGAAATAATTATCTCACCGTCTGATTTAGTCACTCCAGCAAGTTGTTTGCAGAACTTAGCACTTTGTATAGGATAACAAGCAAAGGGCTGGCTAATTCAATTACAAGCAAATAACTAGTCTAGGCACTGACAGCATGTGGGAGGAAGTGGTGTGGTTTCCACTGTGACTGGCAGCGAGTGACTAGCGAAAACAAGGTGGTTTGAGGAAGGCTTGCGTGTTAATGGCATTTCCCTGTTCTGTTTGTCAAGCAAAGGTGGGAATATAGAGTCAGAATTTACTTGAATCGGTGCCTTTACAAGAACAGACGGGGGCCTCCATGGCAGCGGTGCCGAGCCGCCGTGGCGCGCCGGCAGCCCCGAGCCCGCTGCAGAGTGCCCGGGAGCGCCGGCGCCGGACACTCGGAGCCGCTGCGGGTGACACAGAGCTAAAGACACCCGAGCCGTGCACAGGGCAGGTAGGAGATGGAGGTCTGGCTGCCGGGAGCGCTGAGCTGCTTTCGCTCGCTCTCTCTGCGGCAGCCGGGCTCCCATTGCCTGCTGCCAGCTGGAGGCTTGTACCGAGGAAAAGTCTGCCTGTGGTGTGGCTGATTCACTTCGCACTTGCAGCAGTTGCAGGCCCACATTGCAGCCAGGGGCTCAGCAGTGTCGGATCAGAGCTTTTCCAGAAGTGAATCAGACTCTGCCCGATGGCTGTATAAGGCGTGATAACCCAAAATGTCTAATAGCACCTTCCTCGGGCTCTGCCTGTCTGTGTTCATCTGTCCATCATTACAAAGATAAAAAACTCACCTGTACTGATTCTGGGTGCTCCATCCTACAGGACAGCCTATAGGATATTCATTCCCTCCTGACCACCTCAGATGACTTTGCATGAGGAGAAAGCGTTTCTGTATCAAAACTCACTTAAAAGAAAATTGCCCATAATAACCAATTCCAGCCTTTCAATGGCTTAATCTTTCAGTCAGTGTCTTGAGAGAGAGCCAGAACTGAGGTGCAGCACAGAGAGGACAGTTTCTGGGCTCCCAAGTGTGTGATGCCTTTCACACTGGAGCAGGGATTCCTCTGCCGTGTTGCGCTCCTACTCACAGCTCTTACTCTGATTTGAAATCTGCCAGCCGTGGCTGGTACCAAACTCATGCTAAGTCAGGCTCAGCCTTCTGATAGGTCTTGTTTCTCTTCAAACACATACCAGCAAAAATAAAATAAGTATGTAGTTTCTCCCACGCCAGCTAATATATTTTGTCAATGGAAACAGAGGGGATACGCTCCGGACTTAGCTCTGTCATTTCAAAGATGTACAGAACAGTGTAAACCTGGAAAAGCTCAGACATGAACTGCCATTAGCTCGGGCCCATCCTGATGTTCCCGTGCTGGCTTTGGTGAATTTTTTGTCTTCATCTTGTCTTGGTTCCAGTCAGACTACAAGCTCTCTGGCACAGTGCGCGGGCATTTCTCTGTCACCGAGCACTGAGATGAGCTGGTGGCTCCAGCTGGGAGCTCTGCGTGGTGGCACACCACAGAGCCTGGGAGAAGGTGGCGGGGTGAATATAACAACTGCAGCCAAGAAGTAGCATTGCTGTAGCGCATCTTACGACACACAAAGCACCAGCACATGCTTGTAGGCATCCTGCAGATCACAACCATCCTGGCCATGATGGGTGCCTTGGAAGACAGAGCCTGCAAGTGTGTCCTGCAACATCCTCTACCACCAGCCGCAGGGGCATCCCCAGGAAAACAGTGAGAGGAGAGCAGAGGGTCCCCTCTGCAATCAGAGATGCCTTAATACCACTAAATGAGTGCCCAAATCTCTCCAGGATATCAAAAACCCTCACAGCAGCATAACCCAAGAACGTGTCCAAAGCAAAGCTAGCAAGAGCGTGGCTGTGTGATGCACGTGTCCACACTGCACAGCCCCAGCCATTCCAGGGCTTTGCAGCCCTGTATTCTCAAAGCATGTCCACAGCTGATTGGATGTTTTGGCTCTTTGAAATGGTTTTCATTTCCAGCTGCCCCTGAGAAGGGCAGCTCCTGCTGCTCAGTAATGGGGATGGCGTGAGTTGGGCACTGCTGGGAGGGACCAGGATGCTTCACCTGCAGGTAAAACCCTTATTACAGTTGGGAGCCTGCTGGAAGACAGAACAGCTGCTTGACCACATTTACTTAGAGCAAAGGGTAGTTCCTTTTGTTCTGTGGTTGGCATCAGGAACTTCACACCGGAGATATTTTTTTTTTAAGTTGTTTTTTTTCCTCTTACCCAGTTTGAATGGGGCTGCCTCCTGCTCTTCCTTCCTCACTGCTCATTTATTCTCACTTACTGCTTCTGCCTCCCTGTAATTCAGACGCACTGGCTGAGGAGGGAGGCAAGGTGGCCGCTGGTGTTCATTATTTTGCAACAGCTACATTGTCACTGCCTGTGCTGGTTTGGCTTTGACAGACAGCAAAACAAACTCCTTGGTGTTTGCATGGCCCTGCCCCATGTTAGACCCTTCTCCAGCCCCCTGGCATGTGGAAAGCTCATGTCCTGGGTGATGGGAAAGTCTCCAGCCCCACACTCTCCAGCACCTCATGGTTCTGCAACCTGGGCAATGCTCACAGCAGCACCTTGGCAATTGAGCTGCGTCCCAAGTGGAAGTGTTTGTGTTTTTTCCTTCTTGTTTGCTTTATTTTCTTTCCCATGTCTGTCTGCTTTGCCTCTGCCTGTCAGTAAGCTGGGGCTGTGGGACAATAAGAATTCTGTTTTGCGGAACAAACACAGAGTTTTGTGACATTTGGGATTTGGGCTTTTGTTTGTCATCTAGTTTTTGGTGTTTTTTTTGGTTTTTTTTGTTTTTTTTTTTGTTTTTTTTTTTTTTTTAATTCAGCAAGGGATTGGGGGAAAGCAAGATTTCATTAAGATTTTTCTTGGGGAAGAAGGTCTCCAAGAAACAGTTAAAAAAATTCAAATATAAAATATAAAATAAAATAAAATAAAATAAAATAAAATAAAATAAAATAAAATATCAAAGGGAAGCCATTCAAAAGTACTTCATACCAGTAGGAAAGTTTGAAATCAGGAGGGGGGGCCTGGCCCAGTCCAGTCTCCCCAGTCACCTGCCTGCTCTGGTGTTGACACCTGTGCCATGCATGGGTGCAGGTGACTTAGCAGAGATACTGAGGTGCCCAGACACTGCTCTCCCTGGAGGCAGCAGCCAGGAATGAGCAAAGGAGGCTTGAACTCGGTGGAGAAGAGGCTCACTGGTGGAGAGGACACCTCTTCACCCCTGCCAAAATCAGTGACTTCCAGGCTCAGCCCTCAGCCCACAGGGAGCACTCCTGGCTCTCCAGGGCTGTGCTCCATAGGTGCTCAGAGGAAGCCCAGCAGAGGGGAGCCGGGGCTGGTCCTGTGTGATGCAGCTGGAGTGTGGTTTTGGGTGCTTGGGCAGCGAGCAGGGCTTGGAGGGAAAGCTGTGCCTTGCAAGCTGGGGCCCCACTGCTCATGGCAGCGCAGCGGGGCCGAGTCGCTCTGGGCTGTGTGTGCAAAGCTCGGCTGCTTCTAAGAACAGGAGACTTACTCAGAAGCACAACTGGGTACTGCCTTTACTCCAGCTCTTTTATGTATAGTCCCCATTTCTCCTGATTTTACTTCAGCAGTCGCTGTATGAATTGCAGCCCTGCAGTGTGTGCTGTGGGGCGCAGGGACAAGGGAGTGCTGCTGGCCAAGCTGGAGCTGCTGTTTTGCTCCTGGATGTGGGGTTCCCTCTGCAAGGGCTGTGTTGGAGAGCAGACTTCATCCTCCAGATGGTTGTTGTGGGGTGTGTGGGGCCAATGTCCCCTTAAATGAAAGTGGGGGCTCTTCTTTGTCCTAGGGATAGACCAAGAGCATTTTTATTAGTGTTTTCCTCCCTGTTGCTGTTTTTCTGACTTCTTTCCCTAAGCCTCCGCTCCCCCAATTTTTTAAGGAAATACAGTCAAGCTGCAAAACTAAGAGGTTTTTTTTCCCTGCAATGCAGAGTGTAGATTATTCCTCCAGTCTTTTCAAGGGAGGTGTCCTATGCCAGGAAGCACATTAGCTCAAAACCTGTGCTCAGAGGGAAGGAAAGAGAGCAGTGGTGATTTGACCTTACCTCCAAGAATGTCCTTTCCCAGCACACAGCATGGGCATGTGAGTTGGTGCTGCTTCCACTTCAAGGATTCCCAAACCGATGAATCCAGGCCTCTGTTTATGACAGCAATTCAGAACACACATCAGTGGGGGGCCGGCTTCTTTCTCTCCTCACATTTTTACAAAGCTATGGCAACATAAACAGGGATGCATAAGAGCCAGAAGAGAGCTCAATGGAGCAGTCTGACGTATTTTCCTAGAAAATATTCACACAGACATGAGTCCTTGGCCTACGTGAAACCTTTATCTCTTTTTAAACACTGAGGCTACCCTACTTGGAGTTAGGGAATTTAAAAGCAAGGGACATCTTTCTATACTGGTCACTTAAAGAATCAACCTGATTTTCCTTTATCCAGCAGTAACAGTGTAACTTCTGAAAAAGCAGCACATCCTATATGAAGTTTCCTACTTCAATTAATAGAAGCAGGGCACAATGAGCACAAGTGTATGCAGGAGACACACAAATCAGGTCATCTTCATGTTGGAGTCAAAATCAGATCAGACACCAAAAAACCCAAATCCAACAAAAACCCTCAAAAAACTCACAGGTTTTAACGTCACCTCATGTGAAGGTGAGCTTGAGACCATCAAACAAGAACTTTCAGGCATTTGGTTGCTCAATTTTTATTAATGCTCTCTTCTGCTTTACTGTCTAGACACCAAACCAAAATGAGGTTGGCATCTGCAGTAGATTCTAATAAATGACGTTTCTTGCCCTCAGAAGTTTCCTGTCGAAGTCAATGGGCCAAGTGGCAGAAGAATGGAAACATGACTAACTAGATCCCTCCCCCACCACCTTTGAAAAAGTGATATAATGAGAGGGTTGATAAGAAAAATATTACAGTTTTGATAGTTGAAAAAAGATTTTTAAAATATGGACAGCATTTTTTGAATGGAGTCATATGCCTTCAAGATGTTTTATTGCAGATGGGTTCTCTGCTAATCTAGGGAAGGCGTTCAATTGTTTAACACCCTTTGTTTTTACAGCCACTATCTGGAACGCCCACTTGAATCTCTTTGGGTCTTTCTAATACCTATTTTGGAGGAAGTTTATGCTCAAAAAGGATGGGGCCTCTGGGCCAGTCACAATAAGGTCTTTCTTCTACTTATTTCTAGACAGGCTCGGACACAGCCTCAGCTTTATATGTGTATTCACAAAGCCACATCCAGCTTCCTCAGTGGTTAAACAATATGTCAGTATCTAAGAATTTGCTTCTGATAGGTCCCTGTCTTTTCCAAAACAATTCCAAGATCCTTACAAGGAACTGTTTCATCTTTAATTAAAAACTAAGTTGTGTTAACCCATGACACCTGGAAATCACACCATGGACCCCTTTAGAGTCTTAGACACGAGACCTGCACCTGCCCTGGGTACTCAGGGCTGCTGCAAGGAGCCTTTGGGGTGCCCAGCTCCAGGAAGGCCCTGTAACTCTCCCTCATGAGCTCATATCTCAGATTTCGCCTTTGCCCAGGTAGTGCCGTCCTAGCTGGTGGTGAAAGGAGCACTTCCAGGAGCTGATGCTGCTCCCTGTTTGTCCTTGCTCACAGCCAGATGAGAAATGCAGGATCAGGCACAGCTGCAGACAGGGCTGGCAGGAGGCTTCTCCAGCTCTGTGTTGACAGTCGATCTCAACGTTGTGTACAGAGATGTGGTGCTGGTGGGGAGCTTGTGGCATCAATTCACAACCTGTCACTTTCCCAAGGACTCCAAGGTGCTGGTTGGACCGATGGTGGGATGGTGCCTGGTGGCAGTGAGAGGCAGGTGTTGGCCCAGGGCCTTGGAAGTTGCTTTTGACTGGACGGAGCAACCATCAGTACCTGTGAAAAGCAAAACCAACTAACCCCAAGCCCCAGCAACCTATTTTTGAGAGCATCTGCATCCCTTATCCTAATTAAGAGGGAAATGCCAGAATTCTGAATAAGGATTGGGATTGACTGGAGTGATTACCCACCATGTCCTCCCAGGGCCAGGTACTTCTGTGTGTGCAAAAGGAGGCTAAAAGGGTTGAAGAATGAAAGTATAGCACAAAAAAGTCTCTTTGGCAAGCTAGGGAAAAAGAGCAGAGGTAAGGGACGATTTTGGCACAGTCTCAGAACACACATAAGCCTCATGGCCCATGATTCACAGGTGCTGGTCACCACTGTAGCCCTGCCTGAAGTGGTGGGTGTTTAGCTTGTCAGAAAGTCAACCCTCTATTCAAAAACACACTCATCGCTTACAAGCCTGCTTATTTACAGAGCCTGTTGGTAAAAGTACCTGGCCTTGAACTCTTGAAGGAAACCTCTTTAATCACAGAAGTCTTCACATCGCTTCTTTGCTTTGGGTTGGTTTTTCTTTTATTCCTATTTTGCACTTCACTTACAGTATTATGCAGACAGAGGAGAATATTATGAAGGCCACATGAGCAAGTTTAATAGATGTCAGCATTTGACTTGTCTGTGCAATATTTGTGTGCCTGGGTATGTGGTTGCCGTAGCTTAAGGAGACAGAAATGGAAGGGACAAAAAACTTAAGCAACAAGATGGGAGTCCATTTCACTGGACCCTGATGTTACACCTCCTAGAGGATGAATTGCCATCCTTATGATTAGTCCTCACCCGGTATATCCCGATATGCTCCAGGCACTTGCCCCTTCACTGCTTCCCTTTCCCATCACCACCATCTCTAAATCACAACTTCTTCTTCCCTGTCTCACCCCTCATCCCACCCCAAGCCATGTCTGCCTTCACCTCCACCCCCAGCTCCTGCCTTGCCCCCAGCAGCTCCCAGGCTCCGGCTGCTGCTGCCAGCGCTGCCGGGGCCTGCCGTGGTGGGACCTTCCTCCTGGGTGAGACCCACCAAGACCCACTCCCTGGGGCTGCAACACGCAGTTCCATGCAGGGGGGCTCAGGTGCAGAGCCCAGGGGGGCTCATGGGGAGCTCTGGGTGTGAAATAAAGCTAGGGAGGATTTTTTTAGCTGTCCAGCTCTAGAGAGAGTGCTTGTGAGCAAGATGATTTATTCCTTAAGAGGTTTATAACTTGGCAAAATTTGGGTGGAGGTTTTTTGCAGGCAAGCAGCACATTCCTGCACACAAGCCAAAGTCCTGCCACATTTCAAGTCCTTTTTCCAAAGCCTGGGGACATGAGGAAAAGGTCACCAAGTTTCTTAAAACATGGAGTGGGGGAGAAAGAGTGTATTTTCTTCCAGCTAAATGACCAGCAACTACTTAAAATTTCCAGGCAAAGAAAATAGTCTGGGGCAGACTCTAACGTGGGATATTTTAGCTCAAAATTACAAGCAACTATAACTAAGAAGCAAGAGGCAACTGCTGGATTTCCTTGTGCCCCATTTTTACATTTTTCAAAGACTGAAAGTTGCTGTACAGTATATTTGCTATGGTTGGGAAGAAGCAGCACGCTGCTTTGCTTTTCCCCCCCACCTCTCTTTATTCTGAATGCAAGTGTTTTACAAATGAGAAATGAGGTTTCCTGAAATGAAGAGTTGGTTTTTATTCTGAGCTGGCTTCCATGAAGTGTATTTGTGAGCCTTTCGTCTTTATCTCTGAACTTGCTGGGCGGTGACAAGGGACCATACTGTCCTGGTCAGCCTGGCCAGGCAGAGGCCAGAGGGGCATCTGAGGAGGATCTGGGCAGCCCCAGGAAAAGGCTTGTCACTCTCTCTGTTGCCTGTCCCCAGATTCAGAATCAAACCTCGTTCTACCTCCGCTTCTCCTTAGGGCCTGTTGGACATCTGGGGAGGCAGAGGCTGCAGGAGGGCTGTGTCCCTGTCACACCACGGGGCTACAATCCCAGCCAGCACATCATCATCATGACATCCTGGGGAAAGGCTTGGCTGCCTGGGTGTCATCAGCCACCCCACTTGGACACCAAAGGGTTCTGGTTCCCCAAACCAGAGGTTGGGAAGATGCCCCTGGACTGCTCACTGGGTGTGAGCTGCACTCACCCCGAGTGCTGCTGGCTAACTCACTCTCCCTTGTGCTTTTGGACTCATCTCCATCACTTTCCTCTGTAATGTCTCTGTAATGAGCTCCCTTTGCGTCTTAGCCCCTCTTTCCCCCACTGCCCTATCATGCCACCAGGAAGGGCGGGAAGTGGTAAGGCGTCCCATTCCCCGGAATGAGAGAACACAAGTGTCTCCAGAAATGCAGCCTGACCCGCATGGCCCTCTGGGCAAGTGAGAGAGTGAGGAGACATTGGGCAAGTGTTGGAGAGTGTGGGCCAAGGCCACTGTGGCTGTGCCTGGGAACAGCTGATGCTCCTGAGGGAAGGCTCCATCTGGGAATGGCAGCACCTCAGTACACTTCGAGGTACTCAATGACATAATGAGCAGCAAAACTCTTCCTCCCAAGGAAAAAGCAATGCAACTGTGCATGATAAACTGTTGCATGGGTTTGGATAATAGTCTAAATGGCACGTGAGCAGAGGAGCTAAAACTTGTAAAAAAGCCCCAAACTTGCTCACTCCTTCTAACCGGAGGACTCACTACCACGAAGCATTGATGAAGCAAAAGCTCCATAGAAAAATTAAAAGCCTGGTAAGTCAACCCCTTGCCCCTCATCTATATGGCTGCTGGGAAGAGCAGAGCGTACAGAAAAACCATCTTGGTGCAACCTTGGGCACGTGGTAAGAGCTGCAGGGATGCTGCAGTGGAATCTTCCACCAGGTACGCAGGAAGGGCAGACGATGTCTCATAAAGCTGGAGTGCCTACTCCTCCTCACGCTCAGGAAGGCATTGTGCTTTTTAGAGCAGTCCTCACCTCAGTTTTCATCCTGTGGGACAAACATAAAAGCAAAAGGGTGTGCATTTGTGTCTGTGAGCAGGGGTAGATCTACTAATGGACAGGTTTGAGGGGACTGAACCTTTGCTCACCCCTGACTCCTGCTGGTGTTGCTCCCACCACGTATCATCTTCTTTCCCAGGGCCAAAATGGCACAATTTCAAATGTGATATAACAGAATATGTAAAACAGATTCTGTTTTGCCAGAGAGGAAACCATTGTTACGTTGAAGTTAAACTGAAATATTACATTGGTGAAAAGTGTAAATTTTTATTAAAAAGAAAAACTATTGCCACTGCAAAATCCCCCTCAGGTAACGCCCCCCTCCAATAAATCAAATATATAAAAAACCTTCTTCCCAATAAAAGACCAAGTAAAACACATGAAACACAAACCCCAAAAGGACCAACCAGCCCCAACTCTGACAAAATGGCAGCAACTGAGTTTTATTGGAATATGAGGAACTGAGTAGATGTAAAGTCAAACGAAATGCAGATATGGGAAGTGGGAGGAAAACACAAAAAAACCCCAACAACATGAAGAATAGAAGGAAATAAACACTGGGGCCATCATTCCATAAAGCCCACACTTAGTGGTGTGAGTCACTGCAGTTGATGCTCCACCATCCCACTGTGTCTTTGTTCTCCTCCCTGCTCTCTCCAGCATGATAAAAGCACAGGAAGGATGTTTGATGGCAAATTGGCCATTGGCCACATTCAAAGGAGAGTCATTTAGTGAGAGTCACTCATATTTGTATAAGCTGAAACAAAACAAAAAAATGAACATGTGTAAAGCAACCAGACTGATCTTGCAAACACACTTCATCTTGGATCTGGGGAAAGCACTCTGTTAGAGAGAATGTGACACTATGAATACAGATAACACCTCCCAGCAAGCCTCAAACACCTATTTCCAGAGGAGTGTTTGCCACCACGTGGTCAGTCGTGGCTGACCATGTCATGTACAAGTCTGATTATTGCAGCCCTAGTGTGTTAGTTTTACTTTTCTTGAATACAGGCATGTATGGGGGAGAGGGGGTGTGTGTTTGACTCGCCCTTCATTTCTGAAGCACAATGGAGCTGTCAAGCTTAGCCCAAAATCTGTGAGCTGTTTTTCCCAAAGTGGTCAACCTGATAAAAAGGCTCCCCAGAAAGGCGGAACCATTTTTATCAGTGAGTATTTATCACTCACTATCATTGGTAAAAATGAGCTAGTCAGACTGAAGGTCATAAGAAATAGAGGAAACCCACAACATTTCTTCAGTTATTTGAGTGACATGCTGCTACCCGAAAGGCTGAGAAAGTTTTGAAGGATGAGTAGGTTTTCATTCATGAGAACTGAGCTGGTTTTGCTGTTTGTTTGTTTGCTTGCTTGTTTTTGGGGGCTTTTATTTTTTCTTTGTTTTGTTTTTTTTTTTTTCTTTTAAACCTGTCTTGCAGATAAAACCTGACATGATTCACCACAGGCAGGAAACCCCGGAGGGTGCGGTCTGCTGGGTAGAGCAGAGGCCCAGGGCTTCGAATATCTCACTTCCATCCCTGCCACTGGCACTGACTTGCTGGCTGCTGGGGGAGTCACCTCCTGGCTCCACATCTCCTGGGGACATGGTGGCACACCTGGTGGGACAGCTCTGCTACTAAACACAGCCAGTGCCACGCACGTGACCTGGGGGCTGTCAAAGCCAATGGTGGTGTCTGTTGGCTTTCACAAGTTCTGGCGTTCATCCCTGCAAATTGCACTCGGAGTCAGAGATCAAGGGTGTCAGAGAGTGTCACAAGAAGCTGCACTGGATTTTTAAATTGAGTTTTCAGTATGTTCATAGGTTGCATGTGAGGGTGGCAGAGGAGTGAGAGCACTGCTGCCCTCACTGTAGCATCAAGCATGGCTTGTCAGGCTTGTCATGTATGAGCCACCTAGACATGGCTCCAGGAGGACTTCAGGTTCATGGCTCTGCTGTTGCATCAGTGCATGTGGCCACGGGGGAGGCACCAAGGCTGATCTCATGTCAGGAGGGGAACCTTGGGCACTTTGTCCCACCTCAAGTGGGGCTGCTCTTGACCCATCCAGCTCTAGACCATGCATTATTTGTCCCTACCCTCTTCCTTGTGCCAGTCCTTGTATTTGGCAATCATCTGCTCAGTGATCTGATGCAATAAATGATGAATTCAAGGCAAAGGTGGAGAGCTTGGCCAGGGTAATGCAGCAGCCTCACACTCCTCAGAGCCATGCATTGAAATGCTGTTTCCAGCTTTGCAGTTCCTCAGTCCCACAGCAGAATCCACTCTGAACACCATAAGAAAAACACAAGGGTGTCTCAAGAGAACATAAACTGCATGAAGAGGCACCTACACAAGTTGTTAGAAGAAGTCAGGTGTTCATATTTAAATAATCCTTAGTTGCAACACTTCATCAGTCTTTAAAACTGAAATGTTGATCTTCACCTGTCCTCAGTTCTCACTTGAAGCAACAAAACACCACTTAGCTCCTTTTTTGTGATCAAAGAAATCTTGAATTCATGGACTCCATCATAGAATGTTTAGGCTGGAAGAGACCTTAGGCTTCATCTAATTCCAGCCCCCCTGCCATGGTCAGGGACAGTTTTCACTAGACCACGTTGGTCAAAGCCCCGTTCCACCTGGCCTTGAACAGTTCCAGGGATGGAGCATCCAAAACCTCTCTGGGCAACCTCTCCTAGTGTCTAACCACCCTCACAGCAAAGCCTTTCTTCCTAATATCTAATCTAAACCTCTCCTCATTCATTTTTAAGCAATTCCCCCTTGTCCTCCCACTATACATCCTTGTAAAATGTGCAGCTCTCTTGCAGGCCCCCTTTAGGTACTGCAGGGTGCTAGATGGTGCCCCCAGACCCTTCTTTCCTCCAGACAGAACAAGCCCAAATNTGGATCAGCCCAGAACACGTTTGGCTTTCTGGGCTGTGAGTGGACATTGCTGGAGATTCTTGTCCAGCAGTTCCTTCCTGCACAGCTTAAACCATGGGAATTGGGACTCCCTACCATAGTGCTACCTACAGCAGCCTACATCCCATCTTAGGTGTCAAAATCTGCTTGTGAAGCCGGGTTCAAAAAACCCATGGGATCGGTACTGGAAAAGTTGACACACAAGTTCTGATTTGCTATGGGTGGGTCCCCAGGTACATTTGGGAGGCTGGACTGAAGTATGGATTAACACAACTCAGGTGGGTCTGCGCAATGAGTACTCTCAGGAGCAGAAAACCACATACACACAGAACATATTGGCACTGGCACACAGGGTCCCCAGAGAGTGGAGTTTATCAGGGTTTAGGAGTTTCAACATTCACACATATGAGACCCTAAGAAAAAATTGTTATATTTTGCCCATGAGCTAATCCATGAACCACCTGGATTTGTCAAGCTGTCACGGACTACATGAGCTAGAAATCAGTTTTCCTGTTTGACTCAACACTTAAATACTGACCCAAAAAGGTCAACCTGGGCAGCGCTGCACACAAGGGTAAAACGTGCCTGTGAGAGATGTCTTCCTCAGAGATTGTATCAGAACCAGTCCAGTTGTGCTGCTCATTTTGGAAATTTCAAAATGTAGAGTAGATTTTATCCTTGTGAAACCCAAAATTTTGCTGGGGTTCATTCTATTCAGTCTTGTAGCATTTTTTAATTATTACAAAGAATCATCTCACCTTCTTCACCAAGATACCACATTCTCCTGTTCTCCAGCACACGTGGGTGGAGATGTCTGAAGAGACAGTGATGGAGATTCCCTTTCCTGTGGAGGCTGTACCAAAGAGAGCTAGAAGAGGTGTCTACCAACATTTTTTACCCAAATGGTTCAGAGTTCTCTGGTCTCTCCTCACTTATTTTCAAACCTATGTCTGCCTGTATTTATGCCAGGTTCTAAAAATAAGTAGCACTCTTAACATTTTGAATTTGAATTATCTGCTGAATATCTAAAAAGATAAGCTGGAACGGGAAGCCCCTCTGTGAGCAGAAGTACAATCTAGTTAAAATGAGTGAAATTTATCAGAAAAAATGAGTAATGAGCAGTGAAAAAAAAAAGTCTCATTTTGCTAATTTTACTTTATAAATTATCTGATTTGACATTCTGTGCTAAAAATCTGCTTATGAACCAAGAAAAGCAAGGCATGTGCTCCACTTGGTCAAAGCAGAATCTGTGGCTGCAAAAATGTTTCTTTAGTACTGCAGCATGAAACCTTGTGCCACCAAAATTAAGACTTTCATGGTTATTTCTAGATCACTGCGTATTTAGAAACAACGGGGTACACTGGGCTTCAGGTCTGAGTTTATGCTGAGTCCCCTGGTTACCTGCAGTCACATCAGAACTGCAGTAATTTCACCACACAGGTGTCATCAAAGCACTGAAGCATGCAGCAAAGCTTCCCTCTACCAGCACCCCATTTCAGGAATAAAGGAAAAGATAATTCTTAATCCTTAACTTGCATTTAATGCATTTTTCATGAGCTATATTGAGACCATCAGCCCATTTCATTTGTGAACTTTTGCCTGGGACTGGCAATGAACTTTTAATATTAAAAGTTTTTTCAGAAGAAAGAGGTGAAAAGCTGCCAGAATAGGCTATAAAACTAAGCATGTGTTAATAGCATCTGTTACAAATAAGGCTGGATTCCACTTTCCATTGTCTTACTGCTTTTTCCTCAAGTTGTTTAAATTTTCCAATTCAAAAGGAATTTGGCTGAAGATTTCCCTTACTTGGTCTTGAGCTCAAGGAAGGCTGCTTGCAGAAGAGTTGTACAGAACCTACTACAGGCCTTTAAATAGTAGGGGTGTGAGAGGAAAGGAATACAGTTGTCTTCTGGGATGTTCAGACATGAAGCAATTAGGTACAACAAAGAAGCCCACCCAGTGCCCCCATCTGCTCCCCAAAAATCCTGCAGCTGATCTGTCGGCGCTGCTGCTCCAAAAGCTGCTCCATGCAGTGATAAGTGTCACAAACTGTGACATTTAAGTTACTCACCAAGGCACACTGTTTTAAGACTTCAAGGTTGCACTGGTGGTTCTCCAAAGGAAAGCCCCCTTGGGTTGTGCTGTAATACTGAAAGGAGTATATAATTTACATGATAAACACCTTGTTCTGAAATAAATATACCATTCTATACACAGACTCTTAATACTTTCATTAAAGACAAGCTTTTAGATCTCTGCAGCTCAAAACAGCACAAGAGAAATGGAACTGAATTGCCCATATCTCCTCTTTAACCCTTGGCAGCACTATATAAAACCAGAACTTAAAAAAGGTGAAGACAGAAATGGCTATCGTGTTCCCTTATGAAACTGCGTTCCCTGTTATTCCCAGTTTTGCCTTTCATTTCATGCCAAAAGAAACTCTAGTAAGTGATGCTAAGTCAGAAAACAGCCTGTCAACCACATGAAGCCAAAATACACATAACACAGCTTGTGCAAAATTATTTTTGCCTATAATTAACCACCTAGCTCCCATTTTATTGCTCTCTTTGAGGATGTTGGAAGAAGCAAAGTGTCCTGTGTTAGCACTGCAGAAGCATTTCTAGCTATGGCCAACCTCATGTGTGCACACTTTGTACAAATGTTTGATACAGAAAAACAGGAGAAGTGCCAATAAGGCCATGGCAGGTAAATTGAACCATCTCTTTATCACTATATGGACAGGCTGGAATGTAACTAAGGATGTTTCCATCTTTGAATGGTGGACACATCAAATTCTCTCCTAAAACTCTTTTAAAGGAATTTACAAGTTACAACTATTTTTATCTTCAGATGAGGGTAGTCACCCAGACCTCCCCTAGTTACACAGCTAGACCAGAAATGCCAAAGGACCAAAGTCCTATTTGAAGTCTATCATCATGTTTAACAAATTCCCAAATATTTCAACCTGTCTGGAAGCCTAATTCAAATCATGTTTGCATCTTACTAGCTAAATAATGCATGTGCTGTGGCTTGTTTTGACAGTAGTCAGAGTCTATTACTAACTCCTGACTGATGCTAAAATTTTAAGTGCCATGCAGTTCCTAAGAACCAGAAACAGATTGTAGATGCTGGATATCCTCAGGGGTTTCTCCTTCTATCCCTGGATAAGATGAGCCTCATCAATCAGATCCAGAGAGCCAAAGCTTTACAAGGATAAAGATCCAGATGTGAATTCTGAATCTCAGGCTTCAGCAGGGGCACTGCGTTCAGTTTTCAGTTTCAGTGTATTCTGATGAGGTTAAAGATATTTTCCTTCTAATTGTTACAGATATTATACAATGATAAGAGCAAAATAGCAGTTATGCTTACAGTATGTAAAATATGTAAACTCCCTCACTTCTAGTGAGTCCAGAAATCTGTTTGGCTACAGAGATCAGTATTTGCCTCCATTGATACAATAAATATTTAATATCCTCAAGAAAAACACAGCTAAGAGTGTTTTAGCTGGACACATCCAAAGCCCTTGTCTGGAGTTGACTTAAATGTGGTCTGGCAGTAGGTTTGGAAGTATAAATCCCCTGTGCAGGACTGTCTCTGATGATCATGGTAACCACGGCAAAAGATTCTTGAAACTTCCTTCTTCGTGGAGCCAACACTGTGTCTAGGAAACTGTAATCTTCTATCTTCTCTTAGATTAGAAAATGTCTATCACTACCTTCAACTTTAAAAAGGAGTTGAATTTCAATACATTCAATGTTAAAAAGGAGTAGAGTTTGTGAATACTTTTATGATAAATTTCCTAGGGCATTTCTTAGTTAAGTATTGGACTTTTGCAGGTGAGGAATTTTTTGCTTGTCAGGCTCACCAGACAATTCTTCTGTCGTGATTTTTTAAAATATTGCCATTACCTTTGCCTTTGTATCAACAGTCAATTCTTATTTTTTTCTCTGAACACACATAAGAACATATTTAACTAAAGTAGAACGTGAATAAGCAATAATTAATAATTTTTTTTCCAGCTTCATGTTCTGTACAGTGTTAGACAAGTTTTCATAGGCCCATTCTACCTGCATCTCACTGCTTATCAAGAGAACAGGGAAACATGCTATTGCTTCAGAAATGTTTCCTTGGTTCTGGATGGCAAAAGACTGCCTGGGTAGAAAATAAACAAACAAACAAACACACACAATTTAAAAACCAAACCAAAACCCAAACCAAACAAAAAAATCTCACCTCCACCATGAAGTACTCTCTCTTCAGGGAGATGCAATAACTTTGGCAAAGGTTGAGACACAGGACCTGTTTTACAAGGCCAACAGTCACATGTTACGGAGGAGCCAAAAGCCCCCTGCAAAGCACAACTGCTTCTTATTTCCTTCTCTGTTGCCATACAGTGAAATTAAACTGGTCAGAGTCCTGGGACAATGCAAGGAGTTCAGCACACAGACTACAACTTGCCTGATCCTCAGTCACCTCATGCCTATTGTTATCCTTAAAATTCAGCACAGGCATAAAAAGTAGCAGGACTGTGGTTCTTTCTGTGTTAATAAACCAAGTGGCTTTTAAAAAACTATAGGAAGATGTTTAACTTGGACAATGACACACTATGAGCACATTTCATAAATGATTTCAAAGAATGTCAATTAAAAAAAAACATTTTGTGAGTGAGAAGGAACAGGATTTCTTCATTCTTTCATGCTACTTATTTGAGCTATTCCATGAAGTTAACCCCCAGATATGTAATGACTTTTCCCTATTTTTCCCCATCACTTTACAGGGGGATGAAAATATTTTTTCCTGTGTTGTTCCCTAATTACATGGATGCAGCATTTCTTTTTTATTTCCTCTTTGCCTACCTCTTGAACTACTCATGACTATTCAAAATAAATGTCAAAATACAGTAATAGAAGAATGCCTCAACATCTCCAGAGGCTGAATATCTCAACACAGCATAATATGGTTGAATTTTCCTGTAAGTCTTTACTTACTTTTAGTCAGATATATTTTACAGCCTTAATACCACCTATATTTTTCACTTATGTAAAAAATAAAGCTCTCTAGGCTTTTATTTCAATGACATTTTTTTCCCAGTTTGTATCAATTTTAGATCTTTCTAGAAGCTCAAAGTTCATGTAATAATTAACTTTATTTTCCCTGGTACTGTTTTCAGCATTTACCTTGCTTTAAATGTCAGAGCCTTTCACTTCTTTTACTTTGATTTCCTTGCTGCGTCTCTTCTCTGCAAGCTGTAACTGATGGTGTATCCTGGTGTGGTCTCCCTGTCTTTTCCCACTTTCAACAACACTTTTTAAATCTAATTGTATCTTCTAACAGTTTTTTATTGCAAAACCCACACTGACCACTTCTTTTTTTTGTAATCTTCTTTTCGGAGGAACTGCAGCCTGCTGTACATTGGCTATGAAACCTCAGCAGTCCCAACCCCCCTTCCATGCAAAGGGATTCCAATACCCCCTGTTCCAGCATGATGCTCGCTGACTTCCTTAATCCACAAAGTGGATTTACTCAAATGCAGTGCTCTGACTTGACTGTGAACATTTTTTCATATCAGATGGAACTCAAGGAATAATTTGATCGATTCCGCATTATTCTCGTTGCCGTCAGTGAGATGTGCTGAAGTGTAAGTTACTTCAGAGAAGCATCTACACGAAAGTCTGGCTTCAAGTTCTAAAGACAAGCAACAAGCTGCTGTAGTAAAAGATAAGTAAGAGAATGATCTTACAAAAAAGAGATGTCTGAATGTGTGTCAAGTACAGGCAACAGAATAGGTTTTCAATTCTTACAACATCTTATATGAATTATAGAAATCGTAGACTGGCAAAATTCAAAGAAATCACATTTCTTGGAAAGTGAGGAATTCAAGAAGAGATTATGACCATGTTTCTTAATATTTTATTATTCTGAAATGAAATCTTTTACAGAACTGGATGACTATTTCAGTTAATATCAGCATTTGAGACTATGACCACCGTAGAATGGACGACACTTAACAAAACAACATTGCTCCAGGTGCTTAATGATAATAGCATATATTTGAAGTCTCACACTTCCATTCTACATGCTGCTACTACTTACACAGAACTTTTTAACAAGCAACTACATGTGCATCAAACTTTCTCCAAAATTACATATTATAGGAATTGTATGCTGCATTTTTAAAGCATGTAATTGAACGGGCAAAAGAAATGAGCTGACATTAAGAAATTGTTTGAAAACTATGCACTAGTCCTGAAAGGATTTACTCAAAATGACTGTAATTAGAGAAAGAATATATTATTACTGCATTATTTAACTCCAAGCCATGATATCAGTTATAAAATTAAACCCATTTGTTACCCCCAAAACAACGGCAGCAAAACTGTTCTTCTCTCCTGAATCCCTATTTCCTGCCATACAAATCCTATAACTAGTGGTGAAAAGACGAAAAGCAGACTGATTAACAAGAGGAAGGCAGTGGTAGTAAGACTGTAAGAGCAAGAAAAGACAAGAAGAGTGAGAAGGAAGAAGCAAAACAAACGACATATCGTGCTCCTCCTTACTACATAAGAAGCTATTAACTATTCTACTCCTTAACATCAAAGAATATTTACTTGGATATTTTTTCTACTAATCTTATAAACTCGGAGGGCTTTTCTGTTAGTTGTCAATGAAAGTAGATCTTATTTCAGATGCGAAGGTTACCATCAATACTTGAATAGAAGGGAGAAACATTAAAGGCAGCAACATGTTTAATTAAAAATAAGTAAGAAAATAAAAGCCCCCAAGAAATCAGACTTACAAACACCAAAACCATAGATGAGAAAAAAAAAAAGTTACCATTTTTAAATGCAAAAGAAGCAGTGCACTTAATATGGTATCTGGACATTTATTAGTCAGCTCTAGGGGAGCAATGCTTATGATATCTTTTTGATAGTTTATAGAATTTGTGCCTTCCAGTCCCTTCAGTATCACTCTACACCTAGAAATTAAGATTGATACACTGAACAACATGAGTAATACTCAAATTTAAGCTGACATTTGCTAAAAATACATTTCAATGTATTTTTAACAAGTGAAACTGAGATTGCAGAGCAACGATGAATATTTCTTCACGAACAAGTGTATGTAAACAAAATTGACTTAATTCCCTTCACAGAGTGAAATACAGTAGACAGAAAACCATTTCGTCAAAATACGTAGGAACAGAAGTCTCACTCAGCAGGATACCCCATAACATTACTGAAAAGGTTGTATCTCAATTTATTTTCCACTGGAATTATTTTTAGGTTTTTTTGGGTGCTCAGAGGAATTGAAGTAGTCCAGAAAAAATGCACAATGTTTAAGCACGTTTTTCTGCATTGTGTTGTAGTCTATGTTTTCATCATGGCTGATGAAGAAGCTTGAAAACAGGTCAGCTGCAAGTGCATGCTGCTTTTGAATTTGTTTAGCAGCTCTTCTAGTAACCTGCAAAGGGAAAACAGTTACAACTTTAGGAGATTCTGAAAAGGGAACAATTACTGCAAGTTTTGATTATTCTCTCTGTGACTTCAGGTACACTGTCTGCTTTTCTTGTGTAGCTGAACTGCAAATTTCAGTTCTCAGCCTTGTCTTTGGAAGGTATTTGTATTCTCTTCAGTACCACAACTGAAAGATCAGAGATAGTTTGACTGTTCTAGGAGAAACATTAATTCACCCCAATCATGTTGTTTTGCCCCTAATATATAAACTGTGTATGAGTTCATAAACTGCATATGAGTTGGGGGCATAACAATAGTTAATTTACATGTACCGAGCTGTCAGGAAAGTACTTGGTGCAGTGGTCAGTATTTATTATAATCCACAAATTACAGGTGTAGGAGCAATGGTGTTGGTGGGCCCGTTGTAGAAAATACTGACTGCAACAGTGGAGATGCATTAAGTTGTTTTACAGTCTTGGCTGGGTGTTTTATTTTCTCCTTCATCTAGGGAATAATGTGATCTCTGAACTTCCTGCCCTATTTCAAAACCAAGACATATAGGGCAGACATGTATCACCTGAACTTTTTGGCCTGCTGTATTCCAGAACAGCCAGTAACAGAAAAAGAAAATTACACCGTGTGTTAAAAAACCACAAACTAGCCCAAGAATAGCAACTTAAATCAAAAAATCAGTATCTGCTTCCTCAGTCCTCTGGGTCCTCTGGAAAATGATCATGTCCACATTAATCATTTAGCATCATAGTAGTGATTGTGAATGAATACACAAACAGCTCTCAGACAGAGCACAAATGTGTTATTTTACACAAACACATGTAGATTACAAGGAGCTGCCTGGAACAATGACAATTGCCATGTAGTGACCTGGGAAACAGAACAAGTTCTGCACTGTCTGGGCTCAGAACACTGAGGCAGATGAAAAAATGATGCAGTCCTTGATTCTCATTTGTCTCATGAAGCTCAGATGCTTTGACTAAGTGAAAAAAAAAATTCTACAAGTGTTTTGGAAAATTTGAGTTAAAAGATGTCTTCTTACTCAAAACTGATTTCTAACTTTAATAAAGCACAAGAGCTAAGTAAGATGAGGTATCTTGAGACTTGTTGTGGGAAGCGAAGAGCAGGTTTGACTACATAGACAGAGGACATCTGGAAGAAGGCACAGACCATGGACCATGAGCTGCACAGTCTCTTTATGATTCTACAAAATATTCTAAATTCTGACTGCTAAGTGCAAACTGATTTGATGCAGGAAAGTACAATGAAACCAATCTCTAGTTCAAACCATCTATACTTACTCTACTTATAGGTGGGCTACTTATTATAAATCTGCCATAGTTTTACTCTTTATTAAGCTGTGGTTGTAAAATAGACTACCAAATACCAGGCTGGATGTAGCAAAGCAACCTGTTTGTCAAAGGTTGTTATGGTGGAAAAGGAAGAAGAAGAATTACTCCTCCTGATGTTAAGAAAGAGCCATGAACCCTCCTTATTTGTTTTTAAAAGGAAACATGCCAGATTTATGAGTTCCCCATATATCAGATTGCAAAAGCCTGAACTTTGTTCTTGGCCAACTTTTTAATTG
>WAAE01001556.1:0-77943 GCA_013400495.1 Nicator chloris | reverse complement strand
TGTGCCCAGCTGATAATGCTGGTTCTCCTGCTGTTCTCCCTATGGGTCCTTACAGTGTTCAATGCTTAGGAGAGCTCCTAGCCAGAGCAGCTGGCAGTGTTGGGACTGCAGGTGTCACCCTTGGTTTCTTCTTTGTAGCTGTGACCTTACAGGTATGTGTATCTGAGACCTGCTCTTAAGTTCTTCAAGAATTACCTCTGACCATTGGAAAGGGTTGTGAAGGATGAAGGGAGACAGATTCTTAGCTGGAGACCTCTGTTTGCATCTCCAAATTTCTTCTGCTTAGTTTTGCAGTCCTGGAGGTGTTGGTGAAAGCCAAGAGCAGTTTGAACGTTACTTAAAAAGCCAACACATTCTCCAAACCACATGCTGGGCCCTTCCCTGGACACTGGCATAGATTTAGCAGCAGCACATTGTGTTTACTAATGTTCCCAGGCCATCACAAGTTTTCCAAGGCACAGGATATATTGTGGAGGGTGACACGAAGTCAGTGCAAAGTGATTTCACCATGTCTAGGGGTATCAGAGGAGTTACCAGAGCTCATGGCACTAAAAAGAACTTGATAAGATTATCAAAGGGCCTGGATACAGCAAAAGTGTCCAAAATAAACATCAGAGGTCTAAAAGGTCCAATTCCCTGAGCTTTTGGATGTCTAATGTTTTGACCTCCTTTATTGATGTCACAGAGAAATACGAGGTACATGTTCTTGTGGCCTGAAATTAAATAGAAGCAGCAGATACTGAACACCTGTGAAACTTGTCAAAAAAGAATGCTGATGCTATACGTATCCTCTGGGCTCATTCCACTAGGTATCACTGCAGTCTAGCAGGGAAATAGCAGCTATTCATATGGTACAAAGTGATGGATGTGAATGGTGTAGTTGCTGTGCACTAAAAAGCCACAACTGCAATTACATCTTGTAATGCAGTTTTAAAGCACATGTTTGCAAAGTACTATGCATGCTTGATTTGCCTTTTAGTGGAACTGCAGAGTTGTGAATAAATAGCAGTAATTGAAAACTTGGCTCAAGCATTTTCTTGGATAATTGTCACCTTTCAGAAATAACTGACTCATGGGGTAATTTTTGAAAGGTTTTTCGCATGTACTTGATGACTGAATGGTGGATCTTGAATTAGTCAAAAAAAAACCCTCTCCAGCTTCTCTGCTTCTGCAAGGCAAAGGGCTCTGCTTGAGGTGATTCAGTCAATTCAGTTGAGGGGCAAGAAATCCAATTTCTTTCCATCTCTTAAAAGCAACCTCCAGTTTGTGCTGCTGCTGCTCTTCTTCCAGGAGCCTTCCCCTCTACCTGTACCTGATTCTGCAGCAAAGCTAAAGGCTCTGCTTGTTCTTTGTGGCTGCTGTTTGAGGACAAATGCCCCTTGAAGGACTGGGGGTGTGTGTTTTCTTTGGTTTGGAGGAGTGTTTAAATAGTTACTCTTGACAAAGAGCATATCGTGTCAAATCAGTGGTCCAGGTCACTTGTGTATACTATTTTAAAATAGCACAAATTAATAATAGGAATCCTAATAAAAAGTAATCTAGACAGAAGTTTTAAAAAGCCAGTAATCGTAAATTATAAATTTTGACACAGTCTTTGACTTCCTGTTCTTATGGTGATTCAGATGAGGTGTTTATGCAACTCTAAAGCATATTAACATATTTAGGATGGGATGTCAGGGATCCATACATGAATTTTTTTTCACTGCCCAATTTCTTCTTTCCAGATGTTCAGTGTTGCACTTTCGACATACGTCGTGAGCAGTACCCACAACAGTCTCAAGATCAAACAGGGATTACCTGTGATGAATCAAATTATTAGCTGGATGACGCTGGGTAAGAAAGTCTTCCCTCTCAAACTTTTATGCTGGCAGTTTGTGAAGTCTGGGGTTGGGTGGGGGATGATGTCACTTTTTTCATTAGCATCTTATTTTCCTTTATCTGACTGCTGATAGTTCTTCTGTATGTTTGCTTTCCTAAGTGAGTTTTTTTGAGAAATAGTCCTCTAAAATATTATTCCTTTGTAAGTTTGTGGTAAAATGCAAATACCTTTGATTTACAAATGGCTTTTTTCTTTTACATTGAGTGTTCTCAATGTTTTGAAGACCCCTTTTAGGGATATAATGGCATAAATTCCCTTTTTTTTTTTCCCTTGGAGCTGAATGTGGGTGATCTGAGATGTTCTGCCATCAATCCTGTTGAGCAAAGGGAAATGACCAAAGGTTGTTGCTGTAATTCAGTGTAAACTTGAAGCTGCAGCAGATGGAGTGACTCTTGGAGTGTGGAAGTGATTTTGAGAGCTGCCTTGCAAAATACCTGTGAAATAATGATGATAGTGTTTGTTTGATATCTGTTAGTATCTAATTATTAAAGAAAAAAGCAATTTGCATGTCTATGAATTTTTCACCACTTAAAAATCTTGGTATGATTAAACAGAGCAAATGGAATTGTTACTGGAGATCTGGAATGCAGTGAAGTAATACCTTTCATATTTCAGCTATAAAATAATTTCTATAGGGCTCCATTAGAAGCTGTTAAGCATTGTTTATCCCTGAGTGATCAGAAGTGTGGGATTTATTTTAGAGCTGAACATATCCTTTATAAAGTTTGATAGCAGCTTTTTGCTACAAGTCAAGATCAGGAATTTAAACGTAGCTTAATGAAAGAGCTGTGGCCCACGTTACCTACTTGCTGGTTGTCTTGTACATTCCTGTACTGGTGACATTGTTTTAACTTAAGCAGATCTTGTCAGTTTTGGCAATCCTGCTTCTGTTTGAGCAATGGATTCAAGATTAAGTTCAGTGTGTGTGAGCAATGCTTTCTTAGTTGTGTATTTTTCTTTGGAGCATCTTCCTTTTCATCATGCTCCCCTAACTCTTTGTAGCCTGCTAAGCCAAATGGGGATCTCTGTGTGGATGAATTTCTTGCAGTTGTAAAGTCAATGAAATCGATGAAGTCCTGCTTGGCTTACTGAAGCAGGAATTGAGTGTAAAGGTTATATTTCTCTCCTGTGTAAGGATGAAAGAGAAACATTTTTCATCTAAGAGATGATTCAGGCAGTCAAAGAGGAAAAAGTATATTAGAAATTCTCTTTGTTGTGGGTGATGATAAAAATAAAGGTAACAGTGAAGTAAACTGTAGGTACTCAAAATGTCTGCTAAAATATTCAATACTACTGTGGCAGCAAGCAAAGTCTTTCAGACTGGAAGTAATCCTTCTAAGTGAATATGATATACAAGATGGGAGCTTTGTGTACTTGCTGAAATTGCTTTCCATAATTAAACACAGAAATAAGCAGGTAAAACACTAAGGCATCCAACATGTCCTCAATACTCCTCTTGGAGAGAAATGCCTTGTCATTACCATAACTAGCACCTGCCTTGTTGCCAGTGTGTACCACAAGTGGGATACCATAAGAATTAAGGTGCCAAACTCTACTGTAGCTTTTCCAAGGTTGGTGGGATCACAGGTGGTCCAACTCCTTTGTCTTTTTGCTTAGTTGTGGAAGACTGGCACTGTTACTCAACTCACATTTTGCATCTCTGTGTATAATTAGAAACACACACTTATCAGTATTTGTTAATAATAATACTGATTTATTATTGTGTCAGGATAATTATAATAATACTTCTGAAGTTTTCTAAGGAATTTCTGCCCCCCCTTCTCAGCTATTTATTGTGATTAATATGAAGCCTAACTGTTTAAATTTTAACTTGGACTTTTTTTTTTTTTTTGAGAAAGACTGGTGTTTGAGGAGCCAGGCAAATGAATTAGTGATGGCTGGGTTCCTGCAGGCCTGTGTCCAAGTGCCTTTAGCTGTAACACTGTATGGTTCATACTTAATTGCAAACATAGAGGCAAAACCAGGAGGTGTAGCATTGATTCAGTTGCTTCCCTTGCTCTTCAGAACCATCTTAATATTTGCAGATATTTCTAAATGAATGCATATTATGTCTTAAAATTTTCATCTGTGGAAATTTATCATAGCAACTTGTGAATTTTGAGGAATTTGGTGTCACAACTGTGTACAGGGGTCATCCACAGAGGTTTATGTAGGTCAGCCAGAAACCTACAGGTCTTTTTATGGTTAATATCTGATGTATCAGTCAGAGATGGAAGAGAGAGACTAATTATCACCTACTAGCCACTCATCTGTTCTCATCTATGATTGCACTCAGAGTGAGACACATCTGATACGTTCAGTGTTTATTGCCACGCTGAATTTATTTCCAACTATTCTGACTTTCAGTGAGGTCCCTGGAGTTCCTCTTTGAATTGGGCCTTCTTGGAGCCCCTTCAAGTCACTTATTCTATAACTGTAGCAGTGGCCAAGGCTGAAAGCCAGGAAATAAAACCCACAGGCCTTAAAAACCTCCTTACCTTTCCTTCATTGATATGTTTACTATAAATACTAATGTATACAATGATGATAATCACAAGTGAGTACTTTCCATATCTTATAGTTTGTGTTCCTTAGCATGATTATTAATTTTGACTTACTGTTGATGCAACCTTTGAATGATTCAGTAATGTGAAGTTACTATACTGCAGTGAAGAATCACGTGAATGTTATTTGTCAGCATGCTTTTTTATAAACATGCAATTTTCATGTTAAAAGAAATCAGGTTTAAAGATTGTCACAGCAATGCTTTTCCTTCTCCCTTTCCCTGCTTCAAGCATTGGCCATCTTTCCTGTTTTCCTTCCTCTTTACTCACTTTTGCAGTAGCCCAGTTCCTAATCTAATTGCAAAGGATAGAAAGCCAGGTTGGATGGGGCTCTGAGCAACCTGGTCCCCCATGGCAGGAAGGTTGGAACTGGGTGATCTTTAAGGTCCCTTCCTATGGTTCTAAGCCAGTGGAGCAGTGGCTTTGGCTGCAGTCTTTGAGCTGCCAGAGGTCCTCAGGGCAGTGCTAAGTGGTTTTCAGAGTAGTATTAGACAGTCAAGTTTGACTGGGTTTTAGGGTAGTGCTTCTGCATCATCCTAAAAACTCATTAACATGAGAAATTATCAAGGCTGTGACTTAGACAGGGAATACAGAACTGAAATTACTTCTGATGAATGTGAAATATTCCAAACATGGGATTTTCTTTAGCAAAAGTAACTTCTGAAAATAGAGGGTCATATATATGATCTGTATTGAATTTCTGTACATAAAACAACAAGACTTGAGGGAACTTATCTTGTTACCGAGGATGAAATGTTTTGCATTTTGTGACTGATGGATCTCCTCTTATTGTTGCAGTTTCTTCCCCAGTGTTGCTGCTACTGAGCCCCACGTTTCTCTTTGAGAGACTGTTCAGCATATTGCTCTCCCTGATGTCCACCTACCTGCTCCTCAGCACAGGGTACTTCATGCTTACTCTATTTGGGTTGGGTTTACGTATGAAAATCCAGGACTCTGTGTGAAACTGCTTCATCTCGTGCACATTTCTGTTAAAGATGTAACATGTGCTTCAAGCATTTATCTCCTTGTTTACTTTACTAAATAAAATTTCAGGAGAGCTTTCATGTTCTTCCTTGTGTTATAAACACAGTTTGTTGACATTCCTTTCAACTAGACAAGGCAGTGGCTGGAAGGGTGTGTGTTCAAACAATCTTGCACCAAAATAAGAAAGTCTGGTTTAGTTTATGCCTTTGGTTGTTTTGACATGTGCTGTTCTGCTCGTAAACAAAAGGAAATGGTGTCTCTCCCAGCTGCTCAGCACTGTTTTCTTGTTATGGCTTAAGTGATGTGTGCCAGGAAGCAGGTAGTCGTAAAATGAGGGAAAATTGTATTCTGAGAGATTTTTGTGGAAGTAATTTTTTTTTCCAAAGGGATGTTGTTTCCCATGAAAACTAGACCTTGCTTCTTTTTGGGTAGAAGTCCTCTGATGTTTTAAATGAGGAAAACACTATGTCAGCCGACCCTTTCTTTTTTTCCTCAGACTTGGTAGCTTTTAAGAGCATAATCAATGGGGAGTATAGGAACTGTTCTTTCTGCCTCCCCTCCCACTTATCCTCTGGATTTAATTACACTGGAAAATTAAGTGGAATAAAACATCTTGCAGCAGACATTTTGCAATAGCCGCCTCCTGTGGATACTCTCATTTTAGTTGAAGCATCTTCCTTTTGTTTCCAGTCTTCTGCCTCCCCTTCCTCCCACTTCCCCATTAAGATTTTGATCCTAATGTTACTCCTGACTGCACACAGATTCTTACACTCAGCCTTCTTAGCCTGTGCTGGCTACTGGATAAAGCATGAATGTTGGCCTCTCTGAGGCTGGCAGTCTCCCTCTTTGTGTTTTGGCCCTGCACCAGACCACGTAAATGCTGACAGCTCTGCTGTCTTCCCACAATGTCCAAATAAAAAAATAATTTTGAATGATTCTTAAAAAAGAAAACAAAACCCTAGGTACTGGTGCCAAAAGTGTCCAGTGTTTCTCTCCTCAGTGCACCCTTCTATCATGTACTGCTAACCCAGCACATTGCCTGGCTAATTGAACTGGCTCTCTAGGGGTAGTTTTGTGGAAGTACTGAATCCAGCTGAAGAGCATGGTTGCATACAACCACTTGTCACCACCTCTGTTCAAGGCATTTAATCTGTAGGCAAGTGTAGACCATTGTAAGGGCTGTAGTGTTTCTGTTACTGACAGCATAGCTGTTTCATCTTCATGCTTAGCTGCCTGTTGTTCCGATAATTAAAGTGGAAATGTCTATTCACAATTTCTTGGTCCAGTTTGAAACTGCTTTGCAGCCCAACAGAAACAATACCAAGATTGACTGCAATGATTTCCTTGTATTTTTAGACAAACAGGTGTTTGTCTAAGAAGGAAAAAATAAAAAGGGAAACATTTACAGTCTTGTCAGTATCATTTTTACATATATACTTGTTAGTATCAGTATTATAATTTTATCCTGAAAGAAAAAAACCTAGGAGGTACCATGAAGTGCACCTGGAGAAACTAAATGTTATCCAATTTCAGTCTATACCCTTATGTTTTCTGGGGGTATTAATCTCTCATGTAAATACACTCATACTTTGGAATTTGAATGCTGTAGGAGCCAGAAGTACTCCTCAGAGATTAGGGGTGTAGCTAGAACAGCTTGGTGGCCATGGTTAGAGTGTGGCTTGATGCTACTATTGTGAAGGATTGGAATACAGTGAAAAGAACATTTCACTGAAGTGAAATGTAACGCTCCTTTTATTATATACATGTCTCTTTCCTTAGAACCAAACTGAGCTCACCATGAGTTTGTGAGATTAGGTCCTAAAGAGACACAATCTCTCTCTGCCGTTTTAGTTGAACTGTAACCCCTCAGTTCCAAGTCACTCTCATTGAAAAATATTCCATTTTGCAGAAAATTAATGTCAAATATTTTTTCTCGTTTCTTTTAACCTTATTCCAGTTCTGTTAAAATTAAAAAAAAGCAGTCAGCCAACATTGTGGCAGCCATTGAGCAAAAAAATGCAAAACATGACAAAGCTGAAGCAAGCTCTGTTTCTCCTACTTTTGCCACTTAACTACTTTACAGCTTTAAAATTCAACTGTGGGTATTTGGAAATGGGGAAAGAAGCTGGGGGAGAATGCCAGTAGGTCATGGTATATCCTTTGTGTGAAGAAAAAAGAAAAGAAACATGTCAGCAGTTGATGTTAATTAGTTGTCAGTGACTGCACTTGCTATGATTATTACGTTACTTTTCAGCTACGAAGCTCTCTTTCCACTGGCACTGTTTGGTTTGATGTTTGTGTGGATAAATATGGAACAAGAAGCACTGCAGCACTATGGTCTTTCACTCAAGCCAAAGGTAACAGCTCTTGATAGATCAATTTAATTAAGTACTTGGGTTGTTGGTTTTTTGGTTTTTTTTTTTTGAGGATGTAATAAATACTCTGAGTGTTTTTCAGAGAGCAACACTTTGCATGTCTTTTCAGTTTGGGAAGCCAGTATTGGCTGTTTCATGAACTAGGAATATGACCTTGTAAGTAAGATTTGTAATTCCTGTTATTGAAGATGTTGCATATCAGAGCCATTTCTAGGAATGCAGGAAGACAGTCTGCCTTAGCAGGACACAGTGGTATGGTCTGTAGGCTACAGAGCTGTTTCTGTCAAGTGTAGTGATAATTTAGTAACTCTTCAGAGTAAGTACAATGTCATTGTGCTTTTTTTGGTCTGATAGCAGACTCACGAGTGAGAGACTGAAAAGAAATTATTTCGTTTCTGAAAAGACCCATAGGAAATTTTAGAAATCTTCATTTGACTTTGCCCTCTCTTTGTTCAAGGATGGAGACTTATTACTGTTTAGGCTGACAAGGAACTGGAGACCAGCTTGGAACTAGCACCTTCTCAGATTTGCCTGGAGGAGAAAAAGGAATTTTGTAATCAATGCAACTTCTTCCACCTCAAAATTTAGTAAAATGTCAACAATTTGCAAAGGCCATGCTGCTCACACTGCAGCTTAGCTCTTAAGTTAGGTGCAGGGTTGAACAAAGTGGGGCTGTGCCACTGTTTTGGTCAGATCCAAAGTGCTGGTTACAGTGGTTTGGGTCCTTGGAGCCAGGTGGGTATGCACCACAGCTCTCCCTGCCTCCTCCCAGAGGAGCCCCCTTGGCTGCACATGCATGGGGAGTGGCCAGAGTCACTTGAAGAGAAGTGTTGGTACACATCTTTCCTTCCTTTCGCAGCTCATAATAATTAGAAAAAAAGTCCTGCAGGTTGAAACCTGAGCCAAGACAATCAGAGCAAACCTGACACGTACTGTGGTGCTCCTACAAGGAAAACAATTTTGAAACTTGAGAGAGCAGACTTTACCAATTCAAGGCTAAAAAACCAGATATAAAAACAGGAATCACTTTTTATTTATGCCAGCTTTACTTATGATAATTTGTGTGATTGTGTTTTGTAGCATCTTAGGCGATAGGGATGGAATCTGAATATCAAAATTCCAATTAGTGTGATGCCACGATTGTGACTGAAGGTGTTTGGCATCTGTGGGATTTATTTGCTCTTCCCCTCTAGAACCCACTCTATCTTTTACATCTTGTTACAAGGCATCTGTGATGCTTGCTTGTCTGCTGTTAGTCTGAAATTCTTTGTTGGAAAATAAAATTCTATTAAAGTAGCATTAAACAGTGAACACTTTACTAATCAAATGCAAATGAAAAGGACATAGGTAGGCTATAATTGTTTGAAGTTGTCATTCACTGTCTGTCAACATTCACTTGAAACTTTTGGATTCAAGTGAAAGGAACAATAATGCTTACCCCTGCTTCCTGTTTTTACATTAGAAAATATCATCCCTAGAATGCCTGTTAATATATGCTGCAAAGTAAATCTTGTATTAAAGAATGCAGCTCAATTCTCTGATGATGAGAGATTATTTTAAATTAAAATGTTATCAGTCTTGAATGTCTATTACTTGATTTTTTTCTTTTTCCCAATGTAAAGAAGTTCACTGACTTCTTAAATTCCATGAAGATAATTTCTCTTCAAGTCAAGTGATACTGTGCTGAGGACTGAGTAAAGGAGATAGAGAGTGTTTTACTATTTTCACTCACAAAATAAGTCAAATGAGGATAATTGCAGTCTTTTATTTCTGAGGATCTTTATCCATATGCTCATGTGAGCAGTGGAAGTGTATGTGTGTAGGAGGAATATTTCTGATGAAAAACATTATTATAAGTCAAAAGCGTAGAAGTTCATATTTAGTGTAGATAACAGCAGAAGCTTCACTGTTCATTTGATGATCTCACTTGTACAGTCTTTCAGGCAGATTCATTAGTTCATTAAAGTATAATGAAAACATGAGAAATGCTTGCAGTCCTTATTGTAATACTCTAATAATGGGTGATAGGGAAGTAGGTTTCTTTCTCATTCGTTTCAGTAAAAGTACGGTGGCTCTGTCAAAGTTGATATATATATAGTTGATATTTGGTCTTGATTCCTTTTGCTGTCTTTCCAGCTTGCTGTTTTCAACTTCACCTGTGCTATGGATATAACTCAGTTTCGACAGCTCCACCTGGATGATGTCCGGAGGTCCTTCTTCTTCGTATCCTTTGGCTGGTTGCTGCACTCCAGGGCAAAAAAGGGTTTGTTTCAAAAGGACCTGCAGTCAAAATCTGTAGCCTGGGACTCACTAAGAACAGAAGCTGGTAAAGATGATTTGGCTCATATTGCTCAAAGGCAATGGTCCTGTACGTGATGCATTTTATCAAGTTGTTAAAAATGCACGGTTTTAGAATCTGCCTCCTTGCCCACTTATGACCATTGCAGCTGAGGTAAATTTTCTTCCAAAGAGTTCTGTTTTCAGTTTGGTTTTGTTTGATTACATTTTGGCTGGAGGGAACTCGCTCACCTTCACAAATCAGTTGAAATAAGTGATATTATTCTTGTTTTTAGAGCATGGCAGTGTGTTAGGAAGCAGATGTAGGTAGCAGGCAGATGAAACAAGAAGGGAAGTTCCTGCAGGCTCGTAGTGAAACGTGTTCCCAGAATCTGGCCTAGAATTATTTATATCACAAGTGATTTCTGCTGTTAGAAATACGTGGTCTTAGGAGGGAAGAGCTGTTTGTTCACTAACATAGCAGTTAGTTTGCATTCCTGCAACTGATTCTGCAGCTGATTTTGTTAATACTGTACATTGATAACATTGTCATTTTTCATTGTGGGACTGCAATTAAGTGAGAGCTATTTGGCAGCAAGGATGATGGATGGGTAAATGGGACAGAAAATTAGTCAGTCTAGGACTTAGGGGGGTTTTGTGCAGCTAAATTACTGTATCTGGGGAGGAAGTTGTCTCAATACTGGTTCCTGCAGAAACAGGGTTTATAGTTCGACAAATAACCAGATTGGAGAGGGTGGGTCACAGTCACAGAGTCCACACTTTTGGAATTTGGAACTGTGTTGTTGGACATTAGGAACCTGCAGCAGAGGAAGTGTAACAGATACCAATTTAAGAAGGCAGATTAATGCTAAGAAAGAAGGCAAACTGATTTGCTAGGTGTTTGGTGTTTGTCTTTCCTTTAGTACACCTAAAAAGAGCTAGGACATTGTGCAATAAATGCATCAATTTCATTTGCTATTTTAAAAAAGATATGTTAACTTTAGTAAAGCTGCTGCTGTCTGTCAGTTGTGAAATACTACTTAAAAAAAAATCAGGTAATCCAACTGTATTTTTTAAAGCTCCAGCATAGTACTTCCTTAACACTGGAATGTAGCTGTGCTGGTTTTAGCTGGAGTTAATTTTCTTCATAGTAGCTAGTGTAAGGCTATGTTTTGCATTTGTGATGACAGCAGTGTTGTTAATACAGTGCTTGCATAGAGTCAAGGCCTTTTCTGCTCCTCACACTGCCCCACAAGTGAGCACTACTTTAATCTAAACACTTGATTGTGTTTTGCTCAGCTCCTGAAAAATAACCAATTTGCAGATCTCCTTTGCCTGCTCAAAACATGTGACTTTTTTTAAATTTAGGTGCTGTTTAATGTTTAGAAATAATGGTATTAGAGGAGAAACCTTTTCTGCTAGAGCAGTCATACTGCAGCTACAGCCCTGTGAACTGTGTGCCTTAAGGTTGTCCCAGGGCTCCTGTATCAGGCCCAGTAGCTGGCATCTTCTGAGAAATCACAGAGCCTGGTCTTTGAGGAAAAGATTCAGATTGCTCATGCTTAGCATTTTGATTAGACCTATGTGTTACTGGTATTTTCTTTGTTTTATTGCAGACCTGTTCTTATAAATCTCAACCGGCAGAACTGCGCTAGGCTGTTAGACTTCTGTGTTACTAAACTCAAAACTATGTGATACTCCTGGGAAGCCTGATTTCTTCAGTTATGCTGACCTAATCCTTCCAAAATATTGCATGCAGAATCCAATGATTCTACTGAACAGTTGGTAACAAATTGTTTATGGAGAGACTTAAATGATCCAGGGCGGGAGCTGTAACAGGAGCAAAAGGAGCAGAGGGAGCTCTGGCAGCAGCAGCCCATCCTCACTGTCTCGTGACCCTCTGCCTTATGCAAAATAAGTTAAAAACCATTCTTCACCTGAAGCCATGTGAGCTATAATGGGCTCCATTGAGCTCAGGAGCAAAAAAAAAAATACCTTTCAGGGGCTCATGTTATAGCAAGTGTTGTATCTAGATGAAGAAGGTAGGGTTTATCAAAGAACTTCTAGCTGTAGAGGTACTGCTGGAGTCGTCCTCCCTCGAGTGAGGAAGAAAATGGGAGCCCCATACTGCAATGGGTAGACTCAGCATATTCTTTAGACAAAAACTCTACAGTAAGGATAGCATAGGAACCTCTAGCTTTTTTTAAGAGCCAACTATCTCTTCCATGGTCAGTTCCTCAATAAAGCTGTCGTTTTTGGTGTGCAGAACACATGCATGTGTCATTGCTTTCTGCAAGAGCATGTGTTTGTAATGCACAGCTGGGTTTGTGGTCCAGGGATGTTCTGATCTTGCTAGGCAGGGACCCAAAAAGCCAGCTCCAGCTTTCTTACAGGGGCCTCAAGACAGGCTCTAAAACCTTACCTAGGCAGTATGTGTGTTTTAAAATTGATGTAGTTGTGTGTGAAATCTAGGGTAGAGCTAGAAAATACTTTGGATTTCTTAATGCACTGAAAACCTGTAACAGTGGATCAGCTTCTTGTGGTTTCATGATAGATTTTGAAAGTAAATTGGAATGAAGGAGGATAAATGCTGGTTTTATTTTATTGCAGCCATTTCTGTAGTGTGTGTTCCTTAAATACATCTAGGTTTTCTTCATAGTGACAGCCTTTTTTGGCACTGGAAACATAGCTTCTATTAACAGGTAAATTTTATTAATTTTTTGAGACACAGAGTACAAAAAATTCTTCCTGCAGTTGACGTACTAAACATAAACTTAGTTAGCAAAATTAGGGCAGCAGAATCAAAGCAGTAATGAGTGGAAGCATAACAATTTATTTTGTTTCTGCTCTCTGTTACATCTTCCCCAAGAGCCTGAGCTTGTTGGTTGTCAGATTGTCTCAGTTCCATTAGATGCTATCAACAGGATGAGCAGAGAGAGCTTGGTTGCCCACCAACAGCATGGCACCTTGAAAAACACAATCAGAGAAAAATTGTAGAGAAAGAAAGGTGAGGTTGGCAGTCCCTGCTGATTTAATATTTCATCAAGAGAAGATAAAATTGGAAGCCTTGTTTAAAAATGTATATACAACCCAGTGTGTTACAGGGTAATTAAAGGCTGGGGTTTTTTTAAATGGAAAACATGATTTCTAAGAGATGTAATGTCTTTTTCATGTTTCTCTAGTTTTGATCCTGCTTCTGTCTATTGTTTCTTGACTGTGTTCAGTCCCTTCATGATGGGAGGCTTGCTTTTACTGAAGGTTAGTAATCTTACCTTGGTGAAATTTTCTCAAAGAACTGTGGAATAAATAATGTATCACATATGTGGTTGTTGCTTTGCAGTTCACAGAAACAGATATGTATTTGAGCTTCATTAGGCTTCTTAACCATGTGTGAAGCTTTCAACCTTTGTAGTGTTTCTAGAGAGATCATTCTCGTTCCCAAAAGAGAAGCTGAAGTGTATGGAAGTGTAATTTAAGAGCATTAGGTCAGTTTATTGCATTAAAATGGAAATTTCAAATGTTGAAAATACTTTAATAATTTTTAAACTTATAAGCTTTTCCTATAGTATAATATCAACAGAAATGTTGAGGATGTTTATAATTAGCTCTATCTATATTACATTAAATAGAGGCATTGAATGTTCTACTGATTAGGCTGTCATTTCACAATGGCTATTATTTTCTGTATTTTTTAATAGTCTGTCAGAGATTGGATTGCACTTCCGGTTTTCAGGCAAGGTGTGGTAGCTCTTTTCTAGTATTTGGGTAAAGGATCTGCCAGAGTGGTGAAGGAGGACAATGAATTTATGGGCTATTACTAAAATAAGCAGTATTTCTGACCTCTCCTTTTGTGCTGCTTCTGTCCCAGAGAAAGCAGACTGAAGCTGCAGGTACAGTTCATGTTGTCCCATAGGACAGAGATCAATAGTGCAAACCTTCTGGATGTGAGTAGTCAGGGTTTATACACTGCTTGCATAATGATTCCAAATCAGCTTTGGAAAGAGCTAAAGGCAGCATTCATGTTTTCTAGTTTGTTTTGTTCTTAATTTACTGAACCATTTACATTTGCTTGACTTGGCTCTGGAGAGGCAGTGTGACCCTTGCCTTATTGAATGCCTTCTATGTTCAGACTTTTTTCTGTGGTTGTGATAAGATTGTCCTTTTACACTTGAAACTCTGCAGTCTGTCATGTGAGATGCTGGGTCTGAATAGTTCTGTCTTCTAGCCTTATTGAAGTATCTATCACTAGTGCCAAAGTGGATAAATGAAGTGAGGATATGTTTTAATTATGTCTCTCCATATTATCTCATGGCTTATTTCACTGCAGTTCAGCTATGACCATAGAAGGGGGTTTTTATTAATTAACTTAAAATGTTTCTTGCAAAATTATTTTCTACCCCATCTAGCTAATATTTTATTTTGTAACATGCCCATTCTGTGATAATTTCAAAAACAGGGAAATGTTTCCACAACCTGCCCAGGTTCTTTTTGTAAATATTACTGTAAGCCAAAATGTATCTTGTGTTTTGAACAGGTTGCAATCCCCTTTGTTCTGGTATCATGTGCTTTCGAAGCTGTTCAAGTCATAACACAGCTGTCTTCTAAGAGGTATGTTACATGCTGTATTTCTGCATTAGTAAGGATTTCAAATCTATTTTGCAAGAATTCAGAATTTTCAAATCTCAGTGTAAATAAAAAAACCTATTAGATATCATTGTTGCTTTTTTTTTTGTTATTAAGGCTTGGGGTTTTGTTCAGTGATTTCTGCAAGCTCACGATTTTTTTCATTAGTGATAAGGGGGTATAAATGGAAGTGTTGGCCTTGTCTGAAACAATCAGATATTTCATATTCTTCGTTGGCAGTACACAGAAGGACCCTTTTTCTCCATAATGTTAAAAATGAGCAGAATTTGAAGGCTGATTTTTACTTTATACTGCATCTCTCCCTATAGCATAATATTTTTAAATAGCCCATTTGTAATGTAACCAGTTTATAGCTTTGTAGCACTGACCTCACCACAAATAGCATTAAATAAAAAAAAGGCACTGGATGTCCTTGCATTGCAGTTTGGTGCTTCCCACATGTGTTCACCATTACATATTTTTTGCAGTAGGAGCAGATGGCTGCCAGTCCCTTCCCTATCTCTAAGGACTTTTCAGAGATGAAAGTATGGGGGTGCCCAGCCTCACAGAGTGCTGTATCCAGACTTGAAATATCCACATGTTTTCCCTGTCTCGAAACTTTTATTTTGTTAGCCCTGCTCACCCCATTCAGCAGACCCAGTGCACATGACTGAATCCTCTGCTGATCCTGTGATATTGTGGGTGGTGCTGAGGTGGAGGAGGTGCCTGTCAGCCATGTGTTTTTATCACTGTGGGGTGTTGTGCCTGTCAGCCATGTGTTTTTATCACTGTGGGGTTGACCAAAAGTCCTGCCTGGGTGTGGCAGGAGGACTTCAGGGACTTTCTCCTGCTGAGCAGGAGAGCTGAGCATGAGGAAGCTGCCCTCTCTTGTTGCAATGCCCTCTGCTTTTCTGTTTGCTTTCATCCCGACTGACCCTGCCTGTTATCTCCTTGTACCACACCCCCTGCTACCAAAGAGAGATGGGGCAGCCCAAAATCTGACTCCCGATGCTCCCCAGCCCTTTTACCTGCTCTGCCTTAGCTGTGTGCGCTGTGCCTGCGTCCTCCCTGGACCTGCAGGGAAGGGTGTTCATCCTCATCCCTAAGGCTTGTACAAGAGCAGGGCTGCATTGAGGACCTGGGGTTGCTCAGATGACCAGCCAGTGGTTTCCATTCCCAGGGCTCAAGCATCATAAAGGGCAGCATTTCCCAATTTGTGAATGCTTGCCTTGGCAGCACTGGTGATCTTGCAAACTTTTATGGAATGTGCATCTGAGTGTGCGAGAGGGGAAATGATACTGCCTTCATAAACCAGGGGACACGAGTATATCTGTGCCACTTCATGAGGCTGTGGCTGTAGCTCTGTCTGGTGTTTGTGCCAGCTTCATTTAGCTGTGCTCAGGTAACAAATGCAGTGACAGTGCCACAGCATCCGCCTGGGAACGAGGCAGAAACCGCAAGGCGCACCCCAGATCCCTGGAGAGGTTGTGTTCTGATTGTCAGCACATCCTGAAGTCTGTGCTGCACTTCTTACTGCTTTTGCTGCCCCTGCTAGATGAATTAAGCCCTCACTGGGAACAATCTTGTCTTTGCAGTGTATAAACATGCCCTGAAATTAGTCTTGTCCTTCTCTTGTGAAAGGCTTCCTGCAGTTCAGAAGGGCAAAAAGTGAATTTTTGTGATTTAGACAAATTGCTCCTAAACTCCCTGTTTACAGATTAAAGACTTTTTTTTTTTTAGTGGGGAATTTTCTGTCCCAATATGTTCTTGGAGATTGCCTGTGAAAAAATAGCCCTCTAGCTGAGTGCCTCCTAAGCACTGTGATTGCAACATCCTATCTGAGCCATAGGTTAGCAGAGAGAAGCCTTTCCCTGTGTCCGAGATACAGTTGGTTTGTTGCATCCTGATTTACTAATGAAGCACAACTGATGTAGGCAATATCACAAAGTTCCTTATTTGGAGGCATTGGTATGGGTATCCCCCAGTACGTGCTCATGCAATGCTGCAGCAGGACATTTAAAAAAAAAAGAAAAACATTTGTAGTTTTATGGCGGTAGTACTGATAAATTAGCTGTATTTGAGTTAAAGACTTCTGCTAATGGGTCAGCTGTTTGCAACATTACTTCAATGTCATTAACTTGGAAACCAGTTTTAACCAGTTATAGCAATTGCTTTCATGTAATTTAGGATTTACATAGTTTGAGGAAAAGAAGATTAGGTTAATGGGGGGGAAAAAATAGCTCTGCCTCCTCCCTTCTGGTGCCTTTTACTAGCCTAAGCCTAATTTCCAGAATTAAACTGCTACCTGTGAAGAGGCCCACGATTTAGGAACATGCCAGCAAAATGCTGGGTGTTCCCAGAGCAGGTTATGGGCATCCAGAGATTTGGAAGGGGACAAGCACCTCCTTTAGCAGCCTCTGATCCAGCAGAGTGGGACTGATCAGCTCAGGTAGCTGCCAAACAGCTTTGCTCACTCTTGAGTCCATCATGAAGCTCCTAAATCAGCTTTATTTGGTCTAACCAGCACACAGCTCTCTGCATCAGGAATGGGCAGGTGCTGTTTGTAAGATTCTTTTGTTCTCCAAAAAATCACTCACGTTAGGTTTCTCCATTGCAAAATTGAAGCTCTATTAATGTGAAATTATAAATACCAGGTGTCTTAGTCATGTATTTTAATTGTTTTCTAGTAGATTGAAATGTTCCTGAGTGTTTGAAAGGCAAATGCAAGAAATCTTACCTTACTTGAATTTTTTTCTGTGGGTTTTAATAAGCTCTTTTAATAGCTGTGGCCATAAAGAAAGGTCAATGGTCTAACTTTGCTGGGTTTTTTTTCTTTGCAGCCTTTTCCTCATTGTTCTTGTGATTTCAGACATTATGGCTTTGGTAAGTTGTTGTTGCACATTCTCTTCAAATAAGATCAAGAAGCAGAGAGTTCTCCTAATTCCATCAAGAGAGATCTGAATTTGTTTCAGACTTCAAAGTTTTTCTAACTAGGGCAGAGAATTGGATTGAAATCCTAGCATAACTTAGAGATAAAACTCTTCCAATCACTGCTTTTCGAATTTCATGTAATTAATGCTTCTGAAGAGGCAATGCTCTCATAATAATAAGAGACAAAAATGAAGACAAATGAACATTTGGAGTTCCTCATGTGCTTTATGATCAAGTTCCTTAGAAAAAATTAAACAAGAATATCAGTTTTAGCTGTGTGCAGAGTTTAGTTAATTGTTCAGGAGTTCTGAACCTTTTACCCACCCCAACATCTCTTGAAAAAGAGAGGAAAAGGAGAAATGCTTTGCCCACCAGCTCCATCAGTCTTGTCAGAATCCAGGAGATTAGCAACATCCAAAAAGACACTTTGTGCCCTTTGTAACAAGCTGTCAGGAAATGCTGTCTTCAGAAAGCCTGCATCCACAAACCAAACTAGCCAAAACAACCCAAAGCTGAACAATCCCCCAACACAGGTTTTGCAGATTAAAAGTATGTTTTCATTGCCCACTCCAGCTGCCTTCAAAGCAGCAAGCAGTGCCACTGGTAAATAGAAACCTTTTCAATCAGCAGGTAGAGCTGGTGTTGTCACTTTATACATGCTGGTTTTGTTTTGTCCCTTGGAGCAAGCATTCCTGATCTTATTTCCTAGTACAGTGTGATCTGTAAATATCACCTGATAGGAAAAACAGTAAGTAAAAAACAAATAATTGCTAATTTGTCTTTAGAGTGAGAAAAGGAGAAGGTATAGTTGTGTCAAGTTTCAAATAAGTCTATGCGACTAATCTGCTTGGTTGACTTCCACAAGAAAAGAAATAGTATACCAATGAACCACATTCATAGGATTTCACTAATAAAATCAGTATAATTAAACCAAAAGAAGACTACAGGTATTTACTGGTGTGTAGCAAGCCCCAGTATATCCAGATCTTATATCTCATGTGTTCTCCTATTTTGATTTAAGAATTTTGAAACAATTAGCAGGTAAGTACTTGGTGTACCAAAAAAAAAATAATTACCAAAGAGGTTTGTAAGACGTATGTGGAAACTCTGTCTATGTCCAAGGAAAGAGAACGTAGGAACTAAATCAAGAAAAGAGAAAGTAGCAGGACAACAAGAGAACATGTTTGTAGTCTTGAATCAATGAGCTCGAATTAGGGTAAATCACTAATAGATAAGTACTATCTTCTCCCAACATTATTGCCACTTTATAGGTGGAGAACTGCCAGAGTTGCCCAAAGACATTTGGGCATGGAATTACATGAAAACTTCTAGGCACTATGCATAATTTGGCATGTTGTTATTTCAAACAATAAGGTGGCTTGGCTTTTCTTATTGAAAATATTCTGATATTTCTGGTTTTTGCATGCCAAGCTAGACAGAACTTAGTCCATCTCTTGATGTTTTTGTTTGATACCATGTTAAAACTATTTCTGGTTCCTAGACTATTCTTTATTGTGATCCAAATGATCATTCCTGGAAAGTTCTTGTGCTTATTCTATGTGAAGAATTAGAAATTTGGAGTAAGCAGCCTGAAAAAATTGGGGTTTTGCTTCCTGTTTCAAATTGTGCAGTGTTGATGTACTAATTGAAGTTGTTTTGTTTCCTAGCATTTTTTCTTTTTGGTTAAAGATTATGGAAGCTGGCTGGATATCGGCACGAGGTACATACAGTACTTTTTTGCTTCTATTGCATTTTTAAAGCTTCATGGGTTCATACTATTGTTTATCTATTCGTAACTCTTGTCATTTTTTCCAATTACTCTGCTTAATCAAATGCTTCAGGGATGTTCTACATTCTTTAAACACATGTGCACACATATGTGTATGTATGTATATATATCCCAAGCTAAAACTTGTATCTTAAAATCTGTGCCAGAGCAACACAGAGTAAGTAATAAATCCAGCATGGCAAGAAATACGGTTAGTAGGATCTGTTTGAAGAGTAATTACACAAAAAGTATTTTAATTAATGTTTTGCATTTTAATTAGTTGTAATCGCTGTTAAAATAAGTTTATTGAAGTTGTTAATTATCTTGTATCTAGTTAAGCTTCCATATACAGTTCACTGTGAATTAGTCAATCTTGTGTAAATTTGTTGGTGGCTGCCAAGGCCCATGCACTTATCCTCCCCCTAGCTGCGGAAGAATTTAGCATTGAAACATAGCAATCACAGCTAAAATGAGAGGATTTGTTTTTCATTGTGAGTTACATTATCCTCAAATACAAGTAATACACATTTCAGATTTACCTTCCCCGAGTTGTGGAAATAGATAAAATGCTGTAATAAGCTTAGTAGGGAATGCGTTGTTACTAATCCAGCCAATCTGGTCACTTGACACTGTTATTTAAACAGAAGCTGAATAGTGACCCATTGTTAATATTCTGTTTAGTCTACATATACTCTGTGCTTTGCTTTTGTGAGCCCTAACATTCCCAGCAGCCTGTGGGCACACGTCTTCTGCCTGTTTTCTTTGGAGGTTCCAAGTCCTGCTCATTGTTACCTTTTGAAGGTTCCTAGTGGGCAGAGGTGCTCTTAGATCAAACAGTGAAAATATCACTTTAGCATCACACTTCCTTGCTATGGTCAGTTTATGGTAAGTCAGAGGGCTCCATCCTTTGGTTTGAATTCCTCTGCAGATTAATAAGACTATTAAAGCCCTCAGAAAATTTCTGCTCTGTTGGGAGAGAAGTTTTTAAATTGGGAGTTAGCAGCAAAAGTATAAATTGTTACAAGGACCCAAAAACTTCCTCTCCGATACATGGTCTCCGTAGTTAGAGCTTTACATCAGGAATGCATTGCTGGATCTATTTCAGGTAGAAGGTTGCCTTATTCTGAAGAGTTTAGGAGAGCTCATTATACACTGTAATTCTGCCTCTGTGTGTGTGTGTTTTGATCACTGAAGAAAGCACTGAAAAAGGCTTTTTGAAAGAGTCATTTGTGATTAATTTTAACATGGAAATGCATAATGTTCTGGCAGCCTCTGTCATTACTTCCCTTTTGAGTGCTTGACTCTACCACCTATGTAATTTCATTGTAGTCTCTTTCTATAATGTTTGATATGTAGGTGTGTATATGCACGTAAGAGAAGTAATTAGGTTGAATAAGAAAGGAAGTTAAGCCATAGGTGTGGAGCTAAGTGGGCCTTCTTTTATCAAGCATGAGCATTATTTTGGCACCAGAACTTTCTCCTCTGAGCAGGTTTCTAATGTGTGATCCTCAGGCTTGGCAAAATTAGCTGGCAACAGCAGAAGATTTTTTTGTTTGTTTGTTCCTGAAAGGGAAGATGAGCTTCAAGGGGTTTTGGGTGATTCCCAAAACCAGTGGGGGTGAGATACTAACATAGCTCTTTCCTGTCCTCCTGTTCCAAGTGCAGTGACAGCTCTGTGGCATTCTCATTGCAGTGTTGTCTGTTGCTGCTTTGACAGCAAGGTCTGAAAATATCCTGCCTCAGTTGATGTTTTCCATGTTGCCAAAACTTTCCTGAGAATAGGAGCAGTCTTAGGGACAGCTGCTCTCATATTTTTCTTTTTTTCTTGTCACACTGATAGGAAGTGTGTATGTGTGTCAGCAAAAATATCTGGATTTGTGTTATGTTACTGGTTACCACATCAGTGGAATCAGAGGTGGAAAAGCAGCAGCCTAATTGCCTGGTGGAGATTCATTCCTCTAAAGTGTCTCAGAGTCCAGTGGGGTATGTGCCACATTTGTAAGGCTTTGATGTGTGTTTCCTTACTCATCCTGTTTTGTGGTGATGGGCTTTCCATGGATTTTCTAATTACCACAGTTCAAAAGTTCTGTATGTTCTCTCTCTTACTAAGAATGTGCAAGTTGAGTAGGAGACTCATTAGGCAGTATTTGATTTTTCCAATAGCCGAGTTTCATGTAGATGAGCTGGCTTTAAATCCCTTCCAATAAAAAGACCTTGACTGCTTTTTCACCTTCATGTTTTGTTTCCTAGTGGATGTCATTGTTTGGAAGTAAGGTTTGTTTACTGAACTGACATTTTCTATTTTTAAAAATTTCACCCCTAACTCCTGGCTTTTACATCCTATTCTACTATGCCTTAACCATATGACATGACATTTTACCATGCCTCACATTTGCCTTAACAACATGATGACTTTATTCTCCCAGTGGAATTCACCAAGTCACATAAGTATTGTTTCTGAATGGAAACAGATTTCTACCTCTTCTGCTCTTCTAGTTCATTAATGAAATGCAGAGCAACAAGAGATCCAACGTACGGTCCTGCATTACCACATTCAGCAAATTATCAGTGCGCCACTGATTCCCTCCTCTCAGTAAATTATCAATTGCCAGAAATATTTATGGCTTCTTAGAAAGTTTTGAAGCCCCTTTTCTTAATGGTTGTACCAAGATCAATGTAAGCTTGTCTTTCAGAGAGTGCTTTTCATTGTTTTGATATAGTAATGGGATAATAATATTGCAGTGAATGCAGAACTCAAAGCAGCAGCTTACACAAACTTCTATGGTCTGCTAACTTTGCCTTCTACCTATATACCTTGAGATAACCTGAATTGCATCACATGCCCCAGAAGAACACCTCATTAAATTTCTTAAAAATAATAATGTCATTTTCCTCGTGTCTTTGATGTATCAATGTGTAATACGTGATCACAAGAAGTTTGTTCTGACAGATCCTTTTATTTTTGAATAACAGCCAAATGGAATAGCTAGCTTTTCAGCTTCTTTGTCACTAAAATAATTTCTCTGCAGCTTAAAAGGTGTGTTTATCTATCTCTATCTGTAGATTTCCAGAAAGAGAGAGAAATAGCCTTTAAAGCCTACTATATCTTTACAGTATATGCACTTTGTAAATAGTTGTATAAGCTGATAATAAAGATAAACCTTAAAGGTTCTTTATATGGCTATTATATAGCTTTATACAGACACATACTCTACTATTCCTTCTTTTTATAGCTGCTGGAAGATAAAGATACGATCTTAACTGTTCTTCTGCAGTTTCAAAGGTCAGGGGACATAAATAAAGCACAAAACTGTTTTTTTTAGGTTTTAGGAATAACAGAATCGAGTTCAGGGTTGGGATGCTGGGGCTTCTAGGTTGAACTGTTAAAACTTTTGTGATTTGTTTTCGGTGAAACTGAGGAGGGAGGGTGTGGCATCCTGGCTGGACAAGCAGGAAACTTAAAATTCAGAATCTAGATCTGGGGTCTCAGTGTGTGCTTGGGAACAGTTCAAAGTGCATGTCATGTAGAAATAATGTCTCCAGACTCTTCTGGAGGGTGCTCGTCCAAGTCCTTGCACAAGTTGGTTTTGTTTTACTTACTTTGTTTCTAGTTTTTTTAATTGCTATGGTGACTTACTCCATCTTCTTGTCTTTCCAGCTTCTAATCAGGTCTGTCATCTTAGGAATTATCCTGTCTTGGGAGAAAGCCAAGTTTTGGAGCAAGATTGATTCTCACCGCTTACCCTCCTCGTTTTTTTAGTATCTTAGATTCTTCTTGTCTTTTTTTTTCTCACCAATATACACTGTCACAAAGCCAGAAGGTAGTAGTACCTCATATGTTCCCCTTGTGGTTCCTTGCAACTGAAACAGCTGTCTTGCTCCCTGATAAAAAATTTTCCTACCACCAGCTTTGCCTGTTGACATTGATCCATACATGAGGCACTCACCTTTCCATTGAACAGCGCTGCCTTACCGTAGATCACTCATGTTCCCCCACACCTGCTACCTCTGCCATCCCATCCTTTATAAGCATTGTCCCACTGTGCCCCATTATGCTATTCTCTTGTACCTGTTTAATGGCTCTTCTTCCTCCACGTGGATCTAGTTTGCCTGGAGCCTAGAATCTCACTCCTCATTAGCTCAGGTTTGACTTCTGATGCAGAAAGCTTGTTTTGGGAATTATCTCCTTCATGGTAACTACAGATCCAGTCGAGGGTGCAGGTTCTGAATTGTATAGGGATCAAGATTTGACACTGCTGTTGTGGCATGTACCTGTAAGAGTCTTGTTTTCTTTGTTTAAATACGGCATTACCCCAGCCTAAGAAGTAATTTACCAGGCAGAGCTGCCTGCAGGCAGTGCAGTACCAGTTGCTGAGAGCCCCAGAGATGCTGGCTGTTTGTAAATACGTGACAAGTAGATTGAAACTGTTTTTATTGTGCTCTATGGCATTATATGATATATTTGAATGTCTGATATTTTATTAAAGGAGCATAACTATGCCAACTCTTGCAGTATAGCAAGGGAGAAGTGTATGCAATGTTCTGTTCTTTACAAAAGTATGGAGGATCCCATCCCTCAGCTGACAGGTGGCTAACCAGAGTTTGCAGAGACCTTTTTGCTTTGAGAAAGCCCCTCCCTACACCCCTGCCAAATCACTGATCACATCTGAAAGAGCTCCTTTTTGGGGAGTGCACAGGAGCTCAGATGCCTGTCTGGGGTCCGTGCATGGTCTGTGATGGTCTTGGGGTATCTGTGGGAATAAAGGCAGGGTGTTCATTCGGCTTGTGATTTTCAGATTTCTCATTCAAGCTTTCTTTGAAAGATACAAGGAAAGTAGTGTTTGCTGCTTACATGAAAATCTAGAATTCTGGTGCCAGGTGAGAAGGAAAGCTGAGGTGTTACCAGTAAGGCAGGGGACACTAAGTGTCCAGCTGTTTACCAGAGTGTCTGTTCCCTTAAGAGCCAGCAACCTGATCTACCTGGGGTGAGTGTACAGTCCCCAAGGGCACATTACGCCATGAAGAGAACTGCAGCAAGAGTTTGAGTTTCATCTCTCAATGTGTCCTTTCCCATGGAGAACTGAAACCAAAGTTGTAACACACCCAGGTGGTCTTGCAAGGGCAGCTCTTGAGGGAGTTTATCTTTGTTGTTGTAAATGTGCTGTGAACTATCAAGTCCAAAGTGCACTGCCCAGGTGACAGTAGGCTTTGAGCCTGACTTCGTGCTCTCCCTGTGTCTTCTTACACCTTCCCCACAGAAACAGGACAGGAGCTTGGCTCTTGTAGACATGCTGCTCTGCTGCTCATTATGCTCATTGAGGTCTGAGCCCTTTTATGATGGTGGATTTTTCTAACTGATTTCTTAAAACTGTGTTTTGAGCAAGGTATTTGTGAGATGTTTTAGTCAGACTCAGCTGAAACATAAAAATGTCACAGCATGCATCAAGTCTGTTTTCATGTTCTCCATATTTGGTCCTTTGGTTGCTGGCATCCTGGCTGTGGAAAAACTTTTTGGATTACTTTTATTCTCTCACCCTGGTTAGTGGCCCAGCTTTGTTTAGAGCTGGTGCTTCTCCACTTCACGGGGCTAAATTGTGCGAGGCTAGCGCCAGAGTTGTCACAGTCTCAGGGTTGTGAGGATTGATAGCGTCGGCATTATGAGCTTTACTGCTCTTCTGTGGCTAAACTCTCAAACTGAATGAGTCCTCTGGCAGAAATTCCAGGTCATTAAGCCAGCAAGCGTTCCTTGCAATCCTTTTTTGTGACTAAACTCAGACTTCATCGAGTCTAAAGTTACTCTGTTTGTCCTAAAGAGCCTTCTACTTTGCAATAATAGGTATGGGTGCATCAGGAGTATGGGTACCTCTCACGTCAGAGTGCTAGTTTCTTCAGTAGTCCCAGGGAGAACCAAAGGCACACTGGATGCATAATGGACATGGGTGCAGCAGTGTTTCATCTGCAGCTCTGACCTGAAATGTCACCCGTTTTGGAATATTCCTGATTTCTGAATGACCAGCGGTTTACATTAACAGTATCCAATTCAGATCTTACAGAACCACACAATGGTTGAGGTGGGAAGGGACCACTGGAGGTCACCTAGTCCAACCTCCCTGGTCAAGCAGGGTTCCCCAGAACACGTTACTCACAATTGTAAAAAGCCCAGATGGCTTTTCTCCAAGGAAGGAGACTCCACAGCCTCTCTGGGCAGCCTGTTCTTGTGCTCAGTCACTTGCACAGTAGAGAAGTTCTTTGTGCCATCAGTGAACTTGCTGAGGAGGCCTCTGCACATGTGGATGTCAGGTTTGACTGAATGGTCTGTAATCCAATTCTCCAACATAAAGGGAAAGTCTACCTTCCTCCAGACTTTGTCCCTGATCTCCTGGGTCAGGAATTCTTGAGAGCTAGCCTTGGCAGTGAAGGCTGAAACAAAGAATGCTTTCAGTATCTCAGCTTTTTCTGCAGCCTCTGTTGCAAGGGTCCCTGTTCCATTCAGTAGCAGGCCCACATTTTCCATAGTTTTCCTTGTGTTATTGGTGTCTTTGAAGAAGTTCTTCTTGTTATTCTTGACATCCTTAGCCAGATTTAATTCCAAATGGGCCTTGAACCCATTGAACAGAGAATGCTGAATGTCCTGCACCGAATCTTAATCTGACTCTAAATAGCCCATCTGTAACACCAGTGAACCTCAGGCAACAGAATTTGAGCAAGCAGAGAACAAGCTCGCTGCTTGTTAGCCTTTTAATAATTAGTGGCTTCAGGACATCCTAACCCAGAAGCTGCATTTTCATATTGTGTTTATTAGCCATTCTTGAGCTCATCTCTTTAATCTCTTTGCATGTGCTACTGCAGCAGAGAATTCTACAGATTTTAGCAATGTTCAGTGAAAAAGTAATGTTTTTTTTTTTTCTTAAAGCTATTTGTCACTAGAATAGTGTTTTCTCTAGAAAATTCCACTTCATCTGACATAAATATCTGAGTTGTCTTACTACCAAGGAATGTCTGGCTGATGGCAAGTTCTCTCTAGATTGTGTGTTATAGTTGACAGCAAATGAAAGTTTTGCAATTGTTTTGCTCACATACACTGAATTATCCATTTGAATGAAAAGTACACCTGGTACCTCTTACTCACTTGGTATATGCTTAGTTGTGTTTTCTTTTGTCCCCACCATTTTATTTTGTCAGACTTGTATTTTTTACATGACAGTGCTGCTATAATACTTGTTTTCTAAGAGCAGTTTATATAAAATTACATCCTAGGTGAACAATTAGGCCTGAAAAAAGAAAAAATTCAGAAGGTTGTTTATATCAGGATTTTTTTTCTTTACTTTGCAAATTTGTGTTTTTCTCTCACTTTTTTTATCTGTCTCTTCCTTGCAGCATCAGCCACTATGTGCTGGTGATGTCACTGACCATATTTATGATGGTGATGAATGGACTGGCCCAGCTATTAACTACACAGAGACTTGGACTTCCCAGAAGGACTAAGCACCATTCCACGTGATAAACCATCCTCAGGCTTCCTCTGAACCAACCTCCAGCTCTGGAATGTAAATAAGTGTTAAGGGACTAGAGTGTCAAAATCCCATCCAGCGATCAGAGTGCTCTGCTGATACAGATTAAATGCTGTCACATGACTGAAATTTGCATTTGAGGGTTGCCATTTACTCACCAATGAGAATATGGGAATAAAAATGCCTCTGTTTATTCTTCAAGTGTACATATGTTCTTGAAAATGAAAACTGCAACAAAATTCTTATGTAGGGAACTGTCTTTTGGATTGGATTTTTGCAGAGGTGGGTTTTTTCTTTTTTTGTTGTAACTTGGCTGCCAGCTGTTCACACATACTCTCATTAGGAGCCTGCAAAGTTCTAGCTTCATTTCGTGTCTCTTATAAGCACCTCCCAGACTAAGGCATGAATGAAATCAGTCTGGGCAGATCACTGGTTTGTGTGTAACTGATGTGGCACAGCGTTGGAATATCTCTGAAATGGGCTGTGCTTTTTGCAAGCCTTGTCAGCGTGCCTGTGAGAATATGTTGAGGCAGGTTAAGGCTGGTGTGCTGTGAGGCTGTTGCTGTAAGACAACATCTTTCAGCTCATCCTGCTGTGAATTGCTGCTGCTGACTGTGCTCTCCTGCTGCCTCCTGAGCTTGGGCAGGCTGAGCAGTATGACACTCAGGTAGCTGATCCAAATGGAAAGGAACCTGGTTAAATAGCAGTCAAATTCCCTGGGCCAGCTCATGACAAGGTGGGCAGGAAGGTTAGGGCTGATTGTTTCCATAGCAGCCCAGAGTTGCTGAGTATGCTCTCAGCATAAGAGGTCATGAAACTGCAGCTGGAGTTGCTGGTTTGTAGAAAGTGATGCCATGTGGAGACTTTTTTTTTTTGTTTGTTTCCTTGTTTTTCTTTCCACTGGTGTTCTGCTCCTGATTAGGAGCATCAGTAATGGCTGCACAATGAATCTCATGCATATTCCCTGTATGCTGATTACAAGTGAGAAGCAAGGAAAAGAAAAAAATGTTCATTCTGGCCCATTCTCTGATGGCATCACTAAAAATTGTGCCATGTAATATCCCTGTGTCACACTCCCAACTAGCAGCCAGGCCTTTCTATCTGAAAGCTGATACATATGGTGCATGATGCTGGCAGCTAAGGCTAGACATGCATCATGAGGGCTTCTCCAATGCACTTTCCAGCCATCTGGCATTTGGCCACGGTCACATGTCTGTTAAACACTCTGAAAACTAGTCCTCCCTCTGCAGGAAGTTTGGCTGGGAAAAACTGGTCACAAACCTCCATCTGCTTGTTGGGTACTAGAAACAAATGGCATCACGGGCCTGCAGTCATCCATGCAGCTTCAGAGTGCCTCGTGAGAGTGTCTGAGCACTGTTAAGGGAGTAATTTTTTCCACTAGGTGGTGATCCAGTGGTCTTACTGGGCCTGTTGTCTCACAGCCGGCCTCAGTCGCAGAAGATATTTTGTATTTGTTGCAGGCTCTGCCTGCAGACCGCACACCTAAAGGTGGACGTGTGCCTGGTGATGGTGGTTGTACCCTACAGCCAAGGCAAGGAGCAACCACGGGCAGCCGGAAAGTTGCCACTATGGCAAAGTCTGTGTATAGGCACGGAAATGTGCCACACTTGTTCCAGGATCCAGTGAGTGTCTGCTATGGAGAGCTAGCCTCACCTCAGCCTCACTCCACAAGCATCTACAGCGCACTGTATCATTGTGGGTACTTAGTGTATCCTCAGCTTTCTGTCACCTAGCTGGTGTTGTCAGACCTTCAGTACACAAAGCTCTAAGCCATTGACCATCCCAGGCTCCATTGCTGGAGTGACTGCTTTGCAGAACTACCGTTTGTAGAACAAATTCACTCATGGGAGCAGCTGAACAGCTGGCATTGATGTGATGTGAAGAATTGGGAATGTGGGACTCACAGGGCTACCACCCTGAAGTTGCACCTTCTGCAAGCTCATCAAAATGGCTTGTTATCTATGACAGGATCAAGTGGATGTCCTACCTATTATTGGGAGGTACATACTGCTGGCACTGCAGGGTCCTTGGGAGAACACAGAGGAGCTCGAGCCTGATGCCCTTTTTTACCACAGGGGGCTGGTAATAAAACATCATCTCAGCCCACTGCATCTGGTGCTGCTTGTCTGTGGTAGTAGGAATAATCTATATACTCTGGTATGCAGGCAAGTGGAAATGAAGGTGCAAAGTAAAACCTGCATCAGTTACTCTTCCTGTTTATGGTTTCCCCAGCACCTTTTTCTACAACATGAGTTTTGTTTCTTACATCCTTCCTTGTAAGAGAAGAAAGGGGACAATGAACACAGGGGAACGTTTTCAATATGCATGTTGTTTTTCCCCAGTGCTGCTCTGCAGGGGTTTGTTTTTGTTTGCTGTTTGCTCTGGTTGGGCCATCCATGGTGGTAGCAACCTCAGCTGCCCTTTCCCTTTCCCCCCCTCTGGTTCCTTGCATCTCTGTGCCATTTGTGAATTCAGTTTCTATCAGAGGCCATGGGAGTGCTGGAGAGCAGCTCTCATGGAGAAGCAGGATTGGCTGTGCTATTCTTACGTCTCCCTGGGGGAGGCTCTTGCTGGAGTCTTGGCTGGCACTTCTGGGTTGACTCCAGCATGGAGAGGTGTCAAAAACTCTCCTGCTCAGCTGCTTTACACAGCCCCATGGGGTGTGTGACGAAGTTGACTCTTCCCTCCCACAGATGCATGTTCTCTGGAAACAAATGGCATCAGCAATAAAACGTCCTCCCCAAACCTTAGCAGCTAAGGTAGGGAGTAAAATTTTGTGTTTGGATGGGTTTAAGCTTTCTTTTGTTCTACTTGTGGGTCTTCAAGCATCATCATCCCTCCTCATGGGGTCCTGACAGGATTTAGGCCAGAGAAGGGGGTTCTGAGCCAGCAGAGGCTTTCAGCACATGTGAAGGACATGAAGACAGAATTACCCCAAACCCTTCTGCCTGCCTTGTTTCACCTGCAGCAAAGCTGCACACTCTCTGACTCTGGAGCAGGTGAGGCTCCAGAGAGTAAAAACCTCAGGCTGGAAAAGGCAGGTAGATTGACATTGTTATTTATGCCAAGGGTGGCACAATTTTTATTTTTTCTTAAACTAAAAAGCTCTGCAAAGCTTCTATCATCTTGATTTCAGATCCATGGATCCCTGAAGAGCTAACCATAAACCTAGAGTGCCCATCAGGAGGTGTAATGCAAGAGAAACGGTACTGAAGAGCAGCCGATACAAAGGTCTTGTAATCTTCAGCGCTAGGAATTGTTCTCTGCTTTTTTGTTATCAAGGCTGTACACAGCAGCCTTTTGATATCTGCCCAGGGAGTGAGCTGTTTCTTCAGAAATGATGAAGCTTAGATTGTATCAAAACCTCTTATGACTCAAACTAAATAACTTCCCCTTCTCCCTCACACAGTAAATCATATTTTACAAGCTTTGGCAATTTCAATGCAGGCCATGCCTGTTAATTGTAAGTCTGGTACAGTCTTCACATTTTTGAATGAGAACAAAGATGTGAATGAACATTCCTGGTCTCACTCAAACCTTAAGCTGCAGTGTCTGGTTTGGAGAAGCCACAATGCAAATGTTTTTTAGCTCTTACCACCCCAGCTAATTTGTAAGGAAGTGATGCTCATAATTTCTCCAGACTGTTTGTGTGAATGCTGCAGTCCCTTTTCCCGTGGCTTTGGAGTGGTGGGGGTACTTCTCCCAGATGTCTTTGGTAAAAAGGATGAGAACGTGGAGGGTGCCATGCTTCTGCATCTGATAGATGTGGGGTTCTGTGAGTGGGAGCCACCTGAAGAGAATATTTTTGGGAGCGGTAGTCATGGTAGGGAAGGGAGAACTTCTTGCACCTGCTCTGGGCTCTGCAGCATGTCACAGTGGTGGGACAGCTCCAGCTGCCAGCTCCATCATCACATGGCTTCATCCAGCCTGAAGGTGAAAAGCTTTATTCTCTTGTATGTTGCCTTTGGGAAGCTGCTTAGTGAGCGTCTATGGCTGGGGAAGGTCTGGGAACGCATCTTGCAGAGCTGCCAGGGGTGTGGTACAGCCCCAGATCTGTCCTGGTTACCTATCCATGAGACAGGGCTTGTGGTGAGCTGGAACTCACCATCACAGCAGCTAGTGGTCACCAAATTATTTGCAGTTCTTGCTGGTCTCTCTTGGGCTAGTTATGTTCATAAGGATGTGTAGTGTTGAATCCAGTTCATCTGCTTACAGAGGCTCTGAATTCAGCTGATTCCTGCAAGGGCTCCTTCCTCACCCCAGGACAAGGCACAGTATTTTAGTATGTGAGGACTAAAAGAGGAAGGAGAAGGCTGAAAGCATGGCACTCTCTCTGTTCCCATGACCTTTAAAATGAAGCTTGTTGATATTTTCCTTATTTGTTTATTTACTGACTTATGCTTGGCATAACTTTCTAACTTTGAAGGTGGATAATATAAAGCGGATGACAACACACCTTGTTTGCATGTCACTTTCCATGTGAGTTGTAAGAGCAGATGCCTCTAGTGTTACATAACGTGAAGTTGACTTAAAGGTTTACCTTTCACTCAGGTCAGTACTGCTGACAAACCTGTTACTAATAGCTGGATATCATCCAGTGCTTTCTCTGTGATGGGGAGAAAAAGCACCAGACCAAGTTCCCCGCAGCCATCTCTGACTGCAGTGAGACCTGGCCAGGGATGGAGCCCACTTCTGCTCTAAATTTCCTGCCATCTGCACCCGCCTTCTCAGGGTGTCAGCTCTGCTGCAAGGAGGTCCTTCCTGACCTGAATTGTCCTGTGACCTAGTGTACAGGCACCAGGTCCAAGGACAGAGTAGTGTAAAGTCAGGCCTGGGGAATTTAAATTCAAACTGCAAAAGGAATCACACCTGGGTGCAAAGTTTTTGCCTTCAAATGAGAAGGGAGGAGAAATATGAGAAAGCCATGTGTCGCTACCACAGCTCTTTACTGTTCCCACTGCCTCCTCTTCCTTCTCAAGGGGTTTGCAGCTCCAGCAGTACCTGTCCAAGCCTGGCTCCAAGCTTCAGCAACCACAAGCTGATCCAAAGGGCACATGTCCAGTAACAAACATTGCAAAATTGAAGCACTGGCATTTAGGGCTGGGGAAACCTCTGACCAAGACCCAGACTCCTCTAATTAAACTTAACTTATCACTCTTGCGGAAATGCTGAAGGACAAGGCATTCTCAGTGCAGTTCTCATATTGACTTTCTGTGGAGTAACCTTTATATATCTCAATAGATGTGGCCTTTTAGTGATGGACATCATTATTCTGCCTTCTTGGCATGTGAGGCAGTCCAAGACAAGAACTGCAGAGTAATTTCAACAGAGGCTGAAATTTGGTGGTGTGAGTCCTGGTGAGCATACAAGCAGAGACAGACTCTGAAAATGCTGTGTTTTTATTTTTGTATCAATTTCCATATTAAGTTAAGAGACACTAGAACTTACTGTACAAAGCACTGCTATCCAGAACTATATTTAGCTGCTGAGATATTTGTGTCTCCATCTCACTTAGATCTCCAGAAGTGAGTGGATATTTTCCATCAAGGGCTTGTTATATCTGACCTACTGTGAAAGGAAAATATCTTTCACCACTATGCATTTTTTCATGCAAGTGGTATCTTTGTGTCTCTTCTAACCTAGTTCAACATGTTATATTTCCTTTAAAATGCTACAAACTTACTTGCTTTAATGTAACTACAAACTTACTTGCTTTAATGTAACTTGGTAATTAACTGGTAGTTACAGCCAGAAGAAGGAATTAACATGTGTCTCCTTTTAAAAGAATTACATGGTGCAGGAAAACCTCCTAGTATTTGGGATGATGGCCAAATCTCCATCCAGGACCTGAACTGAACACAAGCCGTCTGAAATTTGTCTGAGGCTCCTCGTTTCCTGGGGCTTTGTTTCCCCACCAATTCCAAAACAGCCATGCAGTGAACCCTGCCTAAAATTTCTTTTTCCCAAGCATGAGGGTTTCCATTGAGGGTCCCTCCTACCTTTGTTTCTGCAGCAATCTGTGTCCTGGGTGGCCCAGGACCTGGTCTACCAGCCCAACTCTGCAGGAGAATCTAAGGAGCATTTTGCAGTCAGCACCCAGACCCAGGACAGTTCAGGGGACGAGTTTTGTCCTGTTCAGGGGGTCATGATGGTAGCTGGTCTATCACAGGAGAGCCCATTTGCTTAGTTTGCTGCTTCTTTGTTTGTTTGTTTAGGAGTTGGGGGGTTTTAAATTTATACTTAAAGCTTGAGGTTTAGTTTTTTTCAAGTAATGATTGTGAGACCAGCTGTCAGCATTAATTTGTTTTAATATGACTCAATCTGAGCAGTGTTCAAGCTTCCTCTTAGAAAATGTAGCTGACTGTGTTTTTTTTTTCCCAGGCAGTTTGCTTGACAGGGAATAAATTTTTACAAAAAGTTGCTCTACAGAGCAAGGGAACAGACTGTCATTTTCCCTTCCTGCTGCTCATTTCTTGCAAAAGTACCTGACATCTGGGGAAAAGCAGCCTTTTCATTAGTGGGTGCATGGAAGGCCCACAGGCAGGAGCGTAGAATAACTGGCTCTGCAATTTGCAGAACTGCAACTAATTGTGTTTTAAGGCTCTATTTCAGTGAGGCACCATTGCTGCCTATCATTCCAATAAATATATTGGAACTGAATGGCAGTAACTATATTTTCTCTCCTCGTGGCAATTTTAATTCTTTGTGAAAAACCACGGCAGCTGTGAGCTTTCTGAATACAAAGCAACAGAGCACAGGTAAGTGGAGGTGACATTCCCTTGTAGTTCACAGCAATTAACCTCAGGAGGAAAAGAAAAATTAAAATGGTCACTGGTGTTTGGGAGAATTACCTTGTGATGCATTGCAAATACCCTTGTAGGCAGTGACTTAACTTCATCTGTGCCAGAGTTATGCAAGTATGCTTACGATACTTTTGACTCCTTGATCCCTTTCTCACTCTGGGAGTGGAGGTGGAAGATGGATCTGTGTACATGCTTCTAGAGGCAAAATGTGTGATACTTGTCAGGTTAGAGCTAACTGGCATTATTTATTTGCTTACTTTGCAAGTCTGTGAATGTGCCTCACCATTAAGAAGACGAACACGGTAATGATTCTGTTTAATTAAGGGAGAAGTAACTTTCTTGCCAGTTCTACGTGTCACTTGATCTATGTGAGGTGTCACAGGACTGGAGAACGGCAAAGGGCTGAGGAAGCGTTATTTGTGCTCAGTGCGTGGAGCTTTATGAAAGCAATTTACATATTTGCACACTGAAGCATAACTACCAGAACATAAGCGGGGTGATAAATGATTAACTATAAAAGATTGGCAGCTTGGGCAAAAATCCAGCAGAGCACTTAAGCATGTGCTTAACTTCAAACAACCTGGCCCTGCTCACAGCCAGGGCCTCTCTTAAGTTCGTGAGTCTGCTCGTGCACTTTAGTTAAATGTGTGCTTAAGTGATGGCCAGGACCAGAGTCTGGCTAAGCTAATTTATAAACAGGAAAAGCTTTCTCATAGAATGCTTTTAAATTGGGATGGCAGCTGGAAGCAGGACTGTAAACAGATCAGAGCTCATCACAGATGGAGCATCCTCAGCTCCTATTGATGAAGTGGGAATTGCCAGTTGCCTAGCATTTCTCAGACAAAGGGCAAAAACAGAGGTATTGGAGCAAAAAACTAATCTAGTCTGCCCATTTCAGCACAATGTTTTGTTTTGTGCATTTTGTTCTGGTTTGTTTTTAACTTTTGGGAACATAAACGTGCTAAATATTTTACTGTGGTTCTGTGAAAATCACGCTCTGCTTTGGCCAAATGTTGCTTTCACTAAATGATTTAATTGAAAATGGGATTCGGCCAAAAAAAAAACCCAAAGAAACCCCAGTAAACAAAACCCCCAACCTCCCAACAGTATTTTCATTTTCCAGTAATTTGAAACTCTTCTCTAGCATTCATCTTGGACCCACCGAGAATCCTGCCAGTAACTTTGCTTCATCACAAGCCACTTTCTTACAGTGTATTTGGAAGTTCCTGAAGCTGGAGGTTGAAGGAGCTGCTCTGAAGCACAAGCGTTAAGCAAAAGTTGGAGGCCCAAATGAGGATCATTCTGATGGAGCTGGTTTTGGTCTCCATGTAACAATTCAGGAACGTTTCCATGCCCCTGGGTGAAATTTACCAAATAAAAACTATGAATGAAGTCCACTGCTTTCTCCTTTTATCCCTTCTAAAGGAGAATATTTGGGCTGATATCTGCTGTCAGAGTGACTTGCTCCTCAAGTTACCCCTCCCATCTCCAGGAGATACCTTGGAGCAATGGCTACTGTACATTCACCAGGCATTCACTCAATCCTTGTGGGCTTTTATGTCACCACAGAGAGATACATGCTGCTGTTACACGTTTTCTGTTTTCGGAAGTTTTTTGGCTCCATAATTAGGTTTTTTTAAAATTTATTTTATCTCTGCTGATATAATCTCTCTTAAACCGTGTCTGAAGTTCTTGGTGGTTGGGTGAAGCTTAATTAAAGCGTGTCAATGTGGTGTTGTCTTTCATTCAGGAGACAAGAAGGAAGATGATAATCTCCTCTTTTGGAATAAATGTGAATGGATTCAGTGCCCAAAATATAGGCTCTGCATAATTTACAAGAGCAGAAAAAGGTGAAAATATTTTTCCAGGACTCAAAATCTAAGCAATAAGACACTGTTACTGGAGTGTGTTCCTAGCCTGAATAGCCAGGAAACAAGCAGGGAAAATAGGATCTAGAAAGACCTGGAGACAGAAAAATAGTTGAAAATACAATTTGGAGAGAGTGGCAGAAAATTCTCATAACAAATATGCGTGCAGGCTAGAAAATGATAAATTATCTCTGATTTGATTCAGACTGTCTTCAAAGCTTTTGTATTTCTTTTTTTGTTTTCAAACTCAACAGGTTTTCGTAAAATTACCTGAATCTCTCAGCAATTTCTCCTCCTAATGGACCTAACTTGAAAGATGCTGAACAATGATCAAACAGCATGAGACACACCTACAGCGAAAGCAGTCCTATTTTTGTAGTCAGAGGGTGGGGGGGCTGGAGCTTTCTCCATATCTGTTTAAAGCATCAAAATGGATTTTATACTTCTGTAAGGCATGGATGTTGCATTTCCTAAGGAGGAATTTCCTAAAGCCCATGGAAGCCACTGGATTGAAAGGTCAGTTGTAGACAGACCAACAGTCAACGTGCTCTCTCAGGAGCATAAGTTAAAGGCTGGTTATTACAAAATTCGAGCGCTAGCATCTTTTGTAAGTCTATTATCATTCCTTTCTTACAGCCAAGTTTAATATGCTTGACCTGTATGGAAGTTGAGGCTTTCTGGAATGTTTTTGCAGGTGCCACATTGCTGCAGCTTTTCCAGGTAATGCTTCAGGTGACCACGAGCTGATTGTCTTCTCATATGAAACCCAACCCACTCCCTCCAGCCAAATCCTCCAGCTCCCTTGGTCTCAGATTTGAAATCCCAAACTTTATTCAAAGTCTTTGTGCTTTGGTCAACCCATGAGCATGGGTGGGAGCAACACCTGATCAGAACTGAAGAGGAGAAAACCCAGTAACATTGATTTTCACAACCAGTCCTGGTTCCTTGGGAAGAAGGTATATCAAGATGGATTTTATCACTGGCAAATTAACTTGAGAATTGGTGAGGGATGTGGAAGAGGAGCTGACAACTCTTCCATTACCATTATTGAGTGGTTTGGCTTTGCTTCTATTACAGAAGGAAAATATATATATATCTCACTTGGGGATTTTTTTGTCCTATTTTTCTGGACTCAGACAATTAAGAAAGCAGTAAATCACATAAATTCATACCAGGAGAGGCAAGTGTATTGTTTTCTGGTTTAAACCAGTTCTTTTGTGTTTTGTCTTGCCTGCAAAATCCTTCCAGTTTCTCAAATGCAGGATAAGTAGGCAATACATGTCAGAAAATATGTGATAATAAATGTTTAACTGCAGTTTTCCATTCCACATGCTGGAAGTAAGAAAAGGGGGGTGGGAAATAAACATGTTAATTATGTCCTATCATTATCATATTTTCTTAAGCTAGCATGGGAGGAGGATGCATAATTACCTGGACAGAGACTGAGTATATTGACTTCAGCTATTCCTCAGCTGGAGCTGTTTTTCAGTGTGTGAGCACAAAAAGCTTTAAGGAATAATGCATAAAAATGCGATTATCCTTGGAAAAAGCAATATTCAGCTGTCTTGGCCATTATGTAGGTGAAAACACAATGGGTACTAAGACTGCTGAGTACATTTGCATGAGATTAGTTAAATCATCTGAGCAGAATGTCCCCCCTGTCTGTTTCACCCCATGCTCAGATGCTGGGGAGCCTGGAAGCAGAAGTAGAAAGAAGATGCAACACCACATGAGCACTTGCATTATCTTTTTCTGATTAAAGAGGAGGCACAAAAGGTGGGGAGGAACCTGGCTAGTCATGGGAAATGCCAGTGGGGAAGCTGGGCACCTCTGAGTTCTGTTACTTTGTGTGAAACTTTGGGTAACTCGATAAAGTCTCTGGGTTCACTTTTCTGGAGCTTGATTTAATTTTTAACCAAATGTCACGACAACAAAAATCCTACTTCAATCCACAGCATTCAGTAGAAGGGCCGGTTCTTCCCCTGTGAAATGGGAATTGTTTGAGGATGACCCGCTCACACTTTACCCCTTCTCTGAAAGTTAATAGCCTACCTGGACATGAGGGGCAATTTCCTTTGTACTTGCAGCAGGAATCTGATCTCTGTTGGGGTTTCTGGGAATCTCAGTGATGCAAATAATATCCCCCTCCAGCACCAACTTGAGTGCCGTTTGCCAAGTTGTGACCGCCTGGTGCTGATAAGGTACAATGTTACTTGTTGGAGCCAAGACAGACCCTGGCCTTTCTGGCACAGCACCACTGATGGATGGGGCCCTTTCTCTGGGCTGCATTTGTGTGGTTCCAAAGCCTTTGCAGGCAATTTAGAGAATATGTCCCCAGGATGTTGTGCTTTGGAAAACAGGCATAGGGATTGGAGCATGTTAGCTCAGCTGCAGTTTTACTGGCAGTATGGGACATGAAATAACACCAAGTTTTCATTTGGCCATAAAATGACTAAATAGAAGTACTTTACCACTTAGGGATTCTAACATTCTTGTCATGTCTCAGCATTTTCAGATACAACAGATGAAACAAATTAAATTATGCAAGCACTAAAAGAATGCATTGTTAGCCCCATCTTTAACTTGCCTGCAAATAAATAAACACAACTTATCTTGAAGATACTGTGGGTGGAATTTTTGCCTTGTGCTGGTCCATGGAACATATATATATGTGTGTGCATCTGTAGGTGACCCATAAGCTGTTCCTGCTGCACGTGTTGCCTGCTGGGTCTCACAGTGTAGGAGAAACCACACGACTGCACATCCCTTATTTGCATTCCAGTTGTATACAGCTTTGGCAATTTGTTTATGCAGTTGAATGTATGCAATTGTCAATAACAGAACCCACAATAAGTCCCAGTTAATGTTGCCTCAGGAATCTTCCTTTATGTTGTGCTGGTTTCTGTAGATTTAAACACTCAGCATTAATGTTGCATTAATGGTTTTTTCCCTTGTGTTTTTGGGGGTTTTTGGGGTTCTTTTTTTAGTTTGTTTTTGTTGGGTTTTTTTGTATTTTTTTTTAATTCAATGCTGTGTTTGCAGTATATAATCTCCCATTTATTTTGTTCTCTTTGCTCAGCAGGGACACTTTTTCCACTGACTCTTTATGAGACTTCTGCATGAGTACGAAAGCCATTTATCTTTATTAGTTGTATATTTTGCTCATCACCTCTCTTGCATTTATGAATTAAATATTTATTGATTTTTTTCACAAAGAAGCATGTCCCATTGCTCAATAAGAACAATTACCAGCAGCTATGCACAGAGAACCGTAAGCAAAGCAAACTTTCATTACTTCTGCATGCACTTGCATTTTAGAAGTGACAGGAATTGAATCTGTCTGTTAATGGAAGTCCTTGTAGGGCTGGGCATTTTCTTTCCAGGAACCTATATAATGGGCTGTGAAAGAAGAGATTGCATCTGTTTGTTTTGCTTCTTTTTTTCTTTTGCTTTGTGATACACAAACAAAAGTGAAGGATTTTTTTCTTCTCTTCCCCACTTTTTGCTTGTAATCTTGTTGAACTGATAGATATTCCTTCTGATATTTTATGAAACCTGTATAATTAAAACTGAAAGTGATTCGCTCACTCTCAGGTTTTCATTAATTAATTTTAAAGCTCAAAGGATCAGTGTGGTCAGCTGCCAGATATTGCTGCATGAAGCCCACAGCCCTGACTGGATCTCGCTGCAGGTAGGTGTGCAACCCTGTGCTGGAAATGGTGTGTTCGTGTAGGACACAGGACAAATCCCCATCTCCTCTGAAAACAGGGAGATTGTTTTCAACCTAGATAATGTGCCTTTAAACTGCAGCCAAGGAATTTGATGCTGAGTCTCTGTCTAAAGCATGGAAACTCCCTGTCAAAGAAAGCACTCACAGAAAATGACTTTAAAATTGTTACCTCTCCCCAGCAATATCCTGTATTGTTTAAAGTTATGTGCCGTGAGGAGAAGACCTGGTGGACCCTGGGAAGGCTGTGCCTGTGCTCCCTTCCCCTGGCTGCCTGGCCATGTTCCTCAAGTGTCCAGGTAGGGGCCATCCAGACAAATGGCATTCTGACTCACTGGCCAGTCGTGCCTGGTTTTTTTCCTGGCATCTCTTATTCTCCTAGACTGCTATGTCTCATCAGTCATGTGAAAGTTCAATTATTTTTAAGACTCATACCTCTGAGACTCCTTTGAATTCAGCTGAAACTGGCTGAGAGAGGCAGAGAGGGATGAAATCTTTTCTCCTGAGGACATGGGCTAGTAACTCTGTCTCCCAATGACCATCTTTCTCTCCTCTCCCTTATTGCAGCCCTTGGAAACTGGAAGTTAATGACAACTCGTGCCCTCTGACACAAATCACCTAGGTGGATTACCCTTTTTTTGGCAAATGAAGTTTTTGCCTCTGCACTTTGTGATCCAAAGGGGCCAAAACTAACCCTGTCCCACTCTTTGCTACTGACTTGCTTGAAGTTGATAGGGTGCTAGGAAGACCTGAGCTTTGGCTTTTTTGTCCTCAGGCTTGATGGTGTTCAGGAAAGAAAGGGAGCTTCTGTGCCCTGTGGGGCTGCTGGGTGCAGGTCTCCTGTGCTGGCCTGGGTCTGTGGCTGGAGCTCAGACCCTCGTCAGGGAGCTCTTATGCACTGGCCCCTCCTGAGTGTACATGCAGATGCAGTGGCTTTTTTACAACAACTTTTTGTCAGCTGGGCTTGCACCGCTGGGATCACTGTAGGAACAGACAAGGAAATGCGGGTAAAGGCCCTTTTGCCCAGCCTCCTTCACTGAGGGATGCACTGGGTTTAACACTCGTGGAGCCAGCAAGCTCAAATGGCTTCATGTTGGCTGCATTTTTCAGTGGACTCCCATAAAAACACCTTTTCTTTTGCCAGAGCTTGTAGATTTGCTTCTCTTTTTAAAGAAATAGAAACACAGAGAGGAAAAAGCCTTTCCTCAGCAGCGCTGTTGACACAGCCACAGTTTTCATTATCTGTGCCTTTCTTCCGCGGCAGCAATAATGTCACCTCCCTCATCTCCTCGGGGCTCTCCTGACACATCAGTCAAACGCCCAGAGCAAGATCACCACGAAATGGCTTTTGACAGGAAGGGCAGCTCCTGGCCTGCAGCTGCGGCGGCTCTTGCGGCGACTGAGAGGACAGTGCAGGCCGAGCCTGAGACAGACGTCGGGCCTGAGACAGACGTCGGGCCTGAGACAGACGTCGGGCCTGCACTGCGCTCCTCAAAACTCCTTCATCTGCTCTTCTTGTGGGACGTCTCCCGTCGCACTCCTGATGGATTCATTTCGCCCTGGGGCTGCAGCCCTGTGTTTGCTTTCAGAAACACCTCTGTAGTGATCGGCTCAAAGGCAGCAGAACTGAAGGTGATTTTCTGTGTGTCTTGGCTGAGGAGGTTTGGGTTAATGCTTTCTTGCCAGGCACAGGCCATCCAAAGCTGGGCTCTGATTAGTCATCCTCCTACAATTTAAGCTCTTCTGATAATGCAACTTCATTTTATTGTTTCTACAGTAAATCCTTTCTTTGCAAGATGCTTTCCTCTAGCTAAGGGTATGTCACCCTTCATGGAGGTGACCATGCCACTGGGATAAATACTCTGAGGGGCAGGAACCACAGTGCCAGGGGGTCCAACTGGAAGCATTGCTGCCCTTTGATGTTAAAAACCCCGCTTGTATGGTAAGGTGAACAATCCTCATTGAAATACGCGCTTTCCGTCTCTCTGTCCTCCCCCACTGGTGTTTCTGGGATGAGGTGTTGCAGTGGAAGACCCCACCCCTTGAGTACCAGAGTGCTGGGATGCTCTCAGGGATGTGGAGGCAGGAGGTTAGCTCCATATCCTTTGCTGCTACACTTTACCCCCCGGGCAAAAACCGGTTCCAGTGTGCCGGGGGCACTTCTGTCTCAACAGGCCTGTGGCCAGCGGGAAGAGCCCAGGGCTCTGCAGCAGCTTCGTCTCTGCCTGTTGGAAATGGCCCGGCTCTGCCTGACAGTGAGTGATGCATTCTCCAGCGGCATCAATCCAGGCGCAGCTTCTCCCGTGTCAGGTTTGTGATGAAAGATACTCTCCTCTGCCACCTCCTTCTCCTCCTCCCCAGGACTGACTCTTTGAAAACTGTGGCTGGCTTTCAAAAGCGGGCTGTTAAAACGCTGGCTGCTAAAAGAGATAACAGCGTGCCTGTCCATGAAAGGCAACTATGCTGCGTGAGCTCATGAGAAAATCTGATCTAACCTGCCTGAGTGCTGTTTGTAAGCACTGCTACCCAAGGATTAGGCAGCACAGCTGCACTGATGTAGTCAGTAAAAGCAGCTGTGTATATTTCAAACTTTCTGATGCAGCAGGATTTTATAAAAAAGTCACAAGGCCACACCTTTTTTTTAAAAAAACCTTTTTTCCCCCCTTTTTTTGGGCACAGCCTCGAGAGGAACAAGCAGTATTTCAAAACACTGCTGCCTCCATTTATTTAAACATTTCAGGATCTTGCTGTCATGTTCCCATCTCCCCATCCCAAACCTCAGCAAAGAACAAGTTTTATTTTTGACACTGTAAAGGAAACCAGGATGCATTGAACAGAGCCTTGCAGGATGCAAATTCCTAGAGTTGCACCTACGGTGGGCATGTGGAGCTGACTTTCACCAGCTGATGAGCTTTAACTGCCAGTGCCCTGCTGACTGTAGGACTGGGGTTTTCAATCAGGTCTGGCCAACACAGCTGGTTCATCCCTCTCCAGTTGTGAGCCACTTGAACAGCCGCCCCTGGGCTATGGGTTTCAGCTGACTTGTTTAGACAGGGGGGCTGGAGAATGATGTGGAGCAGGTGGGGAATAAGGGTTTTCCTGCTGAGCCCAAGAGGTGGGATTGCTGGCATCTTCCTGCTTATTCTCTTCTTGATGCTTCCAGCACTCCCCTCCTGCCCTGGGCTCCTTCAGGTAGGTGTCCTGAGCTCCTTCTGTGTGGGGGTTTGCTATGTGGCTTTTACCTCGAGGCAGAGAGGCTTCCAGCGCTGCTCATGGATCTGTGCTGCACACCCTTCGTGCCCAGGGTCCTTCCCACCCCCTTCTGAACATCAGAGGGGTTCCCATGCCTAGCTGCTCTTGAAGGAGCTTTCCTCCTCTTTGGGGAGGTTTGTGATACCCTGGGAATGTTTCTTTTTCTCCAGCTTTTGTTTGTTGTTAAAGCATACTAATCCTCTGATTCCACCCTAGAAGGACTGGAAACTCTGTGTTTTATGTTTCTCGACAGTCAGCATTTTCACTAGATGAGACTGAACGATAAGGGATGTTTACTTAGGCCTGAGGGTGTGTGATACTAGAATAAAGTTAATACAATAAAAGAATTATTAATATTGTACTTAGCTTTAAGTATTTATTTTTTCTAGCTATTCCCTCAACCATCTAGCTTTTTGGAGTAGTTCATTATCTGCTGCTACTGGGGCTGGGATATTGTTACCTCTTCTTCTGCTTTTAAAGGTGACTTCTAGAGAAACTATTCTGGTTGCTGTATTCCTTAATATAAAAACTTTCTCTTCCTCCTGTCTGCTTGCCTCTTGGTGCCTGAGACTTACCTCTGGGACCTGGCTCTGTAAGGACTTGTATCGCTCCTGTGTTCCCCCACCCCCGCTCCAGGTTACTGAATTTACATTTCTATTGTACAAGTAATTACCTCATTCCTGGCTCCGGGCTGTATGCCTTTGCTTGGGAAAACACTTCTGCTGTGACTCCAACATTTCTCATGCTATAGCATTTATAACAGTGCAAAAGCCTTTGATGATTTATAATTGATAGCATGCCACAAGCTTTGCATACAGCCTAAATGTATGAACATGACCAAAGGGTGATCTGAGGGCGTGCTTCCCAACATGGTGGATCCTTGGCTCCCAGTTTATTAGGTTTTTGGGACTCCCAGCCCAACGAGCTGCAGAAGAGATGCTGGAATTCCCACAGCCGATGAAGGGCAAATCCCGTACCTGTTGCTCTCCCCCTTTTGGCAGCATGTTGCTGCTTTTGCAGCCATTTTTCTACATCTGTGGCAGATGCAAGCCCAAAGAATCGAGGGACCTCCAGCGCCTGGCTGGTGGCCTTGGAGGAGAGGTTTCTGCAGCCCTGGTGTGTTCAGGTCTCAGTGCTTCCCTGCCACAGCAAAGGCGTTTTGCCACCATCAAGGAGAGGACAGGGGCTCTCCTGGGCAGGAAGGAGCTTGCTGTGTTTGCCAACCCTATTTCTCCATGAGCTTTGTGCACAGATGGGTGTGAGGATGTACATCAGGTGTGTACCTCCATCTCTTCCACGCCCCCAAAGGTGTCTGCAGCACTTGCCTAATAGTTCTGTGGGTGTTACCCTATGGATGGATAAAGAAAATCTGATGTAGAGCCTTGCCCTTCCCCATAAGGCCAGACTTCTCAGAGTTTATGTTATGATCTTTAAAAAGGTAGCTTGGAAAAAGCACTTTTAACTGAAAGGCAAGGCCAAAGAGGAAATGTTTTGCTGAAAAGTGATTTCTGTCTAAAAAAAGTAGCTCTTCTTTGCCTAATTTCTATACTTAATTTTTTATCGGAGCAAAAACTACTTTTGCACGAAAGTTTCTGTGCAGAAATGTTACTGGTTCAGTGCAGGAGTCAGAGTCTCAACAGAGGGTAGCTTTTGCTGAGCCATATTTGAAAAAACAAGTCTCCAGTTAATTGTCTTTTTCCTGAAAAAATACCCTCTGTCATTTGAGGGTGTCTGGCAAATTTCAGGCTCACGGTTCCATAGAGCAAAGCTATGCTGGGGCTAAATTCAGGCTTTATATTGGAAAGAGACTTGTGACCTTCTGTCCTTTTTCTACTGCATCTTTAGAGGGGATGTAAATCCATGAACTTCATCGTCAAGATGGGTCAGAAGGACTCATTTGTTATATCCCCATACATGCATACATCTATTTGCTCTTCCCAAGTAGGGATGATGTTCTGAATTTGCAGCCAAGGCTTGATTCATAGATAATAAAACAGGTCTGAAATTCTTGATGTAGCTCTTCTAAAAATAATTCACAGGATTAAAAATCTGTCAGGAAGCCAACTAAATGGTAAAGTTAATAATCTCTGCCAGGGCCCTGGGCATAGGTTGCCACCTAACAATCAGCTGGGATTTGTGGATCATTAAGAGCAAACATCTACAATACAGCTCATGGATCAGTAACACTGTGGTGCAATTTACTGACACTCTAGAAGGGCGGTGGAGTGGGGAGAAAAGTCAATCCAAATATCTTCTCCTGACTTGAAAAAGAGAACACTGAGAGTGAACTCTTTTATCAGCCTTGAGGTTTTAAGCTGACTGTGTTAAAACAGCAGACCAGTAGGGTTTCTATAACAATTATGAGATACTTTCCTTTGTGAGGGTAATCCACTTTAAATGTTTCTAATTTATAATTAAGCTAATTTCCATTAGCAATTATACCACCCTCCTGCCCCATAATCCACCAATGCATTTACAGTGAAAAAGGCTGAAAATGAACTGCCATCTCCTTATGACTGCACAGATATGTACATACCTCCAGCATGGAGACAGGCCCGTCGGCAATGGGCAACCCCTTTCTCTGTCACTACAAATTAAAAGGATCCAAAAGCTGTGAGACATCACAGATTCTTTGTGAGATGAGGTCACAGTGTAGGATGGGCTGTAAAAATGGGCCCGAGGGCAGTGGTGGCCCCCTGCTGTGGGGACTAAGCCTGGGTAACAACCCAAGCAGGGTTTTGCTGCTCGTTTGCTTGGGTCCAGAGCGGGCACCCTGGATGCTTGCGGGGGCTGAAAGGCTCCCTGCCACACACCACCCTGGGCTGGAGAGGGGCAGCCACAGCGGGGCTGAGTCCTGACCAGGGACATCCCAGTGGGCACCCAACTGGAGGGATGCTGAGGGAGGGGGAACTGCAGGACCAGGCCAACTTCTGGCTGCTGCGACACCCTGCACTGGGGAGAACCCTGATTTGGAAGGGTGCATAAAGGACAAACCCTCTTTACCTTAAATCAAAAATGTCTGGACAAACCAGCCTAAAATCAAGTCTAAGTTCAGAAGAAAAATGAAAATTGGAAAATGTAGTCAAAACTTTCCATATTTCTTCATTCCTGGTATTAAGAAAAGAAATGGAACTCACAATTTTTTTGGTAGTGTGATCTGGGGGAATATTTCCCAGAAAAACTATGAGGAAGGACCTGAAAGAAGGTTTTGCTCTTAGTTTTTTCTCTGTTTGCTCATCTTAGTATGAGGTCTGCAGCTGAGGATTCTATGTAGTTTGTAATGTTGTAGTCCTCTTTTATTTTGGTCTTGGTTTTTTGTTCGCGCTGGTGTTTGGTTGGTTGTTTTATGTGAGGTTTGTTTGTCATTTTTGGTGGGGTTTTTTCCACTGGGAAAACAGTTTTAATAAAGGGACAAATTTATTACAATACTTGAAGTCTACAAATCATCACTGTCTTGTAATACCTCATCTTGATAGAAAAATGAAAGCACAAAAGCTTTTGGAGCTGGACTTGACTCCTCTGCACTATTTTCTCTCTTTTCCTCTCCCCCTCTTCCTTTCCAGAACCACTGATGCATCTCTAATAGGAAAAATGCAAAGTGTGCAAGTTGTCTTGGCACTGTGGCTCAACATCTTGTCATTTTGCACTATTATGTTGACTCTTCCGCACAGGGAGAGTGCATGAAAAAATCCCAGAAGCACTGTTCTGGTTCAGGCAACCACAATTCTGTTTTTTGTTGGCTCTGGGAAGAGAGATTCTACAGAGATGGACATCTCAGAGCTAATCAGCTGGTTTGACTTAAAGGGAGCTGTGTGGAGGAAAGCCAGTGGCATATTGCAGACCTAACTGTGCTCAGATTCACTTATTCTTTCTTTGCTTTGCTTCTTTGGAAGCCGAATGGAAAAAAAGGATGTGCAGAATTTTGCTTCCAGAAACTGGGTGTATTGAGTTGTTCATAATTATCGTATAAAATAGGAGGGGATGAAATAGGGAAACTCGACCTAATTAATTTCAAGGCTTCTGAGGGACGAATTTAATTATTTTGGTATTTTGTGGTTTTGCCCACTGAAGTATGAAGTCCTTCAGCTACATGTGTCTGTCCAAGTTTAGGTTATTTATAGAGCTCCACTATTGTGGTAGATGTGCTTTTCACAATCAATAGGTCAGCACATTGCTCTGAATTAATATTGGTGATGAACCCGCTCTCTACACAAAGGCAACCAAGACAAAGCACATGCATTTGTTGAACTAGGGGTGGGGTTAGTCCTCATTTAAAGAAGAATGTTTGTTTCAGTACATGTTTTATTATCATGCTTAATCTATTTGCCCAAGTCCTGAAGATCCTCATCACAATGATCCAAAGAACCATCCAGCCCTGTCCCAGATGAGACAGTCAATGCTCTGCTGCTTACAGCTCCCACCTGCCTCATACCCACATACATCCTGTAACAAAGCCCTAGCACTGTCTATGGAATGGGACCCAGCTCTCCAGAAGCAAGGAGTCCTTGGCCAAAGCAGATCAAAAGGCTCAGCAAGGAAACAAAACTGTTGGTCCCTCATTTTTTCCTGATTACAGAATGGTTCAAAACAGACCTAAGGGCAATTTCACTGAAGTAGCCACTTCCTAACTTCTCATTGGCTGATGTTTTTGTAGTGGAGCTTTATGAAGACAAGGGTGCTCCCTCCGATTTCACAAGACCAGCAGCAAATCACCAGCCTGTTAATTTTCTGGTTTGTTCACATGATGTGTGCCTGCTGAAAATGCTACCTTAGGTCAAAATAAAACTCAGTAGGAAAGCCATGTGACTGTGAAGGGAGAGAAGGGGCATGCTGAGCAATGCAGTAGCATATTAAAAAACACCTGTTAGGCTTGATTGCAGAAGTTAAATGCAATATCTTCTTCAGCAGGTTTGGATCAGGCTTTTATGAAAAGCATTCAGGCTCATTCTATAGCAGCTTTATGTATAAGAGATCTGTGGTTTGACTATGGCAATGGAGGGATGCCTCAAGGGGCTTTACACAAGTCACATGGGCATGAGCAGCTGTCTGGTCACACTCTATTAGAGCAGGAGCCTGGGATGATCCTCTCTGGGGTCATTCGTTTCTCTGCTCTCAAACATTGCCTCAGTTTGATATCAGTTCTGATACCCCAGTGATTAGATTCCCTTAGATGTTTGTATGGTCACAGTTGTTCCAAGCTTTGATGTTCACACACTTGTTTCACTATCAAAGTTTGTACGTGATCAGTCAGCCCCCCTCTATTTAGAAGCCACACAGAAAAGGCCTCTGAAGCTCTTCTTGTCTCTGTAAAGAGGAGGCATTTGGGTTCAGGTATGTTAATGCTGTTCTATTGGACATCTTTGGCCTTCCCAGACTTTATTGATCCTCACAAGTGAATCCTTCCCCTCAGTAGCACTAGGAAGTCCAGGAAAGCTCTGGATCATGGCTCAGCACCCCATGCTGCACCCCTGGAGATCTGCTGCACCAGGGAGCATGGTCTGGATCCAGCCAGAGCTGTGAAGCTGCTGAGCATAGCCTGACCCTGGGGATGCGGGGATCTTACTGTGCTGGTGGACGGAAGTGCCAAGGGAAGAACTCATCTGTGTCTGCCAGGTTGGCTGGCTGGCTTGGTCCCTGCTACACAGAAGTGGGGCATCTTCTGGAGCTGAGCTGCTTTGGAACCAGTCTTTATTGTGTTACTGTGTCGGGGCAGAGAAGTCTTCCCAAAGTTTGAGCTGAGTTCATAGAGACAATTTCAAACTACAGTCTTGTTAGTCTGCAACTAAAATAAGCAACCCCTGTATAGCTTAAAGTTGCCTATTGAAAAATTATTCATCATTATCATAGAATGATAGAATGGTTTGGATTGGAGGGGACCTTAAATATAATCTACTTCCAACCCCCTGCCATGGGCAGGGACAAAGCCCTTTCCAAACTGGCCTTGACCACCTCTAGGGATGGGGCATCCACATGCCTGTGTTTTAATATCGGTGTCCATGTGAGCATGTACTGCCTTGCTGTACTGCTTCTTCAGCAGTACCTAAAGTAGGAGAGTCTTCATCCTTGTGTTTTGCCTATAATGAGGAGAGATGGGGTATATGATCAGGTTATTTGCTCTTCCAGTGAGGAAAAGCCTGTATTCTTAGCTGAGGTCACTGGGGTTCCGCTAGGGTGACACCAAGACGTCAGCCTAGAAGTAGATGGTGCTTCTGCTGGGTAGACAGAGGTCTTTGGCTCAGGGACGTTCAAAATGCACATCTGTCCTGCTCTCACTTCGTAAAAGGGAAATTTTCCACATATCACATCTGCTAGCTGCTCCTCTGAAATATTCAATACCCTAATAAGTAAAGTTTATTCCTTTAGGGATGGCCATAAAACATAGATTTGGGCTGTTGAGGTGATGGCGTGGTTGGCCTGCAGTATGACAGTGGATTATAACCTTGTGTCGGCAAAGCATTTTCAAACTCTCCAAGGAGAGCACCCTAGATTTGTAATTCATAGGATTTAGGGCCAGAAGGCACTATTAGATCATCCAGCCTGACCTGTATAATGCAGGTCCATAGCATTTTTCTGAGTAATTTCTGCTTCAGCCCTGTGACTTCTGCTTGAGCTACAGTGCCCCTTATAAGGGAACATGTACTTTCAATTAAATGAAGCCAGAAATTAAGATTTTTAAAAGTTATTATTATTCGGTGGTAGTTTGATCTAGCAGCTAATTACTCTCAACGGTTAGTGATTATTAAAATTAATTGTATCAGCCAAGTTTCCAGCCATTAGATATTGCTACATTTTTGTCTCATAAAGAGCCATTTAGTATTAGCAATGTCTTTACAGTCAAAGTTTTCACTATGAATTACAAAATCCTAAAGTTCAGGATCTTGATCATCTCAACTGGACATAATGTGAAGAAGAGAATCTCTGTGATCCTTAGATGGATCACTTTTTTTTTTTTTACTGTACATTTTATATGCCTGCAGAATGGACTTGGTATTTGTGAAAATTAACAAAGCAAATCCCTTTTAATACATTACAAACAGTGCTCAAAGCCTGTTTTTTTTTAGTCAGGCAGAGGAATTGTCTCCTGCCTTGGAAAAAACCTCAGCTGAAATAAAAATTTATATTAGAGCAATGTGAAGCATTTCATCACACTTCAGACACAATTGAACTTAGCCTTGGGCCAGAGTCTGAGTTCATGAACCACAGCTCATGCTGGCAAAAATTCAGCTGTGAGAAATGCTGCTTCTCCTTCTCCCACAACAACTTGCACCATTTACCACCCTCCTCAGAGCCACACACAGAGGGAGGACATGGAGGGAGAGAAAAGCAGGGGGAGGCAGCTTACGTTTCCTGTCACCACTCATTTTTGCTGGGGGAGGATTTGGTTGCCCTTCTCTACTTTTCCCTCAGTGGGAGGGGATGTAGGATGGCATGAGAGTGTCTGAGACATCCATGATTCAGAGTGCCTTGTATTGTCCTTGAAGGAGTTTCTGGGTTGTTGGGTACTAAGCCTGCCCTTAGGAAAAATAAATAAGGAAAAAAACCTCCCATCTCATCTGATAATGCTTGGAGGAGTGGAATACTTTTATTAGAGCCAGGCATCTCCACCAGAAGCTGTCTGCTGCTAAAGTGTTCCTGATGCAGGAGCAGTTTACAAGAATCCCCTTAACAAAATACATGACTGCAAAATTGTTATTGCAATGGGAAACTTCAGTTTCTAAATCACAAAATGGAGCTTCTTGCTGCAGCTATGCTGAAAATGTTAAGTATGGGCCACAGTTTATGAGAATCTCTGTTGAGGTGGTTTGGTATATCTGGTTAGTCACTACAGTGAGAAGTCAGCTGTGAGGAAAAGATGTGTGATTAAGAAGTTTGAGATTTTTTTAATACAGAAAAAATTTGAAATAATAAATGTTACCCACAGATGCCATAATATCTAATAGTTATGCAATAGATGCTGCATAACTACTTCAGTCATAGACTGTTAGGGGGTTTGAATGGACCTTAAAGATCATCTCTTCCCAACCCCCCTGCCATAGGCAGGGATGCCTCCCACTAAACCAGGTTGTTCAAGGCCTTATCCAGCCTGGCTTTTAACACTGCCAGGAATGGAGCATCCACAGCCTCACTGGGTAACTAGGACCAGTGTCTCACCACCCTCACAATAAAGATTTCCTTCCCACTATCTAACCTGAATTTCCCCTCCTTCAATATGTGCGCATCACTCCTTGTCCTATCACTACAGTTCCTGATGAAGGGTCCCTCTCCAGCTTCCCTGTAGGCTCCCTTCAGGTGCTTGAAGGTTGCCATGAGGTCTCCATGCAGCCTTCTCTTCTGCAGGCTGAACAGCCCCAACTTTTTCAGCCTGTCTTTAGAGGGAAGGTGCTCCAGTCCTCTCATCAGCTTTGTGTTTCTCCTCTGGACTTGCTCCAACAATTCTGTGTCCTTTTTACGCTGGGGACCGCAGAGCTGGATGCAGCACTCCAGGTGGAATCTCACAAGAAAAGAGTAGAGGGAAAGAATCACCTCCTTTGACCTGCTGGCCATGCCCTTTTCTAAAATGGACGTTATATTTCCCCTTCTCCAGTCATCAGGGACTTCACCTGAGTGCCACAATTTTTCAAAAATGACAGATGGTGGCTTAGTGGCTTAATCTCTCAGGTCCCTCAGGACCTGCAGAGGAATCTCATCAAGTCCCATGGACTTACTTATGTTTAGGTTTCCTCCAATAGATGCTTACAGATATTCTTCCCAGCTTTCTGTTTTGGTGTTTTATTTTCCAAATTTTTCAGCTATGCCCGTACTGAAGAAACATGCTCCGATGGATTGGTGTGTAATGCAGTAAGAAGGTGGTCAGGAGTGTAGCATCTGTGTTTTGCTGGGTTAGCACCAATACTTGCCCAGCCACATCACGGGTTTGCACCAGCAAGAGAGACACCATTGTGTCTTCAGTCCTCCACGTCCTTCTGTTCCAGTGCCATGGGGCCAAGGGGTAACAAGAGGTCTGTTAAAAGCATCGCCTTTACTCAGCACCTGTGAGTCCTAGAGTAGAAAAGTCCTTGATGGCTCTTTTGGAAGTTGTCATCATTCTCTCAGCTGGAGCTTTGTTAACAGGCTAGTCCCCATATGCAGCTCTTTTTTCTAATGCTAGCTTAGTCTCTGCTGACTGGTATATATCCCCTCTTAAAGAAATCTGGAAGAATTTGGAGAGAAAAGAAGGTACATGCAGGTGATATTGGAATTCATAGGTGTGATGCAAGATACAGAGGAAAGTTAACAGGAAGTTTAAAGTCTGGTTTAAGTCTGGTTGTAAAACTTGTGCCAGTGAAGAGACACTCTGAAGGAGATATGCCTTTCTTATTGGCTATTTGTTCCTGCCCTCTTCTTTGTTTTGACACAAAAGATGATGTAGCTGGAGATTAGGGTGCTGATCTGGCTGCAAATAAATATGAGAACCAGCAAACTGCTACACTGCTGGTTGCAATCTGAGAAAAATCTGTGCAGATGTTGCTATCAAGGTGGAAAATCTGGTGTCAGGTATCCCTCCAGCCTTGTTTCTTTTCCTGGTGACTGCCTGCAGGAAAGCAAGCCAAGGTATTGTGTCCATAAACGTTTTGATAAACCAGACTGATCCCTTGCCAAGCCAACTGATTTTATTCAGTTTTATGTCCGCATTTCTTTTAGAGCCAATTTCTGTTGTACGTCCAATGACACCGCAGTGCAGCTGTCTGTTTTGGTGACTCTTCCCTGCATTGATGGCATGTTGGCAGCTGATTGATGGCCTCAAACTGCTGTTAAAAGACCCAGCAGTGGCCGTGCTTGCAGGACTGTAGAGGATACGTTGATGTTGCTACCACAGAGTGCTGGACTGTAATGCCATTGATCTCATTGGGATGGCTCATCTGTAGTCACTGCTCTGATCTGAACACTTCACAGTATCCCCTTCTTCCACTTGTAAAAATTTTTTTGCAATGAAGAGGTCTGAGTAGCTCTTGCAGAAGGGTGCTTTATGTGGATATTTGTTTTCTATAAGTATATGAAGAGATATCCATCTAGATGTGTAATAAACACCCCATAAAGCAGCTTAACTCTACATGGAGATTTGCAGCTGTGTTTACGTAGCCTGACACTGCAATATCCATACATCATCCCTTCCTCAAGGAAGTCTTGCTTCTCTTTTATCTCTTCTTGCCTTTTAAAGGCTCTGAGAATTTACTTTGCTCCCACATGACCAAAGCTTACCATGACCTCACTACATCTGCTTTTTAGCAGATATTGTAGAAACATGACAGCATAATAGTGTTGTGCTAACTTGGAAGAGGTGGACTTGAACTTGAGCACCACTGGTGGGAATGTGACATGAATTAATGAACATCTAGGTCAGATTTAGACCTCGTTATCCTCATGCCAGCAGACTGTGAATCTCATGGCTTCCTTGGCTGGAACTGTGCTCATTTAAGACAGTTCATATGCTCTTACACAAACCTCTCTGAAGATGCTAACAAATTAGCAAAAGCGTTGCTCCTTTTGTGCTTTGCTGGTGTCACTTGTTATCAAGAAATGAGTTCTGCAAAATTCATCTGTGGAAAGCAATGTGTCATCTCTACAAGCAGCTTGGCACTGCAGGCACTGAGCTTGGACTTTTCAAAGGAATCCCCACCTTCTGATTTGACTTGGTGGGGTTTCCTGAACTTGTTCCACAAGCTTGCCCAGGCAGAGTTACCTTTTTGCTCAGTCCAGTTCTCTTACATGATGTCTAAGTAGAGATTAATTTGTTCCTTTGTTATAAATCTTGCAGGACAAATGGAGCCTGTTATTATCCATGTTCCTAGGAAGAACCAACATTCTTAAAGTACATAAGGCTGTATGTATGCGAAAGCCCACACAGAAACACAAACACTTCCCTAATACTAGAAATTTCCTGTAGGTGGTAGGAAACTCCACAGTTTACATTTACTGCTCGTTATTCCAAGTTACACTGCAGTGGCAGTAGGTAGAAGACTCATCTTGCATCTTCTACACCTGGCGTCTAAAACAGTTCCTCTCCAAAGAGCTGGTGTGGAGTTGCCTCTGCAGGATGTTGTGGAAGGTCGTGCTTCCTCTCCTTTGCTCCCCCTGCCTGTTTTCCTGGCTGAGGATGGATGGCAGGAGCCCCAGCAGAGGCTGCTGCACAGTAGCCCTGGTTGTTCCTCCTGGCAGCTGGTCTCCAGTGTGATGGCACTTGTCTGGATGTCTCAGTGTGTGGCTCCTGGGGAGGGCAATGTGAGCCACAGATGAGGCTAAAGCTCTGCCTGGTTTGGGCAGGGGTGATTTCCAGCAGATCTAAGCAGAGCATGAGAGCAGACTCTCTACTCCTCTTCCCAGTCATGACCTCCTAAGCTCCATGAACCTCAGGTCGTTCACACCCTGTGGCTCCATGGGCTGAAGGATAAAAAAGCAACTGAGCTTGATGTGCCTGATTTTTCTACCCTTTGTATTGCACGTGCAAAATTGATATCCAGACCTGAGGCTTTGAGTGAGTGGGATAAAAAAGCCATGTTTATTTGCCAGCAATTCTATGGTGTGGAGATACCCTGTATCTAGAGACCACAGGATATTTTACAAGTGTTATTAATCTCATTTTCATGGACTGAGATGCTGCAGTGAAGGGTGGATAAGATGACTTAGTGAAGCTGTCTAGGAGCAGAGGGCCATTTGCTGAGATTTAAATCCACCACCAAGTTATACAGATTGAAAAAAGAAACTTGCATTAGCCTAATGTAAGTAACTCTTCCATATGTTTGATCTACTCATCCAGAGTTTTCAGTTATGTGTTACATGTTGTTAATGCCCAGAAATGTTTGTAGAGAAGTTCAGAAAAAACAGTGCTGCCCTCCTTGCCCAGGCCTGGGATGTTTCTTTCACATTCCCCAGAACTGCTTATCAGTCTCTAGGAATTTAACCATGATTCCTCATCCTGTTCAGGAAATGCCTTGTCAAAAATGGTTGTCCATCAAAGAGATTTATATCTCAGTACAGGTCATAAGAATCCACTCTCAAATTGCTTTGTTCCAGATGCTCATGCTTGATAGGACGTAGCTCATACTCCATATTTCTAGAGCTGATAAACTTGTATTTCATAGTAGTTCCTAGTGTGCCCTACAGGTGAGGGTGAGGATTTCTGGGCTGGCCTCAAAGCAGCATTATGAAAAGGAAGCACATTGGAAAAGCAGCTTCCACCATAGCCTTTGCAGGCTGTCCTTGCTGGCAGCATGGGCTTGCCTTCACAGCGGGGAAGTTCTTAACAGTGATATTTTGTAGTGTGGGCAGGATGCCTCAGTTGTTCAGGGTACGGAATTTATGGCTGCTCTCAAATCTCTGCATGACTCTGTCTCTCAGAGTATGCATGCTGCTCAGGTTTCAGAGCCTTGCTCATTCTTGCTGAGGCATCATAGGATGGTTGCCTCCACTTTCTCCACAAAGCATCCTTGGAAAGGCAGCTGGACAGTGCATAAGTCACAAAAAATATTGCAGAAAAATTCCACCAAGAATTTCCAGCAAAATTCTTCTGTGCTTCCTCTCTAACTGTAGAGCAAATTTATAGAATCTTCAAAGAATAGTTTGGGTTGGAAGTGACCTTAAATGTCACCAAGTTCCAACCCCCCTGCCATGATCAGGGACACCTTTCCCTACACATCCTTGTGAAAAGTCCTTCTCTGGCTTTCTTGTATGTCTCCTTTAGGTACTGGAAGGTGCTATAAGGTCTCCCTGGAGCCTTTTCTTCTCCTGGTTGAATAACCCCACTCTCTCAGCCTTTCCACATAGGAGAGGTGCTCCATCCCTCTGGTCATCTTCATATTCCTCCTCCAGACTTGGTCGAATAGATCCTCCTTCTTATATTGCAGGTCCCAGAGCTGGACTCAGAACTCTGGGTNATTCCTCCTCCAGACTTGGTCGAACAGATCCAGAACTCTGGGTGAGTTTTCACAAGAGCAGAGTAGAGGGGAAGAATCACCTCCCTCAACCTGCTGGTCATGCTGTTGTCAACACAGGATAAATTTTAAAGTGGGTGAATTTTTTTTTTTTTGTAAATGTTTTTTAATGGTTTTCCAGCTCTTGTTTTAAGCCAGATATTTGTCACTGTTTACCCATGTGGCAGACAAGACCGTGTAATTAAACACTTGCATATGCCTTTGTGGTACTTTCTGTAATAGCAAGGGGCTTTTTTTATGTGCATTGATCAGACAGAGACTCTCTCTTCACCTCTTTTTGGTGTCCTCGTCCTCCCTGACCTTCTGCCACCTGCTCAGCAGACCTGTGTGACTTCCCTCCCACCCCAGTGCATGCTGCAGCCACCTGCCAGCTAATCGCCCTGAATTTGCTCACACTGCTGGGACCTGACTTGCAGATTCCAGCTACCTTTACTTGAGGAATGGCAGCCTGGCAGGCTGCCTGCTGGATCTGGGCCAGCTATATATTGTGAAACTTTTGCTCCTCTTGGACTTCACAGTAATTTTGATCCCCCTGGGGGATTTGCCTAGTACCAGGTAGAGAAATCCAATAAAAAGCCTTGGGAATTTGCTCTGTGCTCAGCAGCACATAGTTGCTACTGACTGAAATCCTGTTTCTTTTACAGCAATATAAGGGGACTGTAAAACCAATAAAAGGCACTTTTACCTGTGACTGCAAATATTTTGGTGAAAGGGAAAAAAAGCTGCATGCGCTGGGAATTGAGATAAGGTCCAGATTTGATGCTCAGTGTGAACTGTTAGAAGACAGGTAGAAGAGCAATAATTTTGCTCTCTACTTCACTTTTGGACCAATACTGAGCTTATTCTTATCCTGTGCATTGCTGAGACTCCTTTCCTTTATTTGAATATATTAAAATGAGCCAAACAAGCTGAGTTTCTCTGTTGTCTGGATGAGCCTCCCACTTCTGCACCCTGTGCAAACAGTACTGACCCCACAAAATGGGACCATGCTGCACATTCCATGCCTGCCTGAATGGTTTCAGGGGGGCTTCTCATGGAATAATCCCCAAAGAGTCTGTGCTCTAGATGTCTGCCAGTTAAATAAGTGCCTGTGCACCAGGTTACACACAACCAGTGTTGTTTCCTTTGCAGAAGACACAAACTTTCATCTCAGCATAGCCTCTCTGACAGAATAAGCAGTTGTATGAGCTGTTCCTCAGCATGTGAACTGCTGCTGCTGCTCTGTGTCAGCCTGCACACAAGTTACCACTTGCTCATATATAATTTATTGTGGAATATGGGAAATCAGTGAGAGTGAGGTAAAATGTAAACCTCAGAAGACAGCAGGTCACCTGGAAAAACACCTTTCTCCTAGGTCCCCCAATGGCCATGTAAAGATGTGACCTACAGCCAGGAAGGCTGATGGCCTAACAATTCCACTGCTCTAACTTTTACCTTTGCAAATGCACACTAGGCTGGAAGTGAGGATTTGCTCAGTTCCCACAGCTCTGTGCTCTGTCCCTGTAGCCAACAGCCAGGCATTTTGGGGGACTGAGGGAGGATGTGTGGTCTCCTGCTTGACAGAGACCAAAGATCAGTGCTAAAGGTCAAACCAAACCACAGAGTTGCCACAAACCTGCCCTGAGCTAGAGCCTGCAAGCATGATCCTCAGCTGAGCTAGAGCCTGCAAGCATGATCCTCAGCTGTGGCTCTGAGAGGCACCAAGCTGGCATGTTTTTAGGGTGTCCTTGAGCATCTCAGTCACACTCAGGTATCACAGTGCTTAAGAAGTTGTTATTGTGCTGGTACTTTTTAGTGCAGCTGTGCTCCCAGTCTTGCCCTGGAAGCTGCTTCCAGGCAAGAGGATTGACACACCTTCGCTCTTTCTCTTCCTGACCTGTAGCTGTGGGCTCTCCTAAGGGGCACCACGGAATAGGAAGGGAGCTGGGAGTCATTGTAGTGCCATCCTTCTTGAGTGTGTCCTGCCATGGTCTCGGACCTTCTAAAATGAAAGGTAGCAATTACCCATGCCATTACCCTTGATAATCTTTTATTAGTCGTTGTGGTGATTATCTGTAATTGCCACTGTTAATAGTGTGCTATGATTGGCAGGGTTCAGCTTACACTCGATTTCTGCCTTGGGTGGGGGAGGAAATGGCTGTGTAGTTTGTCGCTGCTGTCCTCTGTAACAATGTGTTTCATGTCAACTAAAGCCACAGCCTAGGACAGAGGGGCTGTATTTAGGATGTTGGACTAAATTTGCCTTTCCAATTCAAGTCTAATGTCCCCCAAGCCAATTGCTTGAGGCTATGAAAGACTTCTAGAAGTATCTAGGAAGGATTCTAGAATTCCCCAAGGAACATGCTGTATTATTTAACCATTATTAATTGTTCTGAAGAATTGAATTTTGTTCAAGAACATGCCCATTGCTGACTGTGAGCTGAATTAACACCTAAGTATCAGAAAACTTACCTCTCCTGCATGGCAAAGAAGTTGGTTCCTTGGTTTGATATTTTTAAAGAAGCAGCCCCAATGTCATCCTAAACTAAGATTTCTATTTCAGAAAGCCTAGGCAAAGAAAGGTAGGGCAGCTGTACAAGAGAAGGACTGGCTATTTATCATTATGCAGCATAAGAAAAATCCTTCCCAAAAAGAGGGTTCCATGGATGTTTTGTTTCCTGACAGAAAAGAGTGCACCCTCTTGGCCCACCAAACAATATGGGAATCAAAAGAATTATTCACCAGAGCTGTTTCTGGATCAAAGCCCTGCTACAGCCTGAGCTCAGTGAGTTTCAAGTTTAGATCTTGATTTCCACCCCTGCATTTCTCTGTTTGGCTGAACCTGCTTCTTCAAAACTGCTGAGTTACAGGTGTTTTAGGAGGAGGGTTTTTTCAGGGGACAAGTTTAAAAGCTATACAGAAAGGAGTGTGAAAAATTGTACGAATGAAGAAGCACTTTATTATGTGCCTTTGCAGTCCATATCTTCAGTCCACATTAGTCTCTGTGTATAAAACACAAATTTAGGGCTTAGACCCACAGTGGCATAGCACATATGATGCCCCTGAACGTAACAGCCCTTCATAAAGTCTGATGGGCCCTTTTGCTGTACATAAACCCTTACACTTTTCAAAGCTCTGCTCTCCAGGTTTCCTTCCCAGGTCATTGGAACGAGGTGACTCTCTTTGTCTCCTTGTTTATGGGATTGAGGAAGACTCAGCAGACTGATGATTAATGGAGTCCTGGGAGCAGCTATTTTAAAGCCACTTTAAACTAGCTTTTGTTTTCTGCCTGAGCTGGCCCAGAGAACTGGGAACAGTTTGGACTGGTTGTACTTAGCCCGATGCATCCTGACAGTAATATGCTATATCCTGCCCTGCTGGGCACTGGAGGCAATGCAAAGCCAGTCTCTCAGGAAACAGCCCGGTGCAGCCATGGTGCAAACAGCACAATACACATTAGCCCTGAGCAGGCACCACTGGCTGAAAAGATTTTTTTTTTTAAAAATCTTTTTCCAGTGTGTTTATAGTATGGCAATGACTTACTGCAAATGATGAAAATGTGAAGGGTTTGAGTTCAACATGTTTGTATTTGTCAATCTTTTTGCATGGTTGCTTCTAACTAATTGGGGGGTTCTTCGGTGAAATTTGGCTTCTTTTTTCTTTTCTACCCACCAGTTTTGCTTTCAGGACCTAGGACAAAAAGGAAAATTTAAAAATATTTTCCTTTCTAGTATTTCTTGGGTTTGAGGAAAGAACCACAAGCATTAGTGGTATTTTTGCTTTAATGTATATTTGTGTATGCGTTTGTTGTTTGTATACTATGTGTATGTTGAACTAAGTTTGTCCCTCTGGTGTCTTTTTCATCCTGTTTAGTCAAACCTGGGTTTTTTTTCCTGGATTATTCTTGTCGTTATATAAGTGTGTGTGGTCTGATATTTGAAAAAACATTAGTCCTTTAGCTGGACACAAATACCATGATTTCACATAGCCACGGGTAATTCTGCATTAATGGGCTGCTCCGTCTAAGACACTTAAAGGAGGCTTGAGCAATTTAAGGAAGTGATGAGCATCGTCCCTCTGTAAAGCCAGCCTGTTATTTAAAGATGGGTCAGATCAGATGCTGGGGAACTAATGAATCCCTTGTGCTTACATCTCAAAACCCCTGGCTTTCCGTAAGTGACATGTGGTTGTCCCTAACAACAGCCAGATAAAGCCCGAGTTAATGGTGTAAGAGGCAATTTAGCTTACAGTTATGTGCATTTTATTTAGATAATTGTAGGAGCTGCAATATGCTCACTAAGAAATGTGGAGACAGCTTACATTTGCAGGCTCATCTTATGTTCATGTAAAGAAAAAATCGGGGATATGGTGTTTAATTTCCTGAGAACAAGTGCATGAGTCAGAAGCTGAACACCAGCATGGCTCATGACGGGTCTCAAAAGGGAAAACTAATGTCCCAAGGTACAAATATTCGGTATTTATATTTTTAAGTGGAGCTTTTACTTAAGCTTCTCTTCAGATCCTAGCTTCTTCACTCAACAACACCAAAGTGGAATTTAAGATGATACTCTTTTATGAAAACATCTAGCTTAATTTTACTCCTGACATCCTTTGATGTATCAAGTGCCAGACCTTTAGGTGATATTTCTCCCTTAGGGCAACAGAGGTGTGCAAGAGCTTTAAAGGCCTTTAACCAAAGCCAGTATGGGGAAACCCTGCATCACCAAAGTGTTTTGCTAGCACAGAGTTTCAACAGAGAGCTCCTTATCCCAGTCTACCTGAAGGAGAAGTTTCTCAGAATCATCAGAAAAAGAAAACCCACTGACCTACCTGGGTTTTTTTTTTCCCATATGCTGGCTTCACAGACAGCCATGCAGTTGGGATGCTGGTTCTCCCTGGAGTGGTGCTGGTAGCCCATGAGCTCAATGTGCTGAGCCTGGCTGGGCACTGCCATGCACACCACTCCACGAGTGCTCCTCTCCACAGCCATCCCTCCCTGCCTTCCCCATGCCACCTCACCACTGCTCCCCTCCCCTCTCTCAGGCACCCCTGCTGTTGGTGAGGCACATGAGGTGATGACAATGTGACTCGTGACTTTCAGGCTCTTGGATCTCGGGCTAGAGGTGAATTATTGCTATCAGCCTGATGGACAGTGTGCGAAGGGCTGGTGGGAGGCATGGGGGCACGTGGGCAGCCCTTCTGGCACAGCTCTGTGGGCTCCCTTCCCTGCCACAAACAGAAAGGCATATTTATTCTCAGCATCAGAGGTTATCCCTGGAAAACCATAATGTTGGTATTGAAAATACCATTTATGACCACGAAACCAGAGATGGCTACTCTTACATACTTTGCCTGCCATAAAAAGCTGTTCATCTCTGTTTATCAAGGCTTACAAGCTTATGATACTGTTGTTGGCTGTTGCTGGTGCTTTGCTCCTTCTCTGTTGTGTAATGGCATGGCTTGTGTAAAGGCAGCTACATGGCCCAGGAGGCACATGCAAAGGACAGGTCCATGGAACCCAAAAGCCATGTGGATCCACGTGACTTAGGGAGATGCCTGACTCAGGACATGTTTTAACACAATATGTACCATGCCTTTGCTTGTATGTGTGTTTTATTCTTTGAGGCTTCTGTGGAAAAGGGCCATGAGCTGGACCATCGCACCAGTTCTGGGGCAGCTGATAAACCCCGAGGTGTCCATTGGGGTCCATTGGGTCGGGGAATGTGTTTATTCCCAGCATGAGGCAGGGACCAGACAGACAGGGACTGTGAGGTGGGAAACAGCCCTTTACCACACTAGTAAGTTCATAGCCACATGTGTAGCAAGCTTTTGATCCTCAGTGATGCCTCCCTTGATTTTCTGATGGATGAGTGAGCCTGTACCATTAATATGTTTTTTTGGTGGGTTTTTTTTTTCTTTTTCTCAAAAGAACATGTAAAGGACATTCCTTTCTCACTTAACAGGCAGAAGGGACAACAAGTTCTATCTTCTGTTTGTACAGTCTAGGCTAGACAAAAACACTATATATATTTTCTTGATTGTATTCCCAAGACCCTGAGATTATTATAATAATGATAATAATAATAATAATGATAATAATGATAATAAGGATAATAATAATAGGAGGAAGAGTAATAATAATAATAATAATAATCTCAGATGTCGTGTATTATAGGATAACATGTTGTTCAGTATCAGATTCATCCAAATGCTGATCAGATTAAGCCCCTCCTTGAGATGCAATTTTTTAGAAGCATTTCACAATTCAAATGTCAATTTAGCATAGAACAAGTTTTCCTCTCTCTGTCTCTTGAGCCTTTCACTACAATCAAAATACCACAGGAGCAGAGGTGGGGCCTGGCTGCGTGCTGCTGGTGGGTCCCTGCAGAGTGATCTAGCTGCCTGGGGCAGGGGGATTTTTCCCCTTACCCTGCTTGACCCAGTGCCACTGTCCCCAAAACAGAGTGAGGACAGCCCCAAAATTCAAGAGAGAGTCTCCCATTTTTTTTTGTTTCCCTTGAAGGGATGACCCTGGCCAGCACACTTGCCTTTCTGCACCTCTGTTTACAGGGTGGACTGTTACCAGATGACTACAGCAGCCAGTCCAGGTGACCCCAGCCTCACAAGGCTTCCCTGGGGCTTGTTTCTGCACACTGGTGCTGGTTCATCCTCAGAGTTTGGGTTGGATGCAGGTGGCTGCCAGTCACCTCTCACTGCCTGCCCCAAAGTGATGCCTCCTGCATCGCTGAACCTGAGGAGAGGAGATGCCTCTGCCTGCAGATCATCCAAATCAACACATGCCAAAGCCCATTGGCTTTATCAACAGCAGCACTGAGTCCTTGGCAGCCAATTTAAAGAAGAAGCAGCAACAAAATAAAATAAGCATGAGGCTGCTGTGCCAGCTGAGGCCAGAGAGCTGGTTGGAGGAGCTTCCTCAAGGAGCTTCCTCAATGAGCTCTGCAGAGACAGATCAGTCATGGTACTTCACACCTGCAGCCAAATATTCCTCCGGGTTTCCCTGGCTCCACCTCAATTCACTTTAATATCGGCTGGGATAAAGGAGAAGAGAATTTGGCCTTTGCTGTCAATTGCATTTTTTATCTACAAAATATCTTAAGGACACTAAGTAATGAGCTCACACTAAGGCCTGTGAGGGAAGTGAGGTGTTATCACATTATCTTTTTAGAGGAGCCAAAGAGGCTGAAAGAATTGCCCAAGGCCAGACTATTAAGGCCTGACTATGTATGAGTCCTGGGCTCCTAAAGCTTTGTCCCAATGGCAGGGTCTCAGTTCATTCTCATCCTGTCTTTACCCACAAATTTTGCATGAATGAAAGCACCTTAGGGTTCTTAGACATCCTTTACTTCCACTCCAAATGCAGCCTGATGCTTCCTGTAACATCCTCCTTAACTGCAAGCAAGAGCTTGAAACTTGCCCGTGATCAAAGGCTGCATTTTGACACTTCAGGTGCAATTAAATGTGAGTATGAAGTAGGGTGCCTGCAGTTTATTATTAAATCTATGCTGAAGTGCTGGCGAAAAACTAGAGCCACAGCACTTCCTTGCAGATCACAAAGTTAGATATCTAAATGGGTGCTCTGGCAGGCAGAAAACTCTGCTTGAGCCATTGGAGGCCTGGGCACAGCCCAGCTGACACTGAATAGCCAGCCACTCCTATATGCATTTCATCACACATAGGTCGCTCACCTTGCTGAAATAGAGCCAGGGGCAGGTATTCAACAAAAAATTTTCTTTAATCATGGACCAGATATAAGGGAGCAGACAGCTGCTGGCTTTAAAGCAATTTTGAATCCAGAACATTTGCTGTATCCTTGATATTTATACTCAAAGGCTTCTCTTGGAGCAAATATCTGCCTGAGCACAGAAAAGCAAGATCACATTTGCTGTTGGAATCTTGTTCTCCGGTGGCTTAAAATCATAAATGTTTAATCCACTTTAAAAAAAAAAAGGTGAGGAACTTACATTAAGCAAAATGTCCAGTGGGATCCAGATAGAATGAATACTAGAAACCTCAAATATTTGTTAAGGTAGAGGAGAAAAGTAGTTGTTCTTTAATTTCCTCAGCTCCTGAAAAAAGCACTCTTGGCTTCTGTTCTTCTTTTGTAAGGGATCTTTAAACACGTTCAACTACAAGAGAGAATTGATGACAGTTCTCTGAATCCAGGTCAGTATTTCTGTGAGGTTTACAAGACATGCTTGGACACTGGAGTGACAGGTAAGGTTCCCTCTGAAAGAAACAGGTCAGCTGCTCCATGGTTGTCCTGTCCACTGTTGTTTCTCCTTGTCTCTCATCAGAAAATAAGAATTTGTACTCTCTTGTGAAAGCAATGAAAATCTTTTGTATTTTGCTGTCATCTCTCACCCTGCTGGATTGGGGGTATTACAGCCACTACTGGTGTACTGAGCCTAAAACTCAGTAACAAGCTCAAGTTATATTTAAGGAAATGAGTCAATAAGCAGAACAGGAAGGAAACACCAATTTAAGCCTAGGAAACCACATAATATGGGGGTTAATACATTTCTTTGTACTGTGAAACTGGGGGCATAAACTTTCAGGTGCGGTGGCTGTGACAGGCAAGTTCCCACTCTGTCTCAAGTAAAAACATATTCGTACAAAAAGATCAAATTGGCATGAGGCAATTGCTCATGATGAGGTAACACAAATGTTAAAACGTGGTCAAAAGAAAAACTGTCCTGAAGAGCTGGAGGAGACAAGTGAAGGGAAGATGGCTTCAGTACAGAGAGCATGAAATGCCAATCCCATGCATGGATCATGTGGCTAGAGGATCCTGTGCTGGAAGCTCCTACCTGAAGGTATAAAAAGGGATTGTGTGTCCTGGAAGGTTTTAAATACAAATTTGTGCTTAGCCCACTGCCCAAGTGGTGCAGTGCTGTCTGTAAATATTGAAGCATGAATTGCCTGAATGGGCTTGCTGAAATGCTACCATGAGCAATGTGTTTGTCAGCATTACTGCAGGGGAAAGCAAGCCAAATTAATGACAACTGCCAAAAAAAGTAGAGCAAAAAAGATATACTTTTCCCTGTGTGTCAGAAGCTGAATTTATGCCAGGCTCTGTCAGGATGTGAAAGAAAACATGCTCAGAGGCTGCCGAGTCCCACAACAAGTCTTCATTTCCTGCTGTAAGTATTTTCCTCTTTATATTCATATTTGGCCATGGGTAAGGAATAGTGATAAGGATAGATCCATTACTTTGTGGAGCAAGGAGGACGGCAGGATTGCTAGAAACATCTGTTAATTTGGATTTGGTGCCTTGAGGCCACTTCCTCTTCTCATTGTACCAGAATCAGTCATGGGACCTGAAGGAAACTTCACTTCACTTCATACCGCAGTGGTGCCTTCCATGCAGGGGTTCAAGAAAGCTTGGAAGACTATAAAAAGTTTTTGAATGCATCAGAAGGTAGCTTTTATTCTCTCTGGTTTACATGTTGTGAAACTGCAGCACTGAGAAGTTGATTTTCAGAGTTTCCTACTGCTCAGCACCTGCATGAAAGGTCAGCATTTCAGAAGCACTAGTGCTTGGGAGGAACCACGCTCTTTCTCATAACTTTGAACAACAGCTACCTCTGCTAAATTTGCTACTATGCAAATGCTGGGCAAAGTCAGCACTGATGTTGACTAAAGCAGAGTTTGCAATCTGTTTGCAGCACCCGATAGCACCTCTCGTTATCACTGTGGTTTTACCCTCCCTGATGACTTAATGCACTGGGAATAAATCAGCGACATGTAAACTGGCACATTTTTCAGCAAGCACAATCACCCAGGGAACTTGCATAATTTTTCTCCTTCTCCCCATCCTGCCCATCTTTCCCTAGGAAACTGATTCTTAATGGGGAGGATCATTTATGGTGCTGGCAAATGACTCAAATAAAGTATTATGGACAGAGATGTCTCCAAAGGCCAGGTTCTGGCACCCTACTGCTTGGGCAATGGAGTGAACAGGAATTTGTAATTAAAGGCTTGGTCTGTGAATAAGAGACCCGGTTGCTCACATCAGTGTTTTGTCTCATGACATCTCTGGGCAGGGAAGAAGAAGTGTTTCTGTGACCCATGATCATGCCATAATCATCCCAGGTGTAAATGAAGAGCTGGAGCCACAGCCATTGAAATTGAGTCAGTGACAGCAAATTTCACCTGCTGTTTCTGGCATTATTTTAGAACCAGTGACCCAAACTGAACCACACAACTCCTACGTATTTATTGCATAAACATATATAAATTTTGGACAGCTGCAATACGGTGTGTACTCCTGCTGTTGTTTTGACAGTCTTAGCGCAGTGAAACTATTAACTGAACTTGCAGAGCTGAAAATAATACAGCCATATGTGTAACTGCAGTGTGTTCTTCATAAATGAGATGGTGCCACCATAAACTGTGAAAATAATGCAGTTATATAAAATTAGAGTGATGAATGTGCACTGGCCTGCAATTCTACTGTGCAAGCCAAAGACAGTACCAAACAGCTCCCTCAAAACCGCGGGCTTTTAGCAAGCTGTATAGGGCAGCAATTGCTTACTCTGCACTTTCCTGTGTGGGTACAGTGCTGGTATGTTTGGTTTTTTTCCCCTTTCATCCACATTTTTCTGCTTTGGTGACATTTCTGTGTGATGGTCGTCCACCAATGTAGGTGGGCTTTGCTTCAGTTTTAGAGAAAACCACCCATTCTGGGCTACGATCAGGTGCTGTGGGCCGGCAGCTCCCAGATGGAGGGAAGATGAGAAATGGGGCAAAGCAAAGGATGGCAATGGGGGATTTTGGTTTTGCTACGTTGTCCTTCTGAGGACAGAGAAAATCCTCAGTTTAGCGGGTTGTCACCATCACAGGCCCGCCTTCCCCCGAACACAGCTCCTCAAACAAAGGACAAGTTAGAACAGGGGACAAACAAAGACCTAGGCCATCAAGGGCTGCGAGCAGAAAGACAAGGAGCATGAATACAGTCAAATGACAGCCAAGTGAAGAGACAAAGGACCGGCAGTGAATCCTGATGACTCACGGAGGAGGGAGAGGATGGGGAGGCAAAGACCGTGATCGCTATCGGCTCAGAGATATGTGGCTCATCCCAGTCACATCCCGGGCTATCCCATTGTGCCCGGAGGGAAGAAGCCAGGAGAGATGTTGAGGACTGGTTAGTGAGTGAAACACCTCTTTGTGGTCACAGGCAAGCCTGGCCGAGTCTGCTGGGACATTATGTGGAGAAGACAATGGTGGTGATACAGGTTAGGGGTTTTGTTTGTTTGTTTGTTTTTAGAAAGAAAACAATCTGCAGCTGCTACATTAGTGCAACATTAAAAGATGAAGGTTTAGCGCAATTAAATCTCTGGCCAGCGTGAGTACTCTGCTGGATGTTTCCCGAAAGAGGCACACTCGGGATAAGGGTAGTTAAGACACCGGCAGATAAACAGAGATTTCTCAGCTTCCAGATCCAGAGCAGTCGCTGCAGGCAAGAGTGCATCACTGGGGGGTGACTGTCGCGTTTATCGATCTTGATAAGCATGCAGAAACCTCTGTGGATAAGTAGCAGCCATGGCTCTTATCACTAGGGCCATAAACTGAGACTGTCCCTCTGATACTACTCCACAAGAAAACCCCAAGCCCCTATATCCCAGAGGTGATTAGCAGCATGTGAGAGATCTGTAGGAAACACCGGTGAGTCCATATGCAGAGCCCCGTGCCACAGCACACTTTTCTTGCCTAAGCTTACAGGTGGCAGAATGAAATGAGATGGTGCACTATGTGTACTCAGCAGAAAAAGATCACACCTCACAGACGGTCAGAATAACCTTGCCCTGTAAATATTCACTATTTTAAACTTCATTTTTCATGCTGTGGCAACACCATTGCACCCCCTCTGCCTTAAAACAGCCTTCACAAGAACGAACCCGCTGGTGAGGCTGTGCCGGGGCTTCAGCTGCAGACATGACTACACAGCATCAGCTCCACAGAGAGGTTTGTCATGCTGCCATCAGCACTTTCTTGTTATATGGGGTGTCTGGACAGGTAGGACTTTGGCATTAGGCTCTGGCAAGCAGCAGCCTGCAACTGCAGCTTTTTTCAGAGCTCAAAAGTAATTCAATGTGAGGCAAGGATCGGCTTCACCGAGAGAAGCAGGACCAAGGCACCAGAGGTGGGCTCCTCCTCATCTCAGATTTGTAGCTTAGTCTTCCTTGTTCAGTTGAGCACTTCTGCCAAAAGCCACCTGGCAATCTCCTGGAGCCACCACTGCACATCAGACAAATTTTCCTCATAAATTAAAGGCTAGAACAAGCTGGCTGGGGCTGCATCTGGATCTGGATGGAGCAGCATGTTATTTATAAGATGGCAAGGATGAGGAAGGTGGTTAAGGAGTTCAGGCCGAAGAATACACTTCATAGCAGCAGGGAAGGATTTAATGGGCCATGAAGTGGAAAGAATAAAATAAAATTCTAGCATTTGAGAACTATGCTTCCTGATCTAACTTTGATAAAGCCACAATGAACACGATTGAAACTATCTGTGTCCTGTGGAGAGCAGCCCAATTTGCCTAAGGCAGCTATGATGAGTAGGAAAGGTGACACCCCAAGCAAGAAAAGGGTTTGCTGAAGTTGGTCTCTCTCATGATTCCATTCAGGTATTGCCTGAAAGATGCTGATCCTGAGTTCAGAGCCTGTAGACCACTTGATTTTTCCACTTCTGATATAGTGCAGTAGATAATCTGTGTTTTCTCATCTGTCACTAGTACCACTTGTGTAAAAAGACATTCAGAGAAAGCAAAACACTTCTGACTTTAAAATGGAATTGAGTTCTGCCACACATAGGCAAATCTTTGTTAAAGTTGGGAAGAAGGTGAAGAAAGGAAACATTAGCAGAGAAAAGAATAAGCTAAAAGAGGCTTGGAGGTCTGCAAAGCATTGTGGAGTTACATGAGAATGGTTTAAAAAGAAGATTAAAAGAGAAAAATTAGTAGGAAATTAAGAAAAGGAGAGGGGAAACTTGCAGGTAAGGAGAAAACCACAGTTTAGTCTTTAAAGGAAGAGAGACAGGAAAAGAAAAACCCATGATAAAAACTAAAACCAGAGATGGTTGGAAGGGAGTTACAGCGTTAGAGGGAGAACATGAAGAAAGCCATGTAATATTAGGCCTAGCAAAATGTATTTTATTTATTCATGTTCCTTCTGGATTATTTTTTGCTGGCAGCTGCTGAGGGTCCCGTTGCTGCACATTCCCCTCCCTCCATGGAGGGCAGCCAAGCACAAGCCATCCTCTGTTTGAGGATGATGAATGTGCAAAACAGTTTTGAACGCTTCAACTTTTATTTAAAGCACTCTCCAAAGGTCCCTTCTGCCTTGGGCAGCCAACCCCAAATCTCCCTGGTGGAAACCTGGCAGCTTCCATGAGCTCCTTTTGCAGGTTGGTCCATTATTAATGCTGAAATATAGATACTGGGATTGAAATAAATGAGAATCAGGCAAACTTTCCTTGCAAAAAAGAGAATGTAATCTACTCTCTCCTTGCATGTGCTGCACTCACTCCTTGCAGACAGGTGGGCAGGGATGTCAGCGCTCCCAGATCTAGAGCAGCTTCTGGATGGGACCCTCCAGATCTTGTTGTAGTCAATGGAAACTCCACTGCTCACTTTAATGGGACTTGGTGTGGCCCTGCAAGGCTTACAGCCCTGAAAGTCACACCCACCTGCACCCAGTGGCCTCTTCAGAGAATCTGGAAAAATTTGGAACGTTGTGAAGTTGAAAAACAGCTTAATCCTTTTAACTCTTTTCCTGAGTAAAGGAAAGCCTTTTCCAAGCCTAAAAAGAGTGTTGAAAAGAAAAGCCTTTCTCACAGGTAATTTTTATTCAGCCCAAACAGTGACACAGTAAATTTTTCAAAAGCTTTAAGGGTGTATGTCCCATCTGACTTCAGAAATAAGACTTGGCAATTTTTTGGCCTTCAGCCACATCTCTAAGGAGGTCTGTACTCCTTTAAAGAAAGTATAAAAATAGGGTTCTGAATATCTCTTTTTAAATCAGAGTTATGTGTAAGAGCTGCCATGTTACAGGAGTGACAGTAGACACAGAATTAAGCAAGCCTTGCAGTCCACAGGTCTGAACTGGGAACTCTGCACTTATTTTCTGGCAGCAATCTTACATGAGATAAAAGCAGTGCTGCTCTAGAAAACATGAACATGCTTGACTGGAGCTCTAGAAGAGTGAGTACTAATGAGACTGATCTATGAACTTAATAAGAAGCTTATTCTGTCAGACCATAAGCAGGTTCTTTGAAAGAACACCTAGTAACTGAGTGAGGCTGGGAGAAGACTGTTTTGAAGCTCTGCCACTGCAGAAATTCCCTCAGAATCATCTTGTATTCATCAGGGCAGGAGCCCATGTGGACATTAAAGAGCAACTGTAGTCCCCCAGACTCTGGACACGCTGACATAGGTGTGAATGTGTCTGCCTTGGCTGATATGTCCTGAAAACACTTGCTTGCATAAATAAATTTCAAATTAGACACCACTGAAATTCCCCAAGCTTCTTCCAGGAGTGTAAGGACTGCAAGATGAAGCCCTTTATGAAAGACTGCTGTGCAATGTTATCATCAACCAGTGTAGTTTGACCAGGCACCTCTGGCAGGGACAGCATGGTTTTTTATGTATTTCATGGCTACCAGCAATGCCCTCCCCTCTCTGAGGCACAGACAGGATGCTTTCATTTTCAGAAGCCCCAGTAAAACAAAACAAAAAAATATTTACTTCATATATTCATGTACTTAACTAACCATAGTGTCTATCCCAGGAAATTCGTGGGGTTTCTTAAAGAGCTCTGCTACTGAGTTCATTGTAAATGGTGAGGAATCTGCAGCTGTAGTGTTAGTTACAAATGACATAATTTTCAGGAAGTGTCAGGATGAGGCACAGTCTGCCATGCCAGCATCCAGCACATATATATCCCAGTGTGTTTGTTTTCCCATGTGTGCTTCAGATTTGACTCTGAAATTCCGGGCCTTGGTTCTCATTCTGCTAACACTGTGTAAGTAAAGTTACCCAGCTGAGGATGCTTCAGAGTAGCTCATCCTGCAGGTAAGAGCTGGAAAGATCAGCCAGTGGCTGGGAAATGTGTAGTGTAAACAAGGCAAGAAAACAAGTCTGCATAAACATTGAGACTTGCATACCTCACTTTATTTTCTCTGCTAAAGTACACGATGACAGACACGATGTCTGGATGATTGCTGGACTTTGTTGGACACGCTGGGTGTTCTGCCTGTGGTAACCACAGGGTTTATAACACCAGTCACGGGTTTAAAGCACCCTGAACCTGGTGATTGGTCCTAATGGTCCTAATGAACTATATTTGAAGTGTTTACACAGGGCAATTTCATCTTCTCAAGGCCTGTATTGTGAACTGTGGACTCTTACTATCCTAAGGATAATATATCTGGTAGTTCTGCTAGGCTAGAGAATATAACCTTTCTTCTACTCAGTTTGCTTTAATTAATGGCAGAGTTGAGTTGCACCACCTTTTTTTTTTCCCCCATATTCTGTAACTTGTTGAAACCTTAATCTTTTGGGTTAACATTTTCTGTGCCAGATGAACACCTCAGTCTGATTCTGGAGGGATGTTTCTGGCTGTTCAGCTCTTTCTATGACATTTTTTCCCGTGAAAGACATAACACCACTGAATGCTTGAAACTAGATTTTCTACATAACATTAATCACTGCCTGGTTGTGATTCCCTTTCCAAAATGCAAGAGCAGAAAAAAAAAAAAGTGGTGCAACTCAACTTTGGCTCCTGCGAAAAATACCCAGATTCAGCTAAATTATAAATCCTTGGAAAATCACAGCTTGCACACTCCTGGCAGAGGCTTCTAAGTGTGGCTGCTGACCTCTTTGATGTTTCAGTCTGTGGAGACTTGTGCACAGGTCTGTCTGTGGCTGCAGGGACTGAGTGGGAGGTTTCTGGCAATGCTCTTCTTGGTGCCTCCTGGTACAGCCATGGAAACTTGTCCTCTGTGTCAATGACCTGGATCCCAAGAGATGAGGAGGAAGGGACCTGGCCTTTATTTGTGGAGTTGGCATAAAGAGGTGGACTAAAGCAGCCTGCAGTGAAAGACTGGAACTGGGCACTTGGAGGAGAGAAGGTACTTGGGCCTCACTGTAAGAAAGCTGGTTTGGGAGTTGGGGTTGGAAACTGAGGCGGGAAACTGCTGGGATTAAATGTGGATGACAGCTGGACAAGGAAAATGGGGGAGATGGTGCCGAAGAGTAGAAAGTGGCCTATCAGACTGGAGACCAGGAATGAGGGAACAGGGAGCCTGGGACATGGAACTTGGGTGGTGGCACAGGGGAAGATGACAGAGGAGGTTGGCACTGGGGAGAAGGAAGCTGGGGTTGTGCTTCTGAGATCCCATGCAACTGAGGGTAAGCCTAGGATGCAGTGAAAAGCAGCATGCATTCATGTAATGAAAACATGTGCTTATGTCAGGAAGGACGTGCAGAGTCAGCCTTAATTTCAGTGTTTTCTAATTTTAAATGCTTATGTTTGCAACCTCAATTTTCTTTTTAATTGAGCTTTTTGTCAGCGATAGGACTACCTGTATTTACTCTGTAGAGCTGATGCCAAAGGGCTATCATGATGCTTTAGTATGCAAGTCCTGAACAGTGAAGTAGTTGTTGCACTTAGTAAATTATGATGAAATATCTTCATGCCATTTATTTGTGGTGCTGTTTGTATATGAGGACTGTAATTCTCTTAAAACTCATCTGCTTCAGAGAAGAATGAATTAACATGGATGATTGAGGGGCTGTCGAACTAATGGACTTCCGATATAGTTAGTGCCCAGCAACGAATTCAGTGTTGCTTTGGATAACAGAAGAGCTACGGTTTTTAAAATAATGGGGCTTTGGTAATTGAAATTCACTGATATCATTGTGAAAATACTTTTTCACAGATATATTTTCTCTTTTGTTACATATACAGTGAACTATTAATTGTTAAGAAGATACAGACGACTCAGTACAGTAAAAACCAAAGATTTGATTCATATAAGTGTATTTTTCTAAATATCGCCTTGTGATGGGATAAGGAGAGAGAAAAGTGCAGCTCTGGAGATAATTGCCAGAGCTTATAAACAACCCCTCCCTTTCATTTCGTGACAGCTGCAGCAGCAGAGACAATATCCAGGACTGTACAGAGAGCAACTGCTGCGGTAGCACCCCTGGTGTGTTTATCCAGCGCTCTGTACTGGCAGTAAATGTTCCAAACGCAGCAGCAGACAGCCCTGAGTGCCCGGCTGATGCTGGCCCTGCTTTGAGCAGGGGGATGGACGGGAGGATCTGCAGAGGTCCCCTTCCCCCTCGGCCGTGCAACACACCTCAGGCACACCCACACATGCTGCCCAGGGGCAGGCAGTGACACTGTGCCAGAGGTGGGACCCTCCTTGGTGGCAGACAGGGTTTGTGGCTCCTCCAAGGTGACTGACTCACTGAGAGGAGTCAGGGCCACCGCTTTGAAGGAAGCAAAGGGATGTGTCAGCAGACCCAGGTGGTCCCCAAGATTGGGAGCCTTGGGGGGCTCTTTGCACTGCCTATCTCCGGGCACTAAACTTCAGCGTAGGAAGATCTCCCCCCTATCTTATCTGTGGAGGGAGAGTAGCCCAGGCAGCAAGAAGGTGACTCTTGGATTTCTGCTCTGAATCACCTCCAGGGACATCTCCCCTTTGAGCGTAAAGGCAGTCAGCTGGTACTGAAGGAACAACTTCCCCACATTTTGTACTTACAGATGTCAAATCACCTGACATGTCAATGCAGGATGAGAGAGTTGGGATTGTTCAGCTTGGAAAAGAGGTGGCTTCAGGATGACCCAGCCTTCCAGTACCTGAAGGGAGCCTACAAGAAAGATGGAAAAGGGTTTTTACAAGCACGTGTAGTTACAGGACAAGGGGGAATTGATTCAAAGTAAAAAAGAGTAGGTTTAGATTGGAAATTAGGAGGAAGTTCTTTGCTGTGAGGATGTTGAGGTTGTAACAGGTTGCCCAGAGATGCTGTGGAAACCCTGGAAGTGTTCATGGCCAGGCTGGATAGTGCTCTGAGAACCTGATCTGGTGAAATGTGTCCCAGCCCATGGCAGGTGGGGTTTAGACAAGATGATCTTTAAGATCCCTTCCAACTCAAACTATTTCATGGTTCTATGATTCTATGATTCATTATTAAGGTTATAATTAATAGATAAGCATTTACAAACTATTGGTATCAGGAGAAAACTATTGATCAAATTTCTGCACTAACCCAAGGACAAAAAGTGGGCTAAATGGCACACAGGTGATTAGAGGATTTGTTGCTCTCTTAAGTTAGGCACATTGACCATCTTGTCCGCTTGAAGCCTTTAATCTTAATGAAGGGGTGAAGGCTCTCCTATTAACTTTAGGGTGGAGTTTTTTCTTTTTCAAGGGAGACTGGGGTTTCACAGCAATTTATTAAATTGAGTTACCACAAATATGCATCCTTTTTACGTGCCTGTTTTCAGGTTAGTGACCTGTAAAAATACTCACTCTGCTGAATCTTTTAAAGCATGCAATAAAACAGAGTTTTATGGAAGAGAACAAGGGAATGTGTATGAGCCTGTCAGATTTCAATGAGCCAAAATGTTAATCGTAATTTTATCACAGAGTATCAATATGAGAAGTGACAATTACCTGTGATCAGCAGGGCTTGAAGTTGTTTCCACCAATAGATGCTTTTTTAATCGCTATGGGCTGTACTTTTGTCTCACACTTTTAGGCAACAGCTTTCTGCAAAGCTTTTGTGCAATGTGTGGGATTTGACAGGCCTTGACTCAGTAGCAATTTTAAGGGTCAATGTAATTTTCCCCCCTTAGTCCCAGAGCTCTGAGATCATAGAAGTCTTCATTTTTTTTTCCACTGAAAGATGTTACCTGAGCAGGGTATATGATGAAGTTTGGTGAGGTACTGCTGTCTCATGCATGTGTGCTTGCTGGCTGCTGGACTGAAGAGAAAAGCGCTGAACTCTCCCTGCCTCTTGCTTGGGGAGGGTTCAAAGAAGCTTCTTCATTCCCTCAAAGAAGATTTCTTCACCCCATTAACAATTTAATAAAACAACAACAAAAAATAGGGACATTACTGTCTGATTTCTTCTCCTCTGACAGCTTGGCCAACTGTTTCAAAAGCAGCTGAAAGAAAACAGGAAGACAGAAGGATACACAGTGAGGTGATATAAACTTTGTTTCTCTAGGAAACTGGGCTAAAAAGATTTCTGAGGCTTTTTAATAACAGAAAAAACATTGGAAATATGATTTAAGCCTCCAGTGTTGACTCAGAAATGAAAAGGAATGGATCTCCCATGAGCTGATTATTTTTAAAATGCTCACAAGCTCCCATAAAACCATTCGGTTTTATGATTATGTGGTGACTTGTTCCTGGAACTGAAAGTTTGACACGGAGGTCTTACATACATATTGTGTATTAGAGGTCTCTTAGGTGATCATAATGGAGAAACCATGAGTTAGCTACCTTTGTTATGATATCCCAGTGCTACCCCAGCACTTGCTGGGATTGCTCCTATTATTCCTGTGAATGGTAGGCATTCACACCTCCCCAGTACTGGGTATACTTGAGTGAGTGTGTCTGATAGCAGTTTGCTCTCATTGACTGTTACATATGATGCACTTATAAAAATTGTTAGAAGAATCCAGAGGGGGGAAAAAAAAAGTCCCCATATCCAACCAGACTGGTGAGAGAGTAGCAAAGGGCAGAAGAGCACAGCTGCCTTTGCATGGCAGAGTGCAAGGCCATCCTTTCTTCTGTCTTTCGATGCCTCTGGCACTGGATGAACCCTTTTGATCCTTTTTATTCAGGTAGGAACTGAAAAGGGCAGTACCAAAGAACTTGCTGCCTTTTACAAACCTGTCTCAGTGAGAAGTTTTATCGAAATAAACCATGTGAAGCAATCTGAGGATGAAATCTATTTATATTTCGTTTTTTCCTCCCAAGTCTATTGTAGTGAACTTTTCAGAATTTACTCCCCAGAGACTTAGAGAGTCTTCTCTTACCAGGTGCAGCCTAGGGGATGATGGCAGCAATCCAGGGATCCTCCTGGGAGTAATTACCTTTTCCAGTTCCCCTCATCTGCTGCATCTCTCTGGTAGCACTTCTGCCAGGAGCTGTGCAAGTAATCCGTTCAGCAGAGGGAGTCAGATGCTAAAATCTGTGGTAGCCCTCCAGACCAGGACCTTGTGTTTGCATCCAGGATCTGAAACACTTGATTCTGTGCTGTCTGCCTAACCTGAGTGGTGGTGTATGGGGTGAACTGGTCTCAGCTGAGCTGGCTAAACTCTGCTGTAACGATACAATCACAGCAGCAACAACAGCAGTATCACTGAGTCATTGTGTAAATGCTCTTCAACACTGCACTGCAAGATCCATCTCGGCAAGTGTGTGATCTTTTTCTACGTCTGTGTAGGCCCCCTGCCTTACTGGTGGACATCATTGCAGCAGGGCTGACCAGTGCAGAGTTGGAGGGACATTTGGTTCCATTTTGTAATGCATTTTCCTCCCTTGAGTTCATGGAGATCTGGTACCATAGCACTGCCTGTAGGCACCAGATGCCACTTGTTTTCTGAGGAAGAAAGGGGAAAATGACCTAGGGAAGGGTAGGGACCTGGTGCACAGAGGCATGTAAGGAATTGTGCCTCCCAAACCTGGTGTCTCTTCAAAGACAGGGATGTTACACTGATGCCTGATGTGGATTTGGTGTAAGCCTCTCCTTAAATTGTAAAAACAACTGTACAGCCCCACTCTCCAGCATCTCAAAGGCTTTTTCTGAACAAAATCTGTAGAACCTTGAGTGGCCATGGCGGGAAGGTGTGGGTCACAGCCAGGTGCCATGGACCACAGCCCATTCCCAAGAGCAGAGGGAAGAATGGCAGGAGGCCCTTGTCCCTTTAAGGGACACCTCAGAAGCAGCAATTCGGGTGTTTACTCTTCGGATTACTCAGCTGGGCAACGCGGGGGGAAGAAGAGATCGGCAAAATATTTCACAGTCCTCCCAGCTGATCAACAGAGAAGCGAAAGTCAGCTGCCTGTGCTAAAATGATGCCTGTGGTGTAAAATCCATCGTGAGAGGTCAGAGATGGTAGTGACTAATACTTCAGAGACAGACATGAAGGGGGAACCAGACTCAAACTGATGGCTGAAATTTGACCTCTTTGACTTCTCCTGTGTTATCTCAATTATTTCATTAGGAAGTTTTGAACCAAGAAGCACTGTGGGATGCAAAAAGCTGCTTCAAATGTTCATTGTGAGAATGGTAATTGAGTTTTAAATATTTATGGCAGAACCTGGAGTTGTACTAGTGAATGCATTATAGACTCTCCCTAGTGGTAAGCCCAGATTGCTGGAGACCTTGCGCTGCAAATAGCCCCAGTACAGTGAAGAAGGGGGAAAGAAATTTTATTTTCTGAAAATTATTTATTTAGCTGATTATAGAGGGCTTACTCCTTCCGAGGCAACACTTTCAGTGTGGAGCTACAGGATATGGGGAGCAGAAGGGTGTCCTAAACAAACCTGGCACCTGGATACATACAGGTCTATGTTCACACGACTTGCCACTATTTGCCCCCAAAAAACACTGGATCTGCAAAAAGATGAGGCAATGAGGAGTAAAAGACTTCTGCCTACTGTTGCCATTTGTAGCTCTTGCCGCTTGGCATTACTGATCCCATGTGAGACGCTAGGAGGTACATATGCATTTTTTCTTTTACTGCTGATGGAAATAGGATTGTTTTCTCTGCAGGGGGAGCAGAAACGAGTCTGTGGTCCTGTGCTCTGTTGCCGGCATAGGCCTTGGTGCAGTGGATAAAAACGAGGCCTTATTCCCTCGCCTGGCCCTGGGTCTGCTGTGGTGAGACAACACACCACATGTGCGTATTACTTTAATTAGAGCTACTAATACAGCTCTAATACTAATACTAATACAGCTGAGACTGATGGTCCTCAAGGCGCTTGAGCCGGAGAACCTGCCTTGCGCGGGGTGTCCCTCAGCCCCGCGGGTGCGCGGGGCAGGCGCCGCTCTGTCCCGCCGGGAACGCTCAGGTACAGCTGTCCCTCACCTTGGGCCAGGTGGCACAACAAGCTGCAGCTTAAAGCCGCAGAGCCCCTTCTCAGCCCTGAGGAACCCCCCGGCCGCTGCACTCCCCGCTAGCGGGGCCGGGTGGCACCGTGCAGGGCACGGGGTGTCCGCGGCTGCCGCTGCTGCGAGACCGCCCCGCTCCGGCCCCCTGGGCAGCCTCACCGCGGCGGCCGCCACAGAGCCGCTGCCGGCCCGGGGTGGGGCGCACCGGGGTCCGGGGCGGCTCCGGCGCTCCCCAGCGCCTCGGCCACGCCTCGCTC
>WAAE01001555.1:0-131872 GCA_013400495.1 Nicator chloris | reverse complement strand
AAAAATATCACAGCTTATTTTACCCAGTAAAAAATATCATACCTTGCTAGTAATTGCAACAAGCCTTTATCTCTCCTTGTTATTGGCAGCAGTTCAACGTCTCTGTGCTTCACCTAGCATTAAAGGGCAGATCAGTTAGCTGAGTTAGCAACCATACATTAATACAATAAATATTCACACTTAAGGGCAACTGGCTCAAAGCTGACAGTATGAGAAGCATGATAGAAAATAGGTGTTAAAACATCCCATTTCACCAGTGCTGTTCGGCAGATGTCCTGGAAGAGTCATTCTAGTGAAGTTTTGTTTGTTTGTTTTGGTCTTGTTTTTGTTTTGTTTGTAGTTTTGGCTTTTTTTTTTCCAATTTATCTTGGAAAATTTGGTGTCTCTTAAGATGTGAATGAATGTGACTGGTTCTTACGAGTGGGAAAAGCAGCCCACAGATTTGGCCAGTAGAAAAATTCATTGTAGCTGTTTTTGTTTGATAGCACTGGGCTGAAAGCTTGAAACAGGGACAATGTTTTGCACTGTGGGACTTTGGCACAGTAAGCCATGATTGGCAAAGTGAAATTGCTGCCCTAAACCACAGCTTTAATGCATCGCGTAGAGACAGCATGGGCACGGCGTACTGTAATCGCTCTTTCTCCCTGAATTTAATCTCTAACTCTAAGGAGCTTAAGGCAACAATGGGGATGATCAGGCTTTCTCCAGGGATGGATGGATGCTGCCTAGTGCCTCTGTTTTGGCAACAGGACTTTCCAGGACTGGTTACAAATTTCTTGCTGCGGGGCTTGAGGGATAGCTTGGTAATAATAGGTAATATTTGAACAAAGTACCAAATATTTAAAAGAATGTCTGGAGATCTTGAGTGTGTGCTATTGTTTACATACAAGAGAAAATTAAAAGAGGACTAATTAAATGTGTGGGTGGGGTTTCATAGGCAGGGATATAATTGTCTCATCCTAATCCAGCTTGGAGCACTGAAGTACTGCAAACTTGTCTTACCAAGGTCCCAGTTGTCTAACCCCGTAGAGGCTGAGGAGAACCTGATTGACTCAGTAACTTTGAAGCTGAGGCTAAATATAACTATTGATTATTTAAATAATTCTTTAGGCAAATTATATCAACATCTGTTATTTTTCATAATCTGTGCCTCTCCATTTATATTTTGAGCGTATGCTTACATCCAGAAAAATCAGATTGAGGAAGACGATTCAGAGTTAAATGAGGTGGCTTTTTAAAGTATGGGGCTCCCCCCCAGCTGGTGAATCCTTTTCTTGTTTTTCTTCTCCAGTCTCTGCAATCCATTTAACACTACCTTGAGATGATTTCACACTAGGCAGCTCTTTGGGACTAACAGCCTGAAGCATGAGAATTAGAGGAGACTGCAAAATTTAGCTTTTAAGCTTTTTTTATCACTCTCTTCTCAACTCCCCATCAACAACATTTTTGTGAAATGTAGTGTCTGAAAGTGGTAAAACCTATGTCAGTGTATATATAGCTGTCAGTGTATATATAGCTGGGCATCGTTTGGCTACAATAAAGTTATAGACAAAACTTTGAACTTCCTCACTCTCGAAAGTTAAAAGCAGACTTGTGCCAGTGGATTATATTTTTCTATACTCCCAATTGATGTCTGTGGTACACAATAAGCAAAAAACTCTAACTCAGCAGTATTGACAGATTCAGTAATCACTTTCTGGGATGTGGTAGGGAGGGACTAAAGAGTATTGTTCACTTTCCAAATATGCTGTCATTAAAGGATGCTGGACTTGAGGAAAACTGTCAGCCATATCATCCAGGGAGTTGATTCTTCATGGTATGAGAGGCGCATTTCAAAATGTCTTCTCAGTGTTTTTGGTATCCCTGCCTGTTCAGTTATCTCTATGTACGGTGCTGTTGGCAGTATCCAAGGCTTTCCTGTTGCTAATTAATCACCTCCACAGAGAACATAATTAGCAGCTTAATTAGAATCATCATCCAGTAGTGCTGTAGCAGCAGCCTAAACAAGCTATGAGGTACTGGCTAGAACTTACAATAGCCTGGAGTTCCTTTGGGTGCTCCTACTGAGAAGGATGACTGTCAAAACTCTCTAATTTTTCTCTCTGAAGGGGTTTCTTTATTAAAGATTATCAGGGAAAGCAGTGTTTACCAATTAGACTTTCATATGCTGTCACACAGCCAGGATAGAGAGAGACAAAGCTCATTTCTGGCATGTCTACTGGCAAACAAAGGTTGATTACATTCTTAGGAGGTGATTGAAGGGAATTTGAAACATTGTTTGCATTACTAACAAGCCTTAAAATGTGGAATTGACATTCTGAGTATGACAAGCACTTCTTGGTAAAAGCAAAAATAAATTTCCTTCTGTTGTCCTAATTCTTAAGAGTTATCTTTCTGAGCTGTTGCCAGGCTGTTGCATAACAGTGCTTCCTCCTCATCTTCTCTCTGCAGATTGGTCTGTGGAGGGGGAGAAGCTCTTAATGCAGAAATAATCAGTGTTTATATCAGTAGGTGATAAAAAGCTCTTGATGTCCAGGCTTCTCTTACTTTAGTAAGGATGTATATTTAGGTTGCAAGTTTGAAACAACAGTGGAAGATGGCTTTGTCTTCAAATGAATATTCACATCTTCCTTCTGTCGTACAAATACTTTTGACCCAAATTATGAAAAAAACAGCTGCAGAGCATGTGTAGACATAGCCTAGACACCTGTGGACTTTGCTGTCCTTTTCAGAACGTTTTCTCATATAATGGGCACAGAAACAGAACAGATTCTATGCTGAGAACAAGGACTGAAAGCACTTAGATGGCTGGAGGTAGACATAAACAACGAAGAGAACAGGGATAGAAACAGAACAGATTCTATGCTGAGAACAAGGACTGAAAGCACTTAGATGGCTGGAGGTAGACATAAACAACCAAGAGAACAGGGATGAAAACAAACCCACTTCCATGTTAATCACGAAACAAGAGACAAAAATCCAGAAATGAAATACCCGAGGGAATTAACTCCACTCTTTTTAAAAGAGCATTCGACTTTGGAATTTGAAGGCCTGCTGGCTTTTAAATAGTACACTATTCCCAGAAGAAAACTACATGAAGAATTTGATCATGGATTTTTTATGAAGACCTAGGTAGGAAATCTTTATTTTCAAACGCAGGTTCACAGGGGAAGGAGAGGTCTCTAAGTCCACTACTGTGGTAAAATTGTGCAGGTAGAGATAGACACTTAATCCGTGTCACCCTGGATCTATGTACTCTCTTGTTGCTTCCATGAAGTAACATTTAAGCAATGCTGTGAAAATTTATTCTGAGATTACAAGATAAATGTAAATGTAGTATAAAACTGTAAAGAAACTGGTGTATCAGCTGAAAAAAATAGTAGGTAGATTTACATAATCCGTTGACTAAATTGCAAGACATATGGACCCCTTAAGTTCTTTCATAAAAACATTACTGAGGCATGGGGGACACATCTGTGCTGTGGCAGAGCTGAGATTGATTCATGTTAGAAGATATTTCTAAACCTAAGGCATATCCTTCTGATCTGTCACAGAATGCAAACCCACTGGTCCCGGTGTGAATGTTTTGGTGAAATCTGTGAAAGAAAAGTGATTCAGAAAAGCTGTTCATTTGTGAGCTGTGGAATAAATCCTGCCCATATGGAAAGGTTACATGTCACTCCATCCCAGATATGGGGAAGTCCTCTCAAGTACCTCTTTTTGGAAAACTCAGGGAGAAACAAACATCTGTGACATACCCTTAGACAGGACAGTCATCTGGCATTGTGGTGGGGAATATTAGCAGTTCTACCAGGTATTTTTACTTAATGTTCTGTGAGAGTCATGCTAAGATGCTTTGCTATGATTCTTTATGCCCAATGTACAGGTGGCAAAGCTCTAGCTAAAGAGAAATGAATGAGCCTGCTCAGCTCATCAGTGGCAGACAAGGTGTTTTGTACTTCTACTGCAGACGTCTCTGAGTTCAAGAGCATCTGCATCCAGATTTTAATTCAGCACCCTTAAGAAAGAAGAGCTACCTGTCTGTATTCAGACAAGTTTGATTTTTCCTTAGTACAGTATTACTATCTAGATTTTAGCTCAGGACTGTGTGGATCTGTTTTAAAGTTAGCTTACGCAATAATAAATACATCACACTGACTAACAAGCTACTGACCATGTCTGAGCACTACAGCATTTTAACAGGATTTTGCTAATTTATGCACAGAGTGGAAGGTTAATGTTGACTCTTTTTTGTTCAGCAGGGTCATTAGTTCTCCCAGGAGAGGTGGAAGAGACAGTGACTTTCTGTACACCCTTCTTTGATAAGCCTATTCAGCCAAAGTTCAGAGCCTTGTCCCTTCCCCAGCCGCCAGACAGCAAAGCCCAAGAGGTATGAGGTCAGATGTATTCATTCAGACTTTGGGGGTTTGGGGTATTTTTATTTTTCCTATTGGCTTCTACTGTTATTTCCACAAGAACAGAGGGATAGAGATGTAGTATATGGAACTGCTGTGAGTTAACAAGTCATATTATTAATTTTTAAATTAATAATGAATTCTTAAATATGTTAAGAATTGAAATAAACACTATTTTATCTTGCACACTGTTAATATATAATCTTACATTTTCAAGATGTGTACTTCAATACTTCAAGTGGTCTGTGGGCTTTTTAATATTTAATTTGTGTAACTCACAGAATATTCAAGTAAGCCCTTGCACTTTTAAGCCTTTTAGCAACCCTTACTTATGTAGAATGATGGACCATTTAATCTTCCAGTGATCTCATGATCTTGTGGCGTAGTCATTGGCTTAATATAGGAGCCATTTTCTGCAGCAGGGAGGTAGTGAATGATCCCTTTAACATGACATTTAAAAGAAAAAAGAAAGGTTTTATAATATCTTGTGGTCAGAATTAAGATCTGGTCCCTTGGAAATGAGTAGTTGCAAGATGCTGCTGAGAAACTACATTTTCAGGGTCTGGTATGGAGAGGTTTGCTTTATGGCCTCTGAGCCTTTTAATCAGACACAGTCAGTGCAAGCTTTAATTTAGAATAGCTGTCTTCCTTCAGAAATTCAGTTCTTCTCAAGCTGCAACAGAAGGTGTGGATTGCTCACAGGCTTATTTTAAGTCATTAAGATTCCTATCCAAATAGTCAGCGTGAGCATTAACTTTTGGGGCTGTTTCTATTGCAGAGAATTCTTCACTGCTCTTTTCCCCTGCATGATCATTGCAATAGAAGCTGAAATTTGCTTCCAGCTAAAGTGGGCCAGTTCTGATAGTTTCATATGCTTATTGATGTTCCCGTGAGGCTTAAATCAAGTTTATAAATGACGCGTGACCAATGAAGGTTTGGTGTTACAGCACTGCATATGGTGCCTCCTTTCCTGGGCTCAGTTGTCTTTAGTTCCTTGCAATAAACTCTTTACTATAGGGAAGAACTCTGCTTTGGGAAAAAGTAGATGTTCTAAAATGACCTTTCGAGCTTTAATACCTACCATTCTGTGAATAAAAATACTCACTCTTTTCCCTAAGGATTGACATAATTCAAGGGTTTTGCCTTTAGTTATATCCATTGGACACAAAAAAACACCCAAAAAACTAGAATGAGGTTTTATAGCTTTCTCATTTCATAACTTCTGTAGAGAAGAAGGAGGGTTGTAGCAGCCTGCAGTGTTCATAAAGGACTGCATATGATTCTTTAAACTGTAGTTCATGAAAAATAGATAAAGATCTGACTGCATGCAAAATTCATTTCCATTTGAGGGAAATTTGGGTTATGAAAGAAACTGAGTATTATTACATTGGCAATGGGTTGCTGCATTTTTCAAGAAGAAAGATAATTTTCACAACCATTTGGTTGGTGCCAGGCTACTTAAAATGAAGGCAGTCTTTCCCCTAAATTATAAACATATTTTTGCCTTCATTTAGATAATATAACTGTGGCCTGATTTTTAAGAACCGTCAAGACTGATCAGGTCCATTTTAAAGTCCCTCAGTGCTTCAAATTGTCATTGCCTTGAAAATTAAGTCTTGCATTGCTTATGGCAGGACTAGTTTAGAAAGAGAAAAAGATTTTCCCTAGAGACGTCTCTGCTTTAAAATGAGACTGTTCTCTGTCCATCAAAACAAATCTGTTAGGGAAGGGCAGCGTAATGTGGCTGCCTAATTGGTTTTCTTAGAATATGGAAGACCATTCTGTATGAAGAATAGCAGGATGAGATATATCTAAGCTGTGGAAACACCTATGAGGCACTTTAGGGTAAATTGTGTATCTCTTAACATATTGCTAGGGAAAGTTTAAAAAAAGAAGCTCTGCTAAGACCCAATTTATGACTTGGATAATTGTTGAAGAACAGCTTGTCTCCCCGAAAATGTTTTTCTCTCAAAAGGTGTTAGGAAGTGGCTTAGTGAATGACACAGCAAATTATTTGTCTTGTCCACCAGTGTTGCTTCATCTTTCTTTTCTCCCTTTAGACATAAATATATTTCAGGATTTCAATATCAACAGTGGAGCATACATGAGCTCCCACAGGCCACTGCAAATTGAACCAGCATTCATTTTGTTTGAAGTACATTATCACAGAACATTTCCCTCCCCTACCCAGAAATTTATTTTGTCCTTTATTTCTACTTAATATATTCTTTTGTAAAAGATATGATAGCATTTTTATGTCTTAGTGCTTGCTTCCTCGTGTCTTTATTCATTCTTATTTCCCCCTCTGCATACACATGAATGCAGTTGATGCATATTTTCCATCCACTTGCTATAAACATGCATTCAAAGGTGGGTGGGATTCATCTTCCCTAGCTTCACCTTTAAATGTAGTTTTAATCCACCAGTCACCAAGAGGCAGAGTTAAGCCACTCCAGAAAGTGATTGAGCCCACTTGCTGTAGGAATTTGTTGTAAGATGTGATGCATCTCCATCCAGAAGCTTGGGCTGGGCAATTTTTGACTAATTGACTACCTTAGTCTAGAAACCTAATTTTTGTATGGCTGGGATTAGGAAAGAAGAATTCTGCTCTTCTGTTCTCCTTTATTTGTCTGTAGTTTGAGCATTCAAAAAAGCATTTAGCATGTCTGTCATCTTAATCTGTGGCATGGCACCATTTATCCCCTAAAATACAGCTTCCATTGAGATCCTTTGGTTAAAGTTTTACTGATAAGCCTTAGGTGAGGTTTGTTTCTGCTACGTGCTATGCATAAATGCAACAAGAACACAGAAGAACTTAAAGAGAGGATTGACTAAGTCAAAGAAGATGGAAGAGTTATATCTTCTCAGAGGCCAGTAAAGACACAGAGATTGAATGACTTGTCCAGAATAATGAAGCAGAAGGGGAAAATTGGACAAGATTTATTGACTTCTAGTCCAGTGCCCCAAGCTCAAACAAACTTTTTTTCTCCCAGGTACCCCAGGATATAGTAAGCTTATATGAGATCATAGCATATATATCATAGCCTTCCCCCCACTTCTTTTTTTTTATTATTTATTGTTAGTGAACTAGCAAGTTTTCCCATGAGCATGCAATGAAATCACTGGTGAGTGTACGTGCAAGCTTTACATAATTTGAACAAGTGAATCATAGAATGCCATAATTACACAGAAATACAAATTTTAGGACAGAGACAAGCTGTTCAGCGAAGTGTAACTCCACACAGATTAATAAAATAACTTAGTTGCCAATTACTAATAGACTTTTGAAAATGCCAACTTTAAGCTATTTTATTTACAATATTACTTTGTAAAACAACCTCTAGCAAAATATTTCATTTATTAATATGAATATTACATTCTTTCCCCCCTTTAATTTGGACATGCAGGAATTGTAAATTAAAGTGATTTTTTTCTTCAGAGAGTAAATCACAGAAGCAATCTTAAGCAAACTGGCAGTTTTCTAATAGAACAGGATTCTATTCCCAGAGAGCTCTCAAAAAGATTTCAATTAGATGTTAAATTAGACACCTGAAATTCACATATTTCTCTCAGCTCCTTAGGCAAAAATAACAAGATAATAACTTGATCAGCTCGGAGGATTCAGTGTTCTATTGTAAATGTCTTCCTTTTGACATAGAACAAAATTGCAGTTTGCAGTATATATGTTGTAGATTGCTTGTCAGCGTGGAAGTTTGAAGTCAATGGCTTCTTGGGAGAAGACGAAAAAAAGGAATCCCTAATGCTTCAAGTATTCATTTGAGAGATGAAGCACACTGATAAATATGCAGTGTGAATAAACTTTTCAAATGTGCAATGAGTGGGTAACAGAGAAATCGTTAACAGGGTGAAGTCGGGTATGTTTTATTTTGTCACCTTATTTCAGTCAGCATTGTGGGCTCGAGTTTTGCAAACAAAAGTTTTTCCAGTATTTTGCTGTGTCTGCATAAAATGTTCCTGGAATGACATGAAGGCCAAGACAAGGTCAGAGTGGATGTGTGTATACTTTCAGTAACTCTGTTGACAGAGGAAGATAGATTTGCTTTTGTAAAATGCCTATAAAGACTTACTGTAGTTTGAACTCTTCTCAGCTCAGTTACCTCAGATGTGTGTCGTGGTTTAACCCCAGGCAGACACCAAGCCCCACAGCCACTCGCTTGCTCCCCATCAGCAGTGGGATTGGGAGACAGTCACAAGGGCAAACTAGAAAACACATGAATTGAGATAAAGACAGTTTAATAGGGAAAGTAAAAGCCACACATACAAGCAAAGCAAACCAAGGAGTTCATTCACTGCCTCCCACGGGCTGGCAGGTGCTCAGCCACCTCCAGAAGGGCAGGGCCCCGCCACGCATGACAGTCACTTGAGAAGACAAAGGACATCACTCCAAACTCCCCTTTTCTCCTTCTTCCTCCCACTTTATGCACTGATCACATATCATGTGGTGTGGAATATCACTTTGGTCAGTTGGGGTCACCTGTCCTGGCTGTGTCTCCTCCCATGCACCCCCAGTTCTCTCCCTACTGGGGCTGTACAAGAAGCAGGAAAGGCCTTGGCTCTGTGTGAGCCCTGCTCAGCAATAACAAAAACATCTCTGTATTTATCAACCCTGTGTTCAAATCCAAAACACAGCCCCATACCAGCCACTGTGAAGGAAATTAACTCTACCCCAGTCAAAACCAGTACAATGTTGTAAAAAATATTGTTACAATCAAAATAACTGAAAAATATTTGTGCCTTGCATTGTATTTTAGAAGAGTGCTTTGGATTTCTGCAAGTGAAAGACAGGTAGTAGAACCCTGATTGCTGCTACCATTTGTTACCCAGTTGCTGATAATCTTACTGACAAGGAAGTCTACAAGTCTTTGTCTGTGGAAAAGATGAAAATCAACATGAACATGCTGAGGACGTAAAGGAGTTGGCTTTATCTCTAATGGGAATGAGAGTTTGTGTGTAGGCTTTATCTCCTGTTAACATTTTTCAAATGGCAGTTTATAAAAGTTTATGATGGTTTACCTGAAGTAGCGTATACACATAAACAAGATAATCTTTGTGTGCAGAATGAGTTGTTTTCTACACCAACTCTATCTACAAAGTTTTTCCCATTTATAAGTGCCCATGGTCTACACATCTGCATCCAGGATTATTTGGCTGCTCCAACATGTCAGCCAGATTCCTAGAAAACTGAGCAATATGGATAACTAATAAAATTATACAACCCCAGAAAAATGATTTCCTGATTATTCATGCAACATTACAGTTTATTAATAAAGGATGTAGATACTACCCAAATACTCTCTGCCATGTCTATCAAGTACTCAGCCACCAGAGAGGAATCCAACTACCACTTCTCTGACTTACTAGATGACATTTACTGTGTCAATGCTTCTTACAAAATGTCACATCAAATTGTGCAGGATACTGTGCCTTCTAAACTGAGCAGTGATCATAGGATGCTGAGTGTTCTTCCTGCTCTTCAGCACGTAGTACATGTATTCTTAATGTCATATACATCAGTAGTCATGGGCTTCACCGAGGACTTGTCAGAAGTTTGAAAAATAAACGTGTTTAAACGTTTTGCTGATTTGGTGCTGAAGTACTTAAATCTTTGAAACACATTTCTAGACAATTTATGGTAACTTCTTATGGGATAGGGAGTATTCCTACACAGCTTTAATACTCAAGATGTGTCTCCTGTGTTGCCCTGGAATTCATTTTATGTAACTGCTTACCATAAACCTTCCATGTCGTGGCCCCCTGCAGTTTCTTATCAGCATGGGGCCTGCCATAGTTATTTGTTTTCATTGTTTTATTTTATAGGCAGAGTGTTTATTCTAAGATATTTCAACCAGAAGCAATGCAGAAATGCTATACAATATGTCAATAAAGCACATATTGGCAAATGCAGTAAGATTCTTATGTTCATCATGCAAGAAATGCAAACTAGCCAATTCTGTGTCTCTGAGATGGTGAAAAAAATTATTGGAGTCTGAAAATCAATTATGTGTCATTTTGCTCATTGCAGGCCTTTCCTTCACTGAAGCTTTGTTCTGGAAAGCATGTTACATTAGTATTAGATGCATGTATGCTGAAGCTTTATGTTATACTAACCTAAATTTTGATGATATGGAATCTGTCTTTGAAATTTAACATAGCTCCATATAATGTGTCCATATCCCCACAGCCTTGTGCTACAAGTGGCAGGAAAATAATAGATGTGTGCAAGGGAGGTTTTTAGATTTCTTGCCTTGAGCAAAATTAGTTAATGATATTCATTCAGATACAGTACAGTACAAATGGGGCACATTAAATGGCTTAAATTAGGTCAAATCGAATAATTGAATTTATTCTTTTACTTAAAAAGAGCTTAATCAGCTGAGAGTGTTAGAGTCAGAAAAAATAGTTTAATTAAATATTAATTAGAAGTTTATATTTTGAGCTTCCTTATTATCACTTGCAGCAATATTATTTATGTATCTGTTTTTCCTCATTACAGCTACTGGGCGATGATGTTCAACCATTCTCACTTGATGAAGAATTTGATTATGACAATGTGGCACTGACCCCTAAGTTCTCTGAAGCTGAGCTGAAGGCCATTGTAGAGTCATCTGAAGAGAAAACGGGTACAGATGTCAAATCAGCACGAGCTGAAGACTGAGTCAGAGGTGTTCTGTGCAGGGCTGTTGGAATGACCTTTCTATGGGATGAATGTAGCTCCTTGTTGTACCCTTATTTAGTGTTCTTATCCACATGGCCAGTAAACGGCATCCCCGAGATTTGTCATTTACTCTGTCAAGGTGCCTTGGATCCTGTACTGGCTCAGGATAGGTGTGCTGGAGTGACTTCTCCATAGAGCAAAACAAGCTGGTGGATTTCAGAATAGCATTGTGGCTACTCTTGCTTGTATCTGGTACTGACTCGATTCCTGAGTGGTACAAAGCTGGTCCTAAAGCTGCCTTTTACCTCGTTCTTTCAGTAATGCAATTAAGAGCTTTTTAACAGCTGACAATCAGTCTATGAACTCTTTAAATGTATAGAGATACATGAGTGAATAAATCTGGGAACATCTTTTTTTCTCTTGAGTTACTTCAGTTATGCAAAAAATAAATATTCCTGTTTCCAACAAACTTTTTGTGTTGATCAAAATTGACATGGTACAGCTCTTAAAATTAAAACAGTAACTGCTCAAACCAACCCACCTTCCACACAGAGGAAAAAATAGCGATCTCATCCATTAAAGGAATTGGCATTGAAAGGCTGTCAGATTTTACATTTTTTCACAGGAGATGATTTCAAATAAAATTATAGCTTACAGTCTGCATCACTGAAATACAGCAGGCTGGAGCTGAGTAAAGGTCGGCTCTATGGGTGGGAGAGAAGAGTGTGCATCTCTGACACAAGATAGTATGTACCCCTTCTCTGAAGAGTTTAGAATCCTTTGTTTTCAGCTAACTGTAGAAGCTTTGCTGTTGAGGCTTGGTTTAACATCACAATGCTGCATTGTATTTTTTGGTTGTTTTCTGGTATAACTGCATTCACTAAAGTTTACTGACCAACATTTTGTCCTTGACCTCTCTCTATTAAATTTCTGAACTGGGTGATCAGCATGATAAATATGGGAAGAGTGCCTGAGCAGGCTGACAGGGCACCAAACCATAGATTTGTTTAAAGGCTGTGGATCAGTTTTTTGTGGCCGGTTGGCTGCTTCGTTGTCAGTAATTTATAAAAGCAAAGAAAGGTCTTCTGATGTTCCAAAGGAGATTTTCTGGATCAGTGATTTTGTAAACCATAACCATGCTCCACTGAAATCTGAATAGCATTGATTTGGAGGAATGGTATTTACCTGGATTATGTGATATAATTTAAGATTGAGATTCAAAACAAAAAAAAAAACCAGACCAGAAAAAGCTCTCACAGAAGATAGTTAAGGAGACTAATACAAAATTACAAGTATGTTGTATAGAAAAACTGGTTTGTACAGGACCTTGCTGGTAGAAGGTAATGAAATTTTTTGTAACACCTACACTCAAAAAGATGCCTGTGCTGTACTTAAAATGTTTTTTAAAATGTAATCGGCTGTGTGGCAGATTCTGCTGGGTTTTCTGAAACTTTTTCTTAAATGTGAATTTATTTTAATTCAATAAAGTGTTTTGATGGACCCAAGGTATTTTAAATTACATGGTTTAGATACAACTGGAGTATTCCAGTGAAACCTTAAAGTTAAAAATTTCTGAACAAATCTAATTATTAATTAATCTTCTTCTGAAGGACACAGATAATGTGTATAAGTCAGAAGGATAAGAAGTAAGCTGGAAGAGCTCCATAACAAATCTGGGAGAAAGAAATGGAGAAGTGCTGTGTAATGATAGCAAGGTCAGCCTTTGAAAGCCTCAACAGAAGAATAAGGGAGACAACCTCATTAACATATGTATGTATAGCAAAGATAAAGTAAGGAACCTTCTGTCTGAGAGACGACTCTGTAGAGAGTTTGCTATCCTCTAGACAAAGAATCAGCCATAAAGGTGAACATTTGTGGCTTTGTGGAATGGTGAATTAGGTGCTTCTTGTGTGTGGTTTTTTTAGAAAGGTGTGAATCACACAAACTAGAGATCAGTCCCGTGGGAATCCTGTTGCCAGTAGAGTCAAGGAGAAAGCTTGTCTGGGGTTTTATAATATTCTTCAGGCCACATCAGCTCTGGAGTCTCTTAAGTGCATTTTCTATTCATTTCATTATCAATTTTTCACTGTACATTAGGGATACATCCAGCCATTCAGTTCCTTCTCTCATAAGCAGATGATTCTTACCAAATGTTCAGAGTATCTATTATGCTCCATAAGTGTCATTCAGTATAGTCATTATATGGTTTCCTTTGATATAAAGAAACACTTTGCTGCAGAATACCCAACAAAATTGGAACTCTTTAGTGACATTCATCTTACACAGAGAAATGGGAATAATTCACTTACATTTACACCACTCATGAGTTAGATTTTTACTCTTTGTTAACAGGCATGAATATCACAGCGAAGATTAGGCAATACAGGCTACATTTTCTGTACATGACATTTTATTGGCCTGCCCCTGTAGTTGTTTTTGGCTTGTACCAAATTTGATTACCTTTCACAGAGGAGGCATATTTTCCTCTTAGCCATTACCAGGTTGTCATTTTTAAGAACATACTTTATGTGCATGTTAAATTTTATACTTGCCCATGGAGTTAGTTACCTGGAATTGTTTTAGTATTTGTGAGGTGGTTTGAAGTCTGAATAATATATATCTTTTCCTCTTGTAGCTTGTATTCTGTTTAATATTTAATATTTTCAGCAGGGGTTGGCAAGGGACATTAATCTTTTCTATTTATGGCCTTTTCTAAACATTTTTCCTGTTTCCCAAAAGAATTAAAGGCAAAACTCTCACGTGGAACAGGAAACTTGGAGTTCTGCTTGGGATTGACTTAGGAGCTGCTGCAGTAGGGAACAGATTTTTCCCTACCACACTGACAAGGATTTTGAACTGCAAAATCTCTGACATTGGGTGAACCCATGGAAGGTGAAGGCTGTGTGATGCATCTCCCAATCCCTTTGTATTAATGACTTCATTGATGTCTAAAGTGCAGCAGAGATGTACATCCTTATCAGTCAGTGAGCTTATCTGTGTTGAACTTGTGGCTACCTTTGGTGTTGCCAGAAGGATACTGAGTTTTTCTGTCCACAGTCTTGATGGATCCTCAGTTATGGGGAGGAACTGTTTGTTTTAGGAACTCTTTGAGTTTTATGAGAAGTAAATAATCCCTCCACTGGGGATGGAAACTGAAGGATTGTTTCCTTGACTGGCTGAGGTGAAAACTTGGATATTGTTAATGTTCAGGGTTAATGTTCACTTGTCATGACTGTAAAAGGAGCAGTAATTATTTGTTGAGATAATGGTTATGGAAGAATGAGATAAAGACTGAAGAAATGAAAAGATATGCGGGCAAATCTGATACAGACATTGTTTTGGGTATATTTCTATTAATGCACAGAGATATCCTGGTATACATTTGTATACACACAATGCCACTGAAGGAAAATAATTTTAGTGTGGAGAGTACCCACGAGATAATTCAGAACCTCATGAAGAAGATGGCATGGAAACAAATCCCTGCTCTTATGGAAAAGGCTGATCCTCTGGCCTTGATTTTCTGCTGCTATAAACTGGCAGAACTCCACTGAGGCCATTTGTATTCATACAGAGCAGACAGGAGTCTGGTATTTACAGTCTTAGCTGAAAGAATATGGAGCCAAATCAATTCCTGATTTAACTTCTCTGAATATATAGTTATGTATATGACCCATTATCATTACGGGAAAAGATTTAAACGAAGGGCCAATGCAAATGAAATGTAAAAAACATCTTGTAACTGTTTAGATACTGCACGGGTTCTTTTGGAGTTTCTGTAGTTGTGTGTGCTTAGAACATTGCTTTTTGGTTAACAAAAATAGCACATATATTTTCAAGTCGGGTGCAAATCATGAAACTTGATTACATACGTAATTACTAAAGATTTTGACCTCCTTTAAAGTTTTTTTTTTTTGGTTTTTTTTTGTTTGGTTTTTGTGGTTTTTTTTGTTTTGTTTGTTTTTTTTTTTTTGTTTTTTGTTTTTGTTTTTGTTTTTTGTTTTTTGTTTGGGGTTTTTTTTTTTTGTTTTTTTTTTCCCCTGTGCATCTTGACAAGGATTGGAAGTGGACTTTGCTCTACCTTGGAATAGTTTTTAAAATATCTGACGTCCTTTATAAAAGCATACACTTTCTTATAAAGGTAGACTCTCGGTTAGTGATGCTACTCTAAATGCAGAAGTAAAAATAAGACTAAATTCCTGGTTGCTCAGCAACTTCATTTCCATCATAATGTGGGTAAACAGACATTTGGTGTACAAGTGTCTGCTTGGATAGCAGGCTGATTTATATCCTGTTGTCCTCTACCTTCACTTTTACTTGGGAGTCTAAGCTGTGGCTCAGTCCCACCAGGGTATGAGTGTTCACAGCCCTGCAAAGGGATGGTGAGACAATTCACAGTGACCAAAGCAGCTGAAGCAGCAGTCTTGTGCTGGGCCTCCATGTAGACTCCCAAGTTTAGCCAGGCGTGTCTGTTCACCTCTGTTCAGCAGAGATTTGTGTCACATCAGTAGTGAATGTGCTACTGCTGAAGACGTGGCTGACAAGGGTTGGGGCAAGAGATCCGTTGGACTCCGTTCCCTTGCTGGGCCGTGCTGAGCAGGCAGCTCACTCCCCTCCTTGCCAGGCTGCAGCTCAGCCCAAGTGAGGTGAGGAACCCCCTGCTCAGGGTTCTGCTGGCCTCAGGAAGCAGCTCCTTGCCCGCAGAGCCAAGCGCTGGTGCCAGCCCCGGGCATTCCCACCGAGGAGCGCTTTCTTGTGGCCAGCTGTCAGTTAGCACAGGTGGGCCCGAGGTGCCACATCTGTCCCTGCCTCCTCTCTGAGAGCCGGCTGCCTTTGCCCATCCTGGGCACATGCAGCTCTCCCAGGCGCTAAATACCTGCACATCCCTTGGGAAAACAAGGCAGGCAGTTTTCTCTGTAATGCTGTTAAGCTGTAGAACCTCTCAAAAGACGATGAGTCTGGTAGGTTTGTGATTGCTGGCTGTTGGAGGTGGCACCTTGTGTTTTGCTGGCAAGATCCTGTAGGCACACCTTGCAGGTGTATGGGCTGTGAAATACCACAAATTAGACTGAAAATGGTTTTAGTGCTTGTCTGTGACAAGTTTGCAAGAAGAAAAGCAAGTCCTAAAAGGTACTGTCATTTTATAGACAAGCTACTTTATTTGCAGTTGCAGTGCACCACAGTTAAAATGGAAATCAATTTTAATGCCTTATGAAAATGCAGAAATATTTGTCTCATTTACAGCACTTCCAAAAAGGACAGATAATAAAATTCCCCTGATTTATGATCTATAATTTTATGTACTCTGTGGTGTCTTGTTCAGTACATCTCTCCACATAAACATTCCAAAAGAATGAGGAAAGATAGATCTGAACAAGATTCCTGAATCTAATTTCACACTGAATTTCAGATTGTAGAGACTCTCTCACTAAAAGCTCTCTTTGATCTCAATATTCCCAAACTTTGGGGAAGTAGATGCTTAACGTTAAAAATCACTAACCAAACATTTCTCTAGCAACCACATAGTACTGATCTGGACTAAAAAACCAAAAGCAGTAAGAGACCTGCCTATATAAATGGAAACAAAGAAATGTGAAAATTGGCATAACTGCACTCTGTATGAAGATAATGGATAAAAGGACTCTAAAGATAGTAGAATTAAATGAAAAATGTTATTTTTCTGGAGAGTGAACCATACTAAAATATTCTGTTGACTTCATGCAATTCTTGTTGAAAGCCTTTAAATGCCCAACCAAAAAGTTAGTGTAATCATTTTGTAGTTCATGTGTATATACAACACAAATATATACAAGTTATCTCTTGAGCCATTAAAATGAGATTAAAATTTGTGTGAGATTCTTCAGCATATTTTGTGGCAGTGCTAACACCATAAATTAAGGCTTTAGCCTCATTCTGTCATATGTTGCAACAAAATTTGTTCTTCTGTGGCTGTTGTGGTTGAGGATTCTTGTGGCAGTTTCTGGAGAGCAGGTGTGTACTTGTAGCAAGTAAGCTCTAAGTTTTTTTGAATCTGTCTGCTTTAATGTCCAGATGTGTAAAAACTTGTAAGGTGCAATATGATGTGCATCTTGCTTAGAAAGAAGCAAGTGTCATTTATGATGTTGCTTATGCTCCTCAGAATAACTTAGCAAGAGGACAAGTTCTGCTGATTACCTAGTCTTGATTCTGCCATTTAGATTTGCTGCAGATTGTACATTTGGTGTTTGAGAGAGAAATGCTGGAGTGCATTTTTCATCCTCTTTTTCTTATTTTTGATTTTGTCTTTCCTATGTCAGTTTTGCAACTAGCTTTCCAGAAGTTGACACTACGTTAATCTGATGAGCTACTTTCCTGCTGGATAAAATTTTCAAGTAAAAAGATGGAAGGATGGTGTGTGGGCCAGGAAGCATCAAAGCATGGTTAGCATTTCATGCTCAAGCTTAGCATTTGTAAAGCTGTCAAAACAAACAATCAGGAAAATACAAATAATGGTCATCCTACTTATTGAATCAAAATTCAATTCCAAATTGCCTTTGTTTAAATCAGCTGCTTACACTTCGTCTCTTCTGCTCACCAAGGATTCTGATAACTAACATATTTCAAAATCCAGACTGCCAAAAATACTGACAGCTTTCATTAGCTGAACAACATTTCCCGCAACAAAATTGTGATCTGTTTAAAGCTCTTTGTTTCAGGTTGTGACACATTGGCTGAATTCTGTGGACTTATTCCCCATTCATGAGCATTAGTGGTGCCAACTCTAGAAACCCCCAGTGGCCCAGGAGATATCCTTCTAGGTATTTTCTGCTGAGAGCAGGGGAGGTAGTGGGAAGACAGGTTGGCTGAGCAGCCAAATGTTGCTTGTGCTCCAGATGTGATGCTTGATATTTTGCTTTTGATTGCTTTGCAATGTTTGTGTGAGAGGCTTGGTTGTCAAAAGCCAGCTGAGTAACACCCCACTGCATCCCCAAACCCCTGTGTATGAAGGTGCTGGCAAGCAAGCTAACCAAATTCAGCTGTTTCAAGGGTAATAGTATTCATTACAGGGCGCGTTTTACAAGGTGCTGACAACCTGTGCCATTTACTAACTGACACGATTGGGCTCTGCTCACAAATGTGCAAATGAGTATTTATATGGCACTGCTTGTAATCCTATACTTCCCAAAATTTGATTTTTGAAATGTATATTCTTCTGATACTTTTGACTTGCTGCCCCAGAATCAACAGATCAAGGACATCCTTCGAAGATGATTCTAAAAAAACCATGGCTTTGAGTGCTCTGAACAGAAGTGATGAAATTAAGAATGACGTAAAAGGAAGTAATGTTAAATTTAGGAAAAACATCATGCTGAAATTCAGATTCACTAGACTCTGCAAGTACCACAAAGAGAAGTTGATGGAGCTGATTTGCTAAAGTCAATCAAAAGAAATCTGGGAATAAATATTGGAGAATATGCTATAGGGACAGAGCAGTGCATCGGCCGGGAGCTGGATTTCATTAACATTTTTCCTCTAAGATTAAGGTACATGAGAATGAATGGTTGAGGTTTGAAGAATTTTGCTTGTTAAGATTGTTTTGCTTTGAGTTCCAATTCCTGTAATGGAAGAAAGGATGGTTCCGTTTAGTGAAGCAGGTTCAGTCTGATTCTTTTTGTTCTGGAGCATATCTACAACTCTTGATTTGTACACAGGCTGGCAGCCCATTTGTGAGGGATCACTGCCAGCCTTTGCAAAAATGAGCAATGATATATTTTTTAAATATTCTGCCTTTTTTGAACAGTCTCATTGCCTTACAATTGCACAGTAAGATAGGAGAAATGTCTTTTTTATTTTTATGTTCTTAAAAAGGCAACTTAGATTACAATTTGAAAGTGAAATTTTGGATGACAACCCCATCAGGGCTTTGAGAAAAGCTGTGTCTATATGTAGGTCTTTGGTTCATGAGTGCATGGCTCAGCCTTGAGCTCTTTGCTGAAGTAAATGACATCACATTCGAACTTACTTTGGAGTAAGTGAAGTTATTTTTTTTTTCCAGAATCCAAAAGCTCTGTCAGATATATTTTGCAGGGCATGCTTCTTTTACTGTTTTCTCTCCTTGCCTTTATTGGTCTCAGCTGCTACTATACAGCAATCAATACAATATAGGGCACAGAGAACAAGCTATGGCATTGCTACATTTTTCAACAGGAAAAGGGAATCTTCTCTGTACTGAGAGCTGAAGAAGCTGTTGAAACCCTTTGGGTGACCATCTGTAAATTTGAATAGATGCATACTGGGATAAGCTGGTATTTTTGTGAAGCATTTGTTCTGCCCAAATCAGGGAGGTGCTGCTGGTTGAAATAATTCAGAGCAAAACTCAGTTCAGTCAATTTCAAAATTGTCTTTTGGTCATTACAAATTGCTCTTGATATTCCCATCACACTGTAGATCTATCAGAATCAACACAACAAACACATGGACACTCCCTGTCTTTTTCAGTTGGGCTCTTGTATAATGCTGCCAATTCTCTGGGACACCTCCAGGGAGCTGCAGCTTACCTAGAGACTCCCCAGAGGAGCATGGAGTTTTTATTTATTTTCTGTTCCAAAAAAGCCTCCATGTAATGCTGCCTCACCCTGCCCTCCCCAAAGGAATGACTAGGGGAGAATACCAACATCTAGATTGATTACTACTTGTTGGTGTAACAGTGTTCAATTTTGCTTTTCAGTTCACCTTCCCCAACCTTTCCAGATGGAATTTTTCCTCTGGTGCCAAGTACTGAGGAAACAAAAATGTGTGTTTCTTCAAACCACCCCTATATTATTAAGATTCAGAAAGATGTTTGATGATATATTCAATAGGAGAGGAAACTGATTGCTACCTCACAGTAAAGTTTCTCTGTTATAAATATTAATTGTTTTAAGCACTCTGGAGTTTTCTGTAACCTCTAGGCTTTTTTTTTAATGATTGTTGATACAATCTCTCAGAAGAAGGGGAGAAAAGAAGCACTTTGCTGGTCTAGTTTCAGGTAAGCTTTAAAAGTTCAAGTGGACCAGTTACACATAAAAGAGCAACAACTTTTGTAAAGCTTCATTTGAATCTCAAAGGGGGAAAATTATAGAAAATCAATTAACTTTCCACATGAAAAAATAACTCATACTGCAAAGCTTTCCTTGCATAGTTTTCTGATTATATTTGAAAGCAAATTGCCTTGATTATACCTTTGACGGGAAGGAAAGTCTTTTAATTAATTTAATACATACTATAGCAGTGCTAAATTGTATCATGGAACAATTAAGTGGGTCTACACTGATATTTTTGCCCTGTTGAAAATGGATATTGCTCACTTAGTGAGTCATGCTCTTGCTGGGTTGACGCAATTATCCATTCATCGCAGAGCGTGTGGCATAGAAGTTATTAGGACCTTTTATATAGGAGAGAGGCTGAATGGAGTAAACAAAAAGCCCATATCAGTGAAGAATCAGTGAAACTTTGGTGCCTGTAGCCCTACTGGGGGCTGAACCCAAACCCCCCAAGCCCTAAGACAGCCCCTACTTTGGGAATATTCAGGCTTCAAATGTATTTTCTATGGGTCGTGGGCTGAAATGAAGAGTGGAAGTGATTGTTAGTCATGAACTGACATGTACTGATCCTCAAACTCATGTGCAGCTGAGGACAATTGATAACAAATTTGTAGTAGCATCTAGAGTAGTTGCTGCACTAGCTGCTTCTGAAACCATTTTTTGCCTCAAGCTGAAAACAATTACATTTGTTGTGTTTGATGAGAATAGGATTTTTAAATGACAATTGTAATTTAAATGTTCTAAATATGACAAGAAACAACACAGTTGATTTTTTTTTTTTGCAAATCATGCATGTTCTTATAATGATGTTACATTATATTGTTGAAAGAAAATGCTAGGAATCTTCTTGATATGTCTGTTTGATAGTAGACGTGTTCTTGTCTTGCTGAACTAGTACAACTGGGTCGCATCACTTTCCCTGATGGGTCTTGTCTACTGGAAATGTATTTGCCTGCATCCTGCTTTTCATACTGAGGTGGGCTAAGTCTTTTCTGGTGAGCTGTAGAATTAAATATCCAAGAGCTGAGTAATAAAGGAAAGTCTCTATCACCAGAGAATATCTCATGAATTAACTCATAACTGTCCAAACTCAGATAAAATATTACCACAGATTTTTCTAATGTCTCAAGGCCATAAACAATGAAAAATAAAAAGCTGTACAAAAGAGGAACAGTACTCTCATTGCATGCTCTCTGATCTTTCTGGGTTCTTAGAGAAGGGCCAGCTGATGAAGGATTTGTTTATAAAAGGAAGCTAGTAACTGTGGTTATGGAAAGACTTGAGATGGGATAGGAAGCTTTCTAGGAGCAATGTGAAGGAGAATCTATACTAGGAATGAATTTCAGAGGTGCAAAATTGTGGCTGTGAGCACTGTACCACAGGAATGGTAAGTTCTGATGTCGTATGTTCTTCATTATTTAGAGATTTAATTGAATTAGAAGTCTTAGATTTCATAATTAACATTGTGAATTGTGACAGAATTGGGCTGGAAAACACCAGTAAGCAAGGAGTGCTGTGAGATGTACTTTCCAGTCTTGTGTACCAAAAAAATATTTAGTGTTGACCAGGATGGCAAAGCCAGGAACCAGAATGGCTGCATGACATGCCTGGCATTAGGTAGAGAGGTGCAATTTGTGCCAATTAATTCAGTAAAGATTCACTTCCTCGAGGATACATTTCAAATTTGCTTGTGGCTCACTGAGGGTGTCTGCAGGGTGAAAGGACCAGCTCAGTACCTGCCCCTCCCTGGTTCCAGCAGGTTTGCTGCCTGTCTTCTGGACCAGCTGAGGACTGTGGCTTCAGTGACCTTGACCGTGGTGGTCAGGCTTAATTGACTGTGTGTAGTCAGTAAATGTATCCACGCTGCTGTACATGCACATGTTTACTTTTTCCAACTGTGGCATGAATGGTTCAGTGTAGCCCTCCACCTTCCCATCAACTGAGGTTCTGAAGCAAAAAAAATCTCATTTCTTTTTTGTTATTTAAATTTGCCTTTCTTACCATTGCAGATGCCATACATTTATGTGCTTCTTCAGTTCTCCCAAGTTAAAAATATTTGCCAACCAAAAACATAGCATGCGTTCACTCTACTGTAGCTTGATTGCACTAAGGTTCTATGTTTAATGTTTAGCCTTTTTCATCAAGAGGAAAGAAAATACATTCTAGCCTTGTTGAAAGGCAAAGATAGATTGTTTGTGAATTCTGTTAGTGCTGAGATCAGCATCACGCTTACTCAAGACCTAGCCCCTCTGAAAAAGAACAAGGTTGTGTCAAAGGTGATTGAAAATGTCACTGATCCTGAAAGGCAGTCATGAATGGCTAATCATTCCCAGTGTAACTAGAATGTGATTTTCATTGGATTACTCTAGGAAAGATGCTTTTGTCAGTTTCAGCAAAAATGTTAAAGAACTATGGTATTTTTAGAAAAAAACACTCCCTCCTGTTCTATTTCAGTTCTTGAATTTTCCACTTAAGCCTGGGATCATTAATTCCTAATGCAATTTGTGTGCCCCACGAGAACAACAGACCAATAAGAGACTCCCAAGTGTGCTGCCTGCTAGCTGGCTCTGTAAAGAGACTGGTGGCTGATGGGCAATGCTCCAGACAGAGTTTCCCTGTGCCTAAATCCACGGTAAAACAAAAATTTTTGTTGGGGGAGAAATTACTTACTTACCCTTATTTATTTTTTCTTTTTCTCTAAATTAACGCAGAAAGGTGGGTAAAAGTATTGACTCCATAAAACCAGTTCTCAGAGTAGAGCACACGGTGGCAATGTTGCACCACTCCTGAGCAGCTCTCATGTGGCACTTACCCAAGCCATATTCATTTACTGTGCAATAAATAGATAGATGCAGCAGAGTGCTGCTTTACCCAGGGAATATTATACTTGTACATGGTAGCACTGATTGTGTTTTCTGGTAAAATAAAGAGTAAGGTGTAGGAAAAATAATTTTTCTTCTTTTCTTTTTTACCACTTCTGTGTTATTTGCATGCATCCTAGGCACAGAGATATAGTTTAAGTTTTGCAGAAATAATGTAGCTGATATTGGAAAAACATATGACAATTTAATTTTGTTCCCTAAACCAAGTACACCTGCCCTAGAGGAGCACTTAGAGTAATAAAACCCTCTACCCGTCACGCACACAGAGAAATAGGAAACTGAAGGTTTCTTGCTTTCAGAAGAAGGTTTTACTATTTAAACAAGTTAGCCATGAACTCTCTCTTTGAAAAACATCTCTAGCCTAAATATAAGCTTTCCTCAATGTCTTCAAAGAAGTGGAAGGAAACTTTTCCTTAGCTGGGGAAATTCCAGGCACATATAAGTGTGAGTTCCTGGGTTCAGTTGCCGTGGATGGCTCTTGGCACAAACCCCTGGGAGCCTGTGTGGTTTGGCTGAACTCTTCAGTGATCGCTGCAGCAGAGCAGGCAAGGATTCATGTGCCTCTGGCTTTCTTCTCTGTTCAGCCTGACAGCAGGGCCCTACAGAGACAGACTGAGTAGGAGAGTACCTGCATTACAAAGGCAACACTGCTGAGTATTTCAGGTCTCTGGGGCTGTTGTCTTTCATATTTGTCCTGCTTTTGGTGTGCTGTTGCAGCTCTAGCAGCTCAGTTCCCAAGCCATGGTCTTCCCTGGTGTTCCTCTGCTTCTAATGATCTCTGTGCTCTGGCAGACAAACCTTTCACTGTGGCTGTCATGGCTAATCTTATTTCCATTCCACCAATATAAGATGAATGAGGTTTTCTTTTCATTCTGTTTTATCAGCTTTTTAGATCTAGACATGGTATGAGCTGCTGCCTGGTTATTCTAATTCTCCTTAAAGAGTCTGGATTCAACTCTAGATCTTGATGGCAGGAGCAAGGAAGTCAGCAGGTATCCCCAGAGTATTTCTACACTGCTTTTGTGCTCTCTGAGGCCAAGGAGAAAAACAAAGCTGCAAGATGTCAAGATGCCCTCTTATAGAGCAAGAAGGAAAATGCAGATTATTTCAGCTAACAAGCAATATCGTGCTTTGTTCCCTTCTCCTAATTCTATCAGACATAACTGTAAACTAAAATTTAAAAAAGCAAATGGCAAATTGTGTGAGCAAGCACTCCAAGTAAGCCACACTCAACCAACTGCTTAGATTCAATTATTGAGAGACAAGTGCATTCAAACTGGTTGGTATGTTGATTTTTGTGAGCAACACACATTCACAAACACCAGCAAAAACTAAATATTGGAAATTAAACAAATATTTGTATCATGTTGCTGTTAAGGTTACTGTGAACAAAAACATCTAAAACCACTGCAAATATGTTGAAGCAATTAATGCAGCAATAGCAGAGAAACGGTGTTTTTTTTCAATGTCTCAGACCTTTTTTTATGTGTACATTTTCTGGATGAAGATCAAGAGCTGTACAATTCAATGTCTTCTTTCTTTATTCACTAGAGGGATAACTTAAGTGGTAGTGGAAAAAATTAGAGTGGAAATTGGCCAATAACTGCTAATCAAGATTTTGGTATGTCTTGCCTCTCCTTGCATCCAGACACCAAGATGGAGACCTTCAGAAATGTACCGGGGGAGGAAACCTCAGTGCCATACAGTTATTTTTCAGATGTGTAACATAGCCCATATGTCATGATCATTACTTCTACTGTCAATATTTCTTAGAAAGAGAAATAAATAAGAAGAAATGGCCATGGTAATGCATTTTCTCTAAATGTGTTGTCCTCAAGTGATTCAGAGGGAACTGTAAAGGTTCCAATTCAACCTGTGCACACCAACCAGACCTGCTGCTGTGCCACTGACACCCTGGGCCAGACTGACACAGTTCCTAATCTTTCAATCCTATTACCCACCCTCTCTGTGTTGCTGGTGAAGCTTCTTGGGACTTGCCACGTTCCCTGCCTCAGGAATGCTATGATAGCTCCCATACTCAGTGCTTATTTTATTTCATTTCATTTCATTTCATTTCTCCCTATTCAGCGTCTGCCAAGTCCCCACTTGCCCAACACCTGTCAATAGTGTGTTGGGTTGTACTACTTTGTGTGATTTTCTGTGCTCTTTGCTTTACAGCCCACACTGCTGGAGATTAACAATGCAGTGAAATTTCATTAGGAGCCCTTGGCCCAGCTGCCTGCAGTCACAGGGCAAAGAAATGCACCACCCTGTTTCCCTCAGAGATTTAGTTTACCTTCCTCTTTCTGTTTGGGTTTTAAATCGAGTTTGAAAATGACAGAAACAAACTCAAACACTACTAGTAAGAAAATGATAAATCCCTTTTGTAAAAATTATCATCTGTGAAGTGCAGAGAAATAGCTAAGCTAAACTTTTGTAATTTAGAGAGAAGGATATTAAAATCCTTAAAAAAAAATCTTACTGTCTTTTACTCATTTTCTCGCACATAAGTAAAATATCTGTTTGCTAATCTCCAACAGGTGCTAAAAGCCCAAGCATCTGCCAGTTGCTCTAAAAAAATGTGCTTTTTCCACTTTGTATTAATGGCATGGTGCTCCTCTGCAGCATCTTCTGCCAATCTTTTTAAAAGCGAGTACCAGTGTCATCTTTGCAGTTGAGGCCTTAAGTCCCTTGGCATCTCAGCAAGGCTTCATTGGTGTGCAGATTTATTTCCACTGAGCAGCCAGAAGTATTTCAGCAAGGGAAAGATGCTGAAGAGAAATGCAGTAGCTCTAGATAGTAAGGCAGACACTGTAGAGTACTGACTGAGGGCTGGAAAGTTACAGAGATTGTGATATTTAATGCTCATCACTAATTGAGAGATGATGTAGCTTTACTCTCCTACTCTGATAATATTTTACTTGGTCAAAGTTTGATGGTATCAAGCAACAAAATCCATAGTACATCATATATATTCTCTTCTGCAGGAGCAGCACATGGAAAAAGTGTGGACATCACATTTAAATGTTGAACTAACAGTCCTGTTTCCATGAAGTGCATCACAGAAGGGATTTATTGTGTGGGTTTCAGATGTAATAGAAGCTCCTTTAGGGGCAAAAACACAGAGTAGTTCTGACAGGACCATGGAAATAGAATTGTCCAACCTGCCCAGCAACTAAACCCAGTTTGTCCTCATAGGAAGTGACACAGGCTAGAAAATGGTTAGTGGAGACAATGGCTCTGCTATCCTGATTATCTTTATTCTACTTTATTCTTCTCTACTACCCTGCAGTCACTGGGCAATCTTTTGTAGCAAACACCATTTGAGATCGCATTGTCTTTGGGAAACTTCCTTTTCATGTTTTGTTACTTCGTGGAAGCTACTTGTTTTGGGTGGTCTGGGCACCTGCAGCAGTATAGGAGGGCTACAAGATGCTTAAAGTATATTCCAACATTTTCCATGCTGTTCTATGACAGATGTTTTGTCCAGTCATATTAACCTATTATCTTGAAAATAAGTTCCTATTAAAGAAAATGCAGGCCTCATTTCCCCTCCTTACTTCAAAAATCTGTTCTAGTGTGCTATTGAGGTCAGAGTAGTGAACCAGCCGTATCATGCAGTAATTTTTACCCCTTCCACAAAGGTATTATCTTTCTGTTTGCAGTCATGTAATATTTTCCAAATTGAAAATTTATTAAAAATCCTTACTGCTCAGCTTGTGACTCAATCTGTTTTGTTTCTTGCTGTTCTGGGATTAAGTGCATCTGGTTTACTTTACTGTGATCACTGGGAGTTTGTTTCTTCCCCAGAAGCCATTATTTTGAGATTCTCAGTTCCAGGAACAATCATACTTTTGCCCTCATGTTCAGCATTGTTGCTACTGAAAAAAAAAAAATTAGGTTTTACTTTGTGGGATATAAACCCAGTGTTTTTGATCTCCCTGCCAGATTCCTTCCCTTCTGCATGATGATCGCATTTTTTCTTTAATTAATATCTGTGATACAAAAGAATGTGTCTGATAGTGAAATTTACTGGTGGCAATGCTGGGAAGCACTTTAAATGTAGAAAAAGGTCAGAACACCACTCAGAGGACAAGCTTTTCCCTTGAAAATAGAATCATCATGCATTTGATGAAATTCAGAAATATAGAGGGACAGGAAATTCCCATGAGGAGGGATTTGCCAGGAACCAGCTCTCCTGGGGATCCACCAGACTTCTGTTAAGGATGAGGACTTTGACATGATCAACATAACAGAAATTCAGCCCAGCTTGAAGTCAAGTCTTCTATGCCATTTAAAGCTGTCCCTTTATAATGTAGGCTTCCTTAACAAATAACATCTTGGACAGTAACAAAGAAATAATGTATTTTTCTCCGTGATAATTTAAAAACTTATCTGTTAATTTAATTTATTAATGTCTTGTTGATTTCTTTGCAATAGAAGATTTTTGCCGTTCCAAACATTTGAAAAGCATAAAGAAAAGTTTATCATCTAAGTTTTTGTTTTCTTTAAATGTCATCTCTGAAGGCACATGTATTTTCTTGAAAATAATTGCAAATGGCATAACTCTTATTTAAGCCTATGTGTCACCTGACTTTCAGGGATAGGGGCACTTAAGTTGTTGGTAAACTCCAGCCTAGAAACACTCTGGCCTTTTTCAGTTCCTAAAACATATTTCATAAGCAGCATTTCCCTTCTAGCCTGCAGCAACAAGATTTGACACTTATATTTTGCCCCACACATTCATCACATAATATTGCCAGATTCTTTATGATTAACTGATGTAATTGACTTCTGAGATAAAAAGAAATTTATGTGTGAGAATCCACAGAATCAAACAAAGTTTTGATTGTATTCCAAAGCTGAACCAAGAAAGGGCGGAAATAGATCTTTGCTGAGGACAGCCATTCCTTCAGGAAAGTGCGTGTAAGAAAAACCACTGCATCAGTACTGGTGAGAAGCAAGGACATGCCAAACTTATCCCACACCTCGGCAGTGTATCAGATCAATGTATAACAGAGAATGCAGGAAAATACAGAGCAGACATTAAGGAGGTCACAGCAGGTAAGTAGTATTCCCCAACTTGGCAAGAAGCCCTTTGCGCTTAGGAAGGACGGACTCCTCCTTATTTTTTGGACTGGACTTTCACTGCTCAAGTATTAAGCTTAGCAGTATCACTCTATACTGCTTCGGTCTTAATACAACTGCCTTGCAGATGTATTCCTAGTATTCAAAAAATTAAAAAAAACCAGTGGATCTGAACATCAACAAACTTGCACCTGAAACTGCAGATCTCCCATGACATTTTTTACTACCTAATGTATTGAACAGGTTTTTGTTACTGTTGCTACAACTTGATTCCACAATGAAAGCTTTGAGCGCCACTGCTAGCAAACACTTATAACTTGCTTTGAAACCACTTGAGCATCTCTGGGCACGCAACTGTAGATTTTTACAAGAGCTACATATATTCAGTGTTTTTGTGGGAATTCAACAAAATGGGAAACAGAAACAGCAACCTTCACGCAGTGGTGCAAGTGTAGCAGACATGAATTTAGACAGGAGAACAGCCATTTGAACATTAAGAATATTTCAGGTCTTATTGCAGCTACAATGAGAAGAAAAGGCTTTTGTTGGTGTCTGGAAGATTTTATGGTTTTGCTTGCAACTCTTGCCTTTTACTGCTGTATGCCTGAATAAAAGAGCATCAGGATGAATGCTTGTTTGCTTGATGATGGAAGGGTTTTAAAATAGCCAGAAAATAGCTTTTGTTGATTAATTTAATTTTCCCACTGGAACATGGCGTGATTCTAGAAAATTTATCTTCCTGATGAGGACAAACTCTGAGATCCCACAACTCCAGAGGGAGGATCAATGAGGCTGGGGCAGTTTGTATCCAGGGAGTGGTGTGCTGTGCCTCCAGTTTGAAGGGCAGGGAAAGTCTATCTAACTTTCCTCGCTGCATATATTAAAAGCTTCTTGTTTTGTTTCATATTGTGGCCGCGGCTCACAAGGAGTGACAGACACTGCGTGAACCCCCAGCTAGTTAGTTTTTCAACTACAGAACTGAACTTCAGCAAAGGGAGATAAATAAGAATACTTCAAAACCTAAAGAAACCTGTTGTTCTTGTGTTAATAAAAGAAAACTGAACAAAGGAAGGAATAAGACAGGGAAGATTAAGTGACTCCTTATCTCGTGGCACAATGACATTTTCTTATCCTTCTTAGAATTCGTGGCCAGCTCTAGGAGTTGTGTTAGTAAACTCATATATTAAAATTCCAGCTACTTGCTGAACTTTAAAATATTTTCCCTAATGCCCATTAGATTGAAAAAAAATCTTCATTACTTCTCTATTTGTGAATGGCTTCCTTCTGTCAATGTTATTTTGTGAGGCAGCAGTGGCTGAGGCATTGCTTTACCTTTATTTATGGTGGTTGGAATTACAGAGTTATACATACTACAGAGTAAGCAATAATTTATGACAAGGTGTGCAGTATGCAAAATGTCATGTAGTTTGCAGAGATTAATGCATGAGCCTAGTGCAAATACATTAACTTAACCAACTATCTGGAAAGCAAGCTTAATGAAAGAGGGAAATGAAAGCAAAATATGAAGAAAGAGGCATTGTAGCGACAGAAAACACCCTATAGCTTATGTATTGAATATAGGGACCCCTATGAATTGATAGCTCATCTCTGAGTTAAGTACACATCTACTTACACAAGTCTTGGTGGGGACAGTTGCATAAATCAGAACAGGCCATTTATGCCTGACAATCAAGAACAGCACAGGAGGCTGAGTTTGACAAATCTTAGTCTGTTCCTGTGTTAGGGGTGTCGTACATCAAGGTATAGTATTTCAAAGTGAGTTTCTACCACATTTTAGATCAAGTGTCCATGTCTCATCCTGCTAAGACCCATTTCTACAATATGTATTAGTAGAAAAGGTAAAGCAACTCAGTGTCTTTGAGTCTATGCATTCCCAATGAGTTGCTGCATGTTGTGATCTTTGGGAAAGGCAGCCTTATCCCCTCAGGCACACACATAAAAGCATGACCACAAATTTTTTCAGTACTTCTCTGTGGTCCATCCCCAAGTCAGCTTCAAAAGACTGGAGGTTTCTTGGTTACACTCTAAACCTGGTGGGGTTTCTGTGCCAACACCAGAATTTACACTGTAAAGCTGTTGGCCTGCAAGTCAGGTGTTTTTTTTTGAAGTCTTCTGTGTTGACACAGCTTGCCTTACTGTTTGCTGTGATCGGCACACTCGAATTTTGGTCTGTACAGACACCAGTAACCTTAGGCTTAATGGAGGCCATCAGAATCCCAAAACATTCCACCATCAGAAATACGGACCTACCATCTTACTTTCTCTTCCTGTAGTGCCTGACTTTGTTTTCACTTCAAGTGCTACATCTTGTTAGGCTACAGAAGAAGCGAGTCTGTATATTCTCCTCGTTGCAAGCCCACAACGTGCAGACTTTTATGTGAGAGCAGCAAAGGGGTGACAGAAAGTGGCTTGAAGACACAGTTTTAGAGGGAAGCATCCATTCTGGTTGATCTCCTACTTCTGTCCTAGAAGCTGTGGCAGTCCTGCCCCAGGTACACTGCAGGCTCTGCTGCTACGGCTTCTGAAGCTCATTACAAGCTGCCATGAGTGATAAAGATGACTAGCTATGTATTTATTCCTGCAGAGTGGGCTACACTCTGAAATTTAAGAGCCTCTCAATATATGGAAAGTCCAGCTAGATGATTGAATGGGCCTTTCTGACACCATGATTTTCTGTCTATAGATAAATAACCATTAGGATCCTGCTTTCTGTAGGCTGCACCATTAAATTTATGGGACTTGGCAGTCTGCAGAGGTAGCTGCCATTCTGTGAGACAGAACATATGCTGCTTGCTACACTGAAATGCACACTCCATTGTTCTGAAAATCTTGGTAGTTCATATGACTCTAAAATAACTCATATGTTGAAAACATACTGTGATTTTAGGGGCAAGGAAAAATAGAATGCAGTCTTGCTTGACTTCTCTTCATTTGAATTTGAAGCAGAAATCATCAAAGTGTAACTGGAGGAAGTGATGAGAAGTCAATAAAGGATTCCTCATAGGGTCTTTGCTTACAGTTTTATTTCCACAGTTTCTATTTAGAGTTAAATCTTATACTTAGCCATTCAAATACAGGCTCTCTTGTCAGATAAAATTCCCAAAAACCCCTTATGGAGAAGACTACCACAATGGCTGTGATAAAATTAAGATGTTCTTAACTTGCATATGAAAAAATAAAAGTATTAAATCTCACTAATCACTTAGACAGTGATTGTTCGTGTTTCAGGAAACAATGCAGTTTTAAAATTTTGCATGCATAATTTAAAAAAAAGACAGCAAGAAATAGAAATATTTTCTATCTTAATTCCTTATTTCAACTGAAAATAGCTGGAAGTTATCACAACAGGAACTATTTTCTATGTAAGTAGCAGAAAAGTAAGTGCTATATATGGAATAGGAGTGCATTATACACTGGAAATTCTATATTTTTAGCAAAACATACCTTGGAAACCATTAACTAAAATGATGTATTTCTTAGTCACTAAAAATGTGAATGGTCTACTTTCTAATTAGCTTATTCATAATTTTCCTAGATAATTTCTTCGTTAATATGGTAAGAAAAAAAGAAGATAATCTAGTTATTTTTTATCCTTTCATAGCACATTGCTATAGCATGCATTGAAAAACACATGAAAAAAATCCATGTCTTCTGTTCTGTCTTTGCTTTGGAGACTTAGAGGACATTAGCAAGGAACAGCAGTAGCTGCTAAATTGGCTTGCATGTGGATGAACCAAATTCACCTTGGCTAATGTCAAACACTGAATCTGAAGTTTCTAACCATCTCCTTTTTGGACTGAAGATCCAAGGAAGTCCCTTCAGTCAAAGTCATTTATGAATTATTTTTCTCTCCCCACAAATTAAAGAATTCTATATATCCTGCACTCACAGCTGTCACTAAGTTAATATATCTCGAAAGTTTTTGTGCATATTAGAGAAAAAGGTCATATTCCACTTAAATGCACTCTGAAGGCTACTTTTTGTAGGCTACCTCACTGTTAGAGAATTCATTAATTGGCTTTTCCCTAACAATGCGTTCTCTCATGCCTTTTATTGTGTACGCTGACTGTTTCAAATGTATCTAATCATAATTTTCAAGCATTGTTCAAGCCACAAGGGAGAAACTGCACTGACAATTGTGCTAAGCGTTGTTTGCTTCTGGCAATCTGGAGAGATTTGATGGTTCATTTCTTTTCCCCACTGTAACCTCATGATATCCATGCTGCCTGATAGTTCTCTAAAGAAGAACATCCAAAAATACCTCCTTTTAACTTTAAGTTGAGCCTGTTTGCCTCATTGTTTCCTTTTGCATCCTTCTCCTTGGAGTAACTCTTAACCTGTCTTTAAGCTCCTTTCAGTTATTATTGTACATATTTGGGACACAGACGGCTCTTTGAGGAATCTGGGAATGATATATAAAGGGACTTGAGCCATACATATTCATGGATGAAAATCCATGTCATAGCTTTTATTAATTTATGCCTATTGATGTTGTGTTTGTTCAATTTTGTCAAACAAACGTGGTACACTGAATCTTGCCATTTTTAATTATGCTGCATCCTTACACTTGCTTTGCTTTTCCTTCGCGTTTGGCTCGAGGGCTCTCCCAGAGCAGGTTGGCTGCTCAGCTGGGGGAGCTGTGCTCCTGTCTCAGGAGACAGTGGTGGTGGAGCAGCTGGGGCCAGGCTGCCTCGTGTGGAACTCTAAACGTAACACTGGGCTGTAGGCAGGGCAGAAGGAGGAGAAAGGGCTCCAAGGGAGGAATGGGGACTCACTCTGCGGTGAGACACTCCTCCAGTGTCTTGCTCCAAATCATAGTGATGGAACCACTCAGTCCTCTTGGGAAGGACAAACCCTCCTGTAACCACTTGGGCAAGTTTTGCTGAAGGGATCCCACTCTATTTTGTTTGGATGGCTTTCCGTTTTCCTAGTGGCTTACAAACACCCAAAAGCCTTGTATTCATCCTCAGGGGATGGTGTTTCCTTAGCTCTGCCCTGGCACACAGGTGAGTTAGGGGGAAGAGAGCCATCTGGATCAAATAGCTACTCTTCATAATAAGGCTGCAGGGACATACTAATGAAGCCAGCTATGTTTGAGATCTGTATCTGCATTAATGAGTTAAGACAGAGCTTAACAGGTGCAATTTAAAGACCCATTAGGCATTTCTACTTGGTAAATTTTGGAACAGCCTCCGGGTTTGGTTATATAGTTACACTTTTGCTTCTGATATCCATTTGCTTCTTCCATCATTTGTGAAATTAGATGTCATTCATAGAGGTGGCATTAGCAATGAGGAAAAATGCTAGTTTCTTTTATCCTTTACTCAGTAAATGCATTGTGATTTTTCCAAATTTAATCGACCAATAAATTATATAGCTAAACTAGTTCCGCTAATTTTCTGATGTATAAATTTTTGATCTTATTATGTTTAACTATATCCATTATAAACTGAATCATCATCTGCAATTGCATCTTTGCACTCTGAAGCTGCATAGTATTTATTCCAAAATTTGTGCTTCATGTGAATTTTGATATGTCGTTATCCACCAGTTCCTTCTGTTTCTTGAGGAATGATAGTGAAAAATATTAGAAAAGAACTTTATTTCAAGAACTTTTATTTCAATTATCTCTCTTTTGTCTGCTAAGAAAAATGAAAACTGCTTCAGGTAAATATTTTATTACTTAATCCCTTCAATTCCTGTAAAATCAGTCTATGAAGGATAACTATATACCTCAGTCCTTTTGTTTCTGTTCAAATATATCCAGGATACCAATACTGTCTCTATTCCTTCCACTTAGGTTCAGAATTTTTCTTTCATGTCATTTATCTTATAGCCAGAAATTGAGCCATATTCCTTTATTATTTTGAATAGTTCTCAGATTGATTTCAAGGGGATTGAAATATCCTATAAAGAAGCATCCACATGAAAAGGAAATTTTATGAATGACATTTCCCAGTTTTACTGCCCTTGCTTTTTCTTCCTCTCTCTTAGACTATCAGTGGTTCTGCTGACGTGATAAAGGGTGCCAACAGATACCCCGCAGTGAATAGGGCTCTGCATAAATACCTGGGCTGTATGTGAAATGTCCCTGCTCTTCCTTTCATCATCCTTCTTCCCTCCAGACAAAAAACTATGGAGCAAACCATAGGGGATGCCGGGAGTTATGTTTTTGAAAGACGGTGGAGATAATAGAGGGAACTAGATTTTCCATATGGATGAGGCATAAGGTGTATAGGAAGGGGGTGACCTTCTCTACAATCTCCAAATTGGAGAAAGAAAGTCAGAGCCAGAGGGGAGAAATCTTAATCTCAGAAAATCCCCTGGGAGAGATATTTTGTGTTTATCCTGCACAAGCGGGTAGAAAAGCCTGTTAATTCACCACTCCTTTGCCACAGGATTCTTTCCTCTTTTTGGACTGAAGCCAGCTCTGCAACTAGCTAAAAATCTGCACCCTTTCAAGGACACTAAAAAACAAACATGGAGGTTCTGCTATTTTCAAAAAGGGCTCACAAGCTGCAGAAAATCTATGATTTCAGTCTTGTTTCTATCTCTATATTTTTCTCTCCTTCCGAATGTTACAGAAACCACTGCAAAATCTTTGTGGCTTAAAAAGAAAAGAGGCAGTCATGAATAAGGACACAGTTTGGGTCAAGTAGGTGTCAGGACATCTGGCTTCTTACATGTTTTATAATACTTTACAGTACAATGTTCTTTCATGTAAGGGTGCAAAGGAACTGCTTGTGACATGACTTTTGAATGCTGTGATGTTCCACAGTGTATCACAATCACTGAAAAACTTCTGGCTAAATAATCAAGACCTTAGAATTTTTCATTTCATGTCTCCTGCGTGATGGTTTATCTGGTAGAACAGACAGATGTGTGAATGATGAACAGAAATGGAAAACACTAAAATTATATTCTCACAAAGCTGTTGGTGAGATGCCCCTGTCCCTTAATCATGTTTGTTGCCCTCCACTGCATGCAGGAGCTCCAAGTCTCTGTTGCCCTGAGGAGCCCAGAACTGGACACAGCACTCCAGCAGTGCCTCACTCACCAGGGCTGAGTACAGGGGCAGGATCCTTTCCCTCAACCTGCTGCCAAGGCTGTTCCTAATGCACCCCAGGATCCCCTTGGCCTCCTTGCCCACTGCTGGCTCAGGGACAGCTTGTTTTCCACCAGGACCCCCAGGCCCTTCTCCACAGAGCTGCTTTCCAAGAGCTCAGCCCCCAGCCTGTGCTGCTGCAGGGGGTTATTCCTCCCCAGGAGCAGGACCCTGCACTTGGCTTTGTTGAATTTCAGAAGGTGCCTTTCTGTCCGTGGGTCATAAGCAACACTGTTTATCAGACACAGTCTTTTAGATGCAGTGGTGGCAGCCTATATTGAAGAGCCCATTTTGTACCCACAGACTACTTGGAGTAAAGCTTATTTCAAAAGGAAAAGCCTGGATTGGGGCATGCTGCATGGGCTGCATACACAGTAACATCCACATCAATTAAGTGCCAATCTGTCCTTTTAGAAAACATAGAGGTTTATGCATTTATTACAGTTGAGTGAAAGATATATTGTTGGAGTTTACTAATTTTCCTACTGAGAGGTGGTTTGTTTCTCAGATTATTCAGCAATTTTAACAGCCCTCTAGCAAAGATTTAGATACTTAGAAAGGTGTATTGTGTAACCCAGGTTTGTCACTGTACTGTGGAGAAGAGAAGAGAAGAGAAGAGAAGAGAAGAGAAGAGAAGAGAAAGGGGAGGACAGGAAAGGATAAAGGATACTTGTCAGCTATTTTTTCAGTCACTGTCTCAGACTGAGCTCTAACTTAAAAAGAAGGGAGCATTCACACAAATGGGACTTTCAGTAACTGTAGTTATGGGCACAAAGCTGAATTGGGACAACTGAAATTCAGTCCTTATCCTTTCTGGAAAATGGTTACATTTGACATAGTCCAATGAAAGGCACAGTGATGTAAGGACAGATGGGTGTGAAGGCTGTGGCAGGGTTGGTGGGTGGGTAGAGCAGATGGAGGGCTTCAGCAAAAGCCTCACTGAGAAATGTCACAGCTGGGTAGGGTTAGAGTGGAAATGCAATGTGCACAAAACCAAACATGTGGGGTTTTGTGGCTTTGTCATCCAGTTTCCAGGTGATAAATTATGTTTTGCCCATCTCACTGTCCTGCCAAGACCATTATGGTCCAAAGTAAGTGGATGAAAATAAGTGCTGTATAATCTCTCTGATGCACATGCAGCTCACTGACAGGACTGGGACTGATTAACCATTTCCACAGACTTTTCTCTGAAATCACAGACTATTCTGAGTTTGAAGGGACCCACATGGATCGTCAAGCCCAACTCTTAGGTGAATGGCCCATATGGGGATCAAACCCCAAACCCAGTTTATTAGCAGCATGCTTTAATCAACTGAGCTAATCTCAGTGGCTAAATGTTAAGCTCCCAAACTTCAAATGAGAACAAAACATAGGAGGAGCAGCCGGGGGAGCTAAGATTTTTAGCTTGGAGACTAAAAAGGCTAAAGCCTGTTTTTTAGCAGGTTCAGGGATGACCTTATCAGTCTCTACAACCTGAAAAGAGGCTGTAGCCCTGCTGGGGTCAATCTCTTTTCTCCAATAATAAGTGGTACAACAAGAGGAAATGGCTTCAAGTTGCATGAGGAGAGGTTTAGAATAGCTTTTAGGAAAAAATTCTTCACAGAAAGGATGGTCAGACATTGGAACAGGCTGCTGAGGGAAGTGGCTGAGTCATCATCCCTAGGGATATTGCAAAAACATGTAGATGTGGCACTTAAGGACATAGTTTAGAGGTGGGCTTGGCAGTGCTGGGTAAATGATTGGACTTGATGATCTTAAATGATTCTATGATCAAAATAATTCCATGAATGTGCCATCCCAGCAGCCTGTAAAGTAGGCTTGGGAACTGAGAGTGAAGCCTTTGTGTGGGCTGAAGAGGGTAACCCCCTGCCTTGCCTTGGAAGCCACACTGAAGCTGAAAAGCAGATGGGCAGTGAAATCCCACTGCCCATTCCTCTGTGATCTGGCCCTGCAGGAATGAAACCGCCTGAGGAGCACGGCAGCCTTTGTGCTGGCACCATCTCTGTGCTGTGACATGTGCTGAGGCACAGCCACACGGGCAAAAACACTGCCAACCTACAGAGATCCCTTCTGAAAGGGAACCTGTGACCTGCTTCTCTGAAGACTTCTGTTCTCTTTCCGGTGGGAAGAACAGCTCATTCCATATTAAATAGCAATGCATAGGGAAAGTGTAGCTGTGGTGAAGACATTGAGGGAGAGAGGAAGGAAGGAAGGAAGGAAGGGAGGAAGGAAGGAAGGAAGGAAGGGAGGAAGGAAGGAAGGAAGGAAGGGAGGAAGGAAGGAAGGAAGGAAGGACGGACATTTTCAATGGAAAATCATTGGATCTGTTAGACCTTTTCAGACAGCAGGTAATTTTCATCCTTTCAAACCTAATGTTAGAGACTTGTCTTCATAAATAAGCCCCCCTTGTATAACCTGGTGCAGTTACTGCCTGAATTTATACACATAATAAACCCAGGCTTTGCTTCAGATAATAAAGTACACGGCACAAGGAGTAGTCCTAAGGTGGTGGCTAAGCCTGGTCTGTAGATGATCTGAGGGGAGGATTGGGAATGGCCCCCCAAAATGAGCAATTGGTTGAGACAATGATGCCTGGGAAAGCAGAAGGGCAAGCATTCTTCTGTGTTTGTCTCCAGGTGATGAAGCATTCAAAGTCAGGAGCTATGTCAGCACAAAACCCTCTTGGCTTTCTACACAGCTTACCTTTCCTAAAAGTGGCAGTATGAGAGATGAAGCTGGGTAGTCTGAATTGACCTGTAGAGGCTGTCTAGACATTCTGGATGCCATGGTGTAACTTGACTTCCCTCCCCATACTGTGAATTGCAATCCCTAAATGTGCTGAAGAAATGCTTGAATATTATGAGTAAAGAAGGTGAGACAATAAATGGAAAGAATAAGTTTATCTGGGCTCAACACTTGCCATCAACAAATCTTGGCTGTGACTGGAAGCACCTATAGTCTAGAAACCAAAGAGTTCTTTAACAGATAGGAGAGAAAAAAATATCCCCTTCAGTAGAGTTGAGGAGGACATGAGAATAATTTTAAATTATAAGTTTAGTTTTTCATCTGATTACTAATACAGCTTAATTTAACACAACTTCTTAGGAAAAGCAAGTGAAAAATGTAATGGTGGTAATGGTGGCAAGGAAGAAAAGATGCTCCCTGGATAAGCAATATCAGGAAAACAAAAGAAAAGTAGTTGCTAATTATGAATTGGCAGGGCAAAGCTCAAATAAGTAATCAAAGTAAAAGGCAACCCTTGAAAAACTAATGAAGTATGGAACATCTCGCTGGAAGCACAGTGGTGCTGTAGAGGCACTGTTCCTGGTACTCATGGTACTCAAAATTGAGCTCTTGTGACTCTCTGGGAGGTGCCTTGCTGGGGAGCTCCACCACAGATGCAATGCAAACCTACTGATGCAGATGCAGTTAGAGATATTATAGATATAACACCACTTTGTCCCATACCTATCATAGTGTAATTTCAACAGACTGAATCCTGTATGTCACCTTAAAAGGAGAAAAGCCCTACAAAAAGCTAAAGAAAACAATCCAACAAAAAACCCAGCCATCAAACAGTGAATTCCTGCAGAATGAAAAATTCACCGTGAGTTTCTCACTCTCTGTGAGTCTTGCAAAATGAGCCAGTGAACATGGGGCAATTTATATTACCCACCCTTACAAAAAGCAAGGGCATGTGAGCAGTGCATTGAGACCATGCATAGAACCAGCAGAATCCACTCATCCAGAACGTTCATTTCGGAAGGCCATGCAATTTTATTGCCAGGTTGAGGCATTAGCTTTCCATAATGCAAATGGAACTGAATGTGTCAAGGAACACAACTGCATTTTAACAGCAGTTAGGAGATTGGTATTAATAATAGGCTCCTATCCCAGGACAGATTTACTCTGTTTAATTTTGTCTGTTGCAAAGAGAGGTTAAATCTAGATACATTATTAAGCAGATAAAGCAACATTTTATACAGCGCTTAGAAGAGCAACATCTGTTCCTGAGAGATTTGTCACCCTGCATAGACAAACCGCATGTTTATCAAAGAGCTCCTGGAGCAGTCTTATTGGCTAGAGGTGGGCTTTATTTATTTACTTGTTTGTTGTTTATAATAGCAGATCCAAAGAGGAAGACAGTTTTCAATCATTCCAAACACAAACACTTTATTTCTTCTCCTTTTCTTGCCCAAAGTATTTTTTTTCCTCCTTTTTCTTGTCTTTTTCAAGACAAGGTAAGGAGAGGGGAGAAAGAGGCAGAAAAAGAGATGAGAAGGCAGAGAGCAAACTTGACAAGAGCTCTGTGGTGAGATGTTTTTCCTGGGCTCAGCTTCTCCCTGAATGTGAGGGTACTCAGAACACACCTTTTACACAGGAGAATGAGCAAGTTGAGTGCCTGGCTCTGAGGTGACATCACTTACAAAAAATCTTACACCTGATCTGAAGCAGTGAAACTGAATCAAAATTAGGTCTTTTCTGTGCCATCACATCGAATTAATATGCCCATATAGCTAAATCAAACTCTGGCAGAAAGCAGGGAGCTGCCAGCAGGCCGAAGTCCTGGAAGTTGGAAGAAGAGGCAGGATCTTGCTCACCATGTGCTTTGACTACCTGGGTAATGAGCTCTCTAATGCACAGTTTTGTCTGTGTTCTTCTCAAGTGGTAAAGCACAGGAGTAGATAGTTGAAGCAATTGTTTGGGAGAGAGGTATAATGCCTTTTCAATGTATTTTTTCCCCAGATAACAGCAGTTAGTTTGCTGAGCTTGATCTTTCCCATGGCAAAATTCATTTTTATCTGTTTTTCAGATCTGAGCTGTTCATAAACTCGGGGGTCAAATTTGCTGCTCATAAGGAGGACTATTATTTCTGAGCACACAAAGTATTTCCCATCTTCACACTGACACTCGGGCACAGAGGAGAGACAGCCTTAGTCTAGGCTATCCTCCTCTTCTTATCTCTTCCAAGCTTATTAACAACTCCTCAGCAGACAGGAGGAGCCGTTCTATATTTCTGAGTGTTCCCACAAAGCTGAAAGATGAACATTAATAGTGGCTTCATAGAATTCATTTCAGATTGTTGCTATGTTTTATTTGTCAGAGTTGCTGAGCTTGTGACATCCAGAGGGCTCAGAATATATCACAGTCTTCCCTGGGAGTGCAAAGAAAGCATTTGCCAAAACAGAGTGCCTACTGTCTCCCCTGCCTGCACAGCCAACTTCTCTTTGATGCTGAGGGAGATGAAGACACATATCAAAGGGATGAACTGATGCCCTACAAGTCTATAAGGCCTGGGGTCAAAGATAAAAAAGCATCAGAAGGCACCAAGTTGTAAACAAACAAACACCATTGGCCTTGACTTTCAGCATGCATTGAACTGTGTACTTCACTCTGTGATAAAGAATAGAAAAAAACCCCAAAGATAAATTTGTGTTGAAGCTACTGCGCTGTTTATAAAACATGTGCTTTGGAATATGCATATAAAGTATGAATTTATATACATAGCAAAACCACATTCCACTATACCAGGCAATTTTGAAACATATTCTGAGAGTAAATTTTGTATTTTAACAACAAAAATACATATTTGTGATGGTAATACAATTTCAGTACCTAGGCTCCTGGGCACAAGGGGTAAAAATTGGAGCTGCAGTAGAGCTCCCAGAGATGTGTTTCCCGAAAAGTAAGGTAACTTATCCAGGCTTGTGGTCCATAATAGGAAGTGTTACCTAGTGATTTGGCATGCATCTATATTTACATGGTTAGTTAGACCTCTAAAAGGCTTTTTACTGTGGCAGTGCCCTGCACTTCTGTATGTGTGTGTTGAGTACTGAGAAACAAAATCTTCCAAAATGCCTTACCGCTTTTGAAAAGCACATCATTTCTTGCAAGAAGCATAATATCTTCTTGTCACAGGATATTACAAAGTTATGACTTCATTATATTTTGTATCTAAAGCCAATTTAATCAGACACAAAACACAGAAGTCCTTTTGCTTCTGCCTTGTTTTATTACGCTGCTGTTTGCAGATAGTTTACAGCAGTGTCATTGGTCCTTATTTCTACTCCACGTAGCCTACATTATTCATGTGCTGTGTCTTATTCATTAAAGTAGGACCCTTTGAAGTTTAGAGTGGCTTAGCTTCTCTGTGGACTTCTAATAATCCAAAAAAGAAAAAAATGATATGGAGCTCCTCTCCTAAAATACGAGGGGGATCATAGGATACGCAGAATGCCCTGGCTACTATAAAACTGAAAATTTCATTTCTACAAACCTCAGGGACAAACTCAAAGGAGTAAATCCCATGACAGTATCCATTTAATGGTGTATATTTCAAAGGCTGCAAGACTGAGGTGAGAGAGAGAGGCACTCTGAGGGAGGTGAGTGTGGAAAAATGGGAAGGACTTGGTAACATCAAATTAAGCAACAAAAAAGTCCAGTATTAACTACTCTGCAACAGAACTATTCAGAAGCTGCATAGCAAAGCCTTAAACTGGAAATGAATGACTTTTAGGGAGAAAGATGAATGGATAGCAACTTATGCATCCATGTCGACACTGCATATACAAAGTTTATGTGAGATTTGTTTATTGTGTGTTTGGATTGACGTTGTACAGGGACAGGCAGAAGTTTGCACAGAGATGGGCCCATAAAATGGGTCTTGCCAGCTTTTTAGATGAGCAGTTTTCTATCACATAGAAAGATGGTTCAGGGGACACTTCAGGCTTACAAAATGTAAGCATGACCAATTTATTTTGCTTTGAGACTGAGAAGCCTGTGGAATGCTGGGGTGGTCCTTCCTCCAGCAGCTGCCAGATCCAGCCTTGGTGGCAGGCTTTGAGGCAACCAGAGCAGCCTCTGGTGCTGGCAGCACTGCCAGCCCCACCCATGTCTCACACCAGGTCCCCACTTTTTGTGAGCAGTGTGAGATACTTTGATTTTCCAGGACTATTAGAAGCTAAAGAAAAAGGCCAGGTCCTCCTATTTTGCTGCCCTTGCAGGGCAGCACTGCAAAGAACTGTCTTTGCTACATTCTGAGACTTAGATTACTAAGATGGAAGGAAATAAATTTCAAGTAGGTAAAAATATGGGAGTACAACCTCTTTTTCTCTCTAAATTTTATGAGCTAGCTTGCCCAGAAGGACCAGTAATTTTTAACACCAAAGAAATGACAATGTAAAGCTGAAAGGATTTTAAAATGGAAATGGGGGAAGGAGGGGGTAGGGAGAGGGAAAAAAATTACGTTATTCCAGAGCTGTTAAACTATTAACAAGAGAGGTATTATTTTGTTATTCACATTGGAGATTGTCTCTCTGCCAAATCCACCACAAGAAATTCTAGTAATTAATCCACACAGACACTTATGCAGCTAATCAGATTTGGGATACTTGTGCTCTTGGCACAAATAATGTTTTCTAGTTACTTAAGACCAGTATAAATTGGCATTTAGCTGAAGCTAGCACCTGCACTGAACATGTGAACTTGTACTTGTCAGTGAGCTACCTCAGATTTTTTGATAGAAAAAACCAGAGAGAGATAAAAGCAAGTGCTGGGAGATGCCACAACTTTCAAAAAATCATATAATCATTAAGACTGGAAAAGACCTCTGAGATCATTAAGTCCTACTGTTAAGCTCGTGTCATGTTCACTACTAAACCTTGTCCCTAAGTGCCAATTCCACTTTTTTTTTTTTTTAAATTTTTTTTTTTTTTTTAGCACTGCCAGATAACCATTGGAGATTTACTGAGGGAGTAAATCAGACTTCTGAGCAGACATCTTGTCCAGTGATCTCAAATACATATTGAAAATAAGGATTTTTAAGAAAGTATTTAATCATGATACTTTAAATGATAACTTCAACTGATTTGCTATCACTAACACATGGTAATGTGGAATTGTGACACTAAAAACATGCTGGAGTCATCAAGGTAAGTTCAGTTTTTAAGAATCTGAAAACTCTTTTTTTTTTTGTAAGGCACTAAAAATAAAATGGAATAAAACCTTGAATATCTCCTTAAAAAGTTAACACTAAAAATAAACTATTGGTACAATATGTTTGTACTACTGAATACTAATTCACTCAGATATGGTGCAAAAAGCACAGGTTTTCTTTCTTCTCCTCAAGAGTTAGGAGTTGGTGAAAAAAAAAATTACATTCCTGTGAATAAATTCCGCTTAGGTCATACTTATTTTGATGGAATTGATCCTTTTATCAGAAATTCAAGATCATCTAATGAACAATTTTTTTCAAAGCAAAAATGTAGCTAAAATTATCACCGTAGATCTTAGTCCTCTATCTATACCTAAAATGTCTGACATTTTTAATGAAAACATATATTATTTTGAATGAAAAAATATTTTATTTTTGCATGCAAAAAAATCTATCTCTAGTAATTTGTGGAAGGAGTATAAAAAATTATCATACAAGATTTCTCATAAAACTTAGATTAACTGGTCTGAGAACCTAAAGCTACCATGTCACCTTGAAGCCTGACTGCATGGCATGAATTATGTGCTAAAAATCATCAGTGTGTCCCAAAACAACAACTTAGTCTCACCAAGTCATACAAGAATGTGTATTGTTGATTGATTGTCAATTCTTGTCTTCACAGGAAAACATTCATCAAGCAGGAGGGCCAGATGAGTGGGCTCAGATTAGGCACTGTGGAAATCACTGCTGTCATGAATTAGAGAAAGTGAACCTCTGCATATCAGTGACAGGCTTTTGAAATAGAGGTGGCACGGTCTTTTACACCCAGCTTCCCGTAGTCACCAGGAAATGCTTTCCTTTCTTCAGTGCACACAGATTTTCAAGCAGAAGCTGCACTATTACCAAGTAATTTACATATAAATTAATCCATATTAGACCATATGAATCACTCACTCCTTCACAGGAGTGATCACCATCCAGTTGGTCTGATTGCCTAAGCCAACATATCCGTCATAATAATTTGTTTTAAATCATTAGGTAGACACTCATGTTAATGGGCCTTGTGTTACAGTTCTGCTGGAGACAGGCCTAAGTAACAAAGTCCAGCTCTGAAGTTCAAGTTTCCAGTTATTTGGCACAATCAAGGGTGATATTTAAATGTGTGGTGCTGCTTCAGACTGTGCAAACAAGGTCTGATGCACAGGAACACCAGGGAATGTCAGGACCTTGCTGCCTCCAATACAGACTCTAGGTGAAGGTTGTGGTGCTAAATGTTCCTCTCACACAACATCAGTCAATCCTCGCTGCTTCCAGCTTTTTCTTTAGCAACAACTGCCTCTAATTTCTGCTGAAGAAACTGCCTGATTAATGCCTTGGTGGTAGCAGTTTAATTTTCCTGGCATTTCTTTTTCTGAAGTGAACCTGTTAAGTTTAAGGAGTGAAGCTGTTTTGAGAGAAAAGAAATTGCTGGGTACTAGATCTATGAGCCTGATAATTCCCAAACTCAACCAGCTCCCTCTGGGAGTTACATGTTGGTTTCTACCACAGAAGACAGTACTTCAAAATTAAAAAAACCCAACCAACCAACCAACCAACCAACCAACCAACCAACCAACCAACCATCCAACCAACCAATCCAGCCCAAATCAATCTTGACTAATTTACTGCAGTAGATGTGTGAAAGATGCATAAGATTCACAGAATTAAGGAGCTTTTCTCTTTTTTAACATTTTTTGTTTTCTCTATCTCTGGAGTCAAGTTAAAAGGCAATACTGTCATTAAAGGGTTATCTGGTGTAACAACCGAGCCAGTAAATGCAGAAGGAGAAGCCTGTATTATTCTGTGAATTGTTTTACGAAGTATCTCTGATACTGACAATCAGTGACCTAAATCCTTCAACAAGGAGAGATTTACGAGAACTTGTCTATAGAGGCAAAGTGTTTCTACTGACTTCAGGCAGCCCTGGGATCAGGGATTAGCAGAATTGCTCATAAATATGGCTTACAGCCACAGAATGCCACAACTGGGAGCCTTCAATAGGAAACTATGTGTAAACATGCCTATGGAAACAGTCTTCACATACTGATCATGAAATGGATGGGGTTTAACAGCTTCACAGACTACGTATCGAAGTTTGTAAAGGTGCTTTCCTTTATTGGCTCACACCATTTTATTTATGCCCATAGAATTTTGCTGCCAGTCATTGGTTTTTTTTGGGTTCAGGGTTATTTCAAAGTCTCCCACTTGGAAAATCACAACCTTTGAGACTCCTGTGTGGATCAAGGTTGAATGTAATTCTCCACCTGGCACTATCTTAAAGAGCTGCATTTTTGTTGTAGCTGTTGTTTTTATTCCCTCCCCCCTCCCCCTTTTCTTTTAATGAATGATAAGCATTTTAAGATGGATCAGATAGAATTTAAATATCACAAGCTGTTAAATACTAAACACTTCAGGAATACTTAATTAAGCAGCAGTACTCAGCAGGCGGTCAGGCTCTGAGTGGCTATCACATTCCTGGGATGGTATCACGCTGGAAAAGCCCATCTGGTTACCTTTATTAACCATCTCAGAACAGTAGTAATTAACTACTGCAGAAATTTACTGTCTAAAAAGCACATTGTTATCAATGGAATGAATGCAAGTTTTCACAACACTGCACTTAATGGGCATTACTGCCACACACAAAGCAGCACTGGCAAATCATTTTGCAGCCCATTTGAGTTCAGGTAATATTAAAGCTGTTGCATAATACAAATTTTAAGCAGGATTCAGCTGGATAAGTAAGTGGAGTAGAGATTGCTGCTACCTATGTGGCGTTGGCAATTTGTGAGTAGAATCCTTTGATAAATGAAAATGGTGAATCTTAAGTCTGGTCTTCAGAGACTGCGGCTGCATCCACTCTGAAAATGTATTCTGATTGCACGACTGTACTTTGACATTAACTGCCAAAACTGCAGCCACTGTGGATTTGATGTGGCTAAGCATATCATTACAGCAAAAAATTAATTCAAGGATCATCATGTCAGGGCAGCTCAGTGGCTGGGGCCTGGTGTACTGCTGAAAGTGCTGAGCCTCCTATCTGAGCAAGGTAAACTATCAGACCCCTACAATTAATGGTCATATTAGCCATTGCACCCTCTGTCACATGTTGCTGCTCCTAACCCCATGTGTTCAACAAGGGACAAATTGCTTTGTACGTAAGTAAATCCTCGGTAGAAGCAAGGAAGGATGCACGCTAATGTATCCCAGCTGCTGATTAAACATGTCAAAATCTTAAACTGCCTTTCCTCTCTCATGTGTGATCCTTTCCACTTCTTGCCCTAAGCTGCTGGGAATTTGTGCCCTGCAAACCAGTGACTACATGTGCCTCATGGATCATTGCTGGGCAAAGATCACATCTCCATTTACTTAATTCTGTCTTTCCAGAATCCATTAGTATGCCAAGGAGTGAACTATTCCAGCCCCCTGAGCAGCTTCAAGGACCCATCATTCTCTTTAAAATTCCTCTGACAGAAAATATGTCTTTTGACTTCCCTTAGAAGGGAGCAATTTCCCAAGCCATTCATACTGAGCCCAGGGTCAGCAATGGGTTTCCTAAACATAAAATGACATGACTTTGAACCTGTTGTCTCACTGCCTTGGTGGGTCAGAAAGCAGGATTTCTATCCTTTTTGAAAGGGGGAGAACCGCGACTTGCTGGTATCTGCTTCTGAACTCTGGGACGGGCAGAAACAGCAAATGGAATGTCATGGCACTGGCACAGTGAAAAAAGGAGTTTGAGAAAGGATGTTGTGGCACATGCCAAGACCTGTGCTGTTTGAGTCAAAATTACAGAACCACCCAGTTTTACTTGATGAGTTAGAAAATTTCTCATATAATGACTTACAATTATTTGAAATGTTCCTGAAATAGCCTTTTTCTAACAGGTGTCATGAAATGATAATGGAAGGAAATGGTGTATGCTTATATTATGACTATTTCAAACCAATGTTGATCACCCCTTTGGGTCATATTTCACCAACATATATATCAAGTTAGCAAAATACTCTAGTATTTTCAGGATTATAAGCATTACATTGGGGCAAGATATTGTTATTTAAATAATCAATTTGGTACACTAGTTAAAAAATAAATCAGTGTCGCTATTGACACTTGCTATTTCTTGCACACTATTCTTCTTAAGAATTTAACACTGGCTCATTTATGCAGGTGAAAAAGACAAAAAGGAAAGACAGTAACTTGTGAACCAGGAGACATTTTTAAAACATGTTTCAAAATTATACTGCTATTTTTCAACATCTGCCTTTGGCAGCCTTTCTTCCCTCAGCACAGTTACTACTCAAGGCATTATTATTGCATATGTTCTGAGGATGTAGGATACTCTTCAAAAGGCTTTATTTAAAAGAAATAAAATCTGTAAGCACACTCATTCCCAACAGCACAGTAAAAACATTTAACAGAAATAAAACAACAAAAAATCTGGGGACCAGATGAGAAAAGGAGTTTAAATTCATACTCATTCTCACTGAATAGTTTCTTCTTTGGTCTCTGTACTATTTTTTTCTCTTATTATGAAGAAAAAGGTTGAGTCAAGGGAAAGTGTGAGTCCCTGAAGGGGGACTAGGTAGATGTTGCAGCACTCAAAAGTGATTACAAAGAGATGGATAATAAAAATAGCAGTGAATAACTTGACTGACGCTGAGTTACTACTGGAAGTACAGCACCATCAGCTTGCCTGGTGCACAGACAGATTTTCCTTCAGTTTCCAGATTCCTGCAATTATGTTGTTGTTGTAAGCAACAAAATATTTCAAATAATGATAGCAATTAACAGTGAAAACATACATTATGGGACTCATGCAGTGTGCTCGAGGCATGAGCACACACAATCCTTCTTTCTCTTGATACTACGGAAACATCTTTACAGTGTAAGATAGCATTTAAAGTCTCCATATATTCTTTTCCTTTTGGACTTGAAATAAGAACCCTGAATTGACAGAGTAAAGTTGTCTAAGTAGGTAAAGGTGAGCCTTAAAGCAATTTCCAAAATGGAGCTCTCAATATTTAAGCCTTACTGAGCACCAGGAACGTAAACCTCCTGGAGCTTTGCCCTCAGACCAAGAGCAAAGGCCTGGGTGTCCCAGGTCTGGGACAATGATGCCATTAGGTGGCATTGGTGTGCCTGAAGCCCAAGGCTGTGGTCCTCAGATCCCCTTCCTGCAGCGTTTGGAAATGGATTTTGCAGCAACAGGAGCTTTTGACAGGAGGTTTTTCTGGGAGAGATGTCTCCAATTCCAAGGCTGCCTTCTCAGCCGGAGGAGAACCATAAGGAGCACCGAAGCTGTGAGCAGTGTGTGTGTAGCACTGTGCCCTTTCTTGCTTCAGAATTTCTTACACAAGTGCAGCACCAAAATAAAAATACCAAAATAAAGTGCAAAAGCGCTGCCTAAACGCAAAAAAGCCTGTAGGAAATAAAAGGCATGACCTAGGTGAAATGATTTTAAATTTGCAGACTGGCTGATGAGGGGCTGGGGTGAGTACTGAACCACATACTCAGTGAAGTGGCCAAATCTTTGTAGTCTTGAGGTATAACATCTCTAAGAGATAGAAAGGTGTTAATAGAACAGAATAATGAAGACTGTTGTAATTCTGTTTTGTTACTGATGCCAACCAGAGTTAGTGACATGTAAAAAGTGAGAACTCTATGCTATTAAAAAGTTGCTTGAAGAATTTAAGGCTGGTTGTTCTTGAAGCATATCTTTCACATTGGGCAAACCCCACCAATTTAGCTTTCTCAAAGAGCTAATGATTTTAGATTCTCTTTAAAATCAGCAATTTAATAGGAAACGGCCCCTTCGTGCTAATGCAGATTTGTTTACTCACGGTAGGTGTTTAAGTTTTTAACATTGGTATTTCAAACAAACTCTTAAAATACACAAATCAGCTTTTTTTTTTTTTTTTTTCCCCCTTTTTATGAAGTGAAATTTTGATTCAGATAAGACTGTGGATAAATGCCCTTGGACTTGCTGTAAAGGCCACTCATTGACTGCAGCTCCCACTGAAGCCAGTGGGAGTTTTTTCACAGACTTCAAGAAGGAATTAGATCTGATCTGGGTGAATTAACCGTAGCAAAAGTGCTGTTATAAAAGCAGAATGTTGTGACACCGATACCATAGCTCATAGCCACTTTTTTGTCAGTCTATGAATTTCCAAGGCTAAATACAAAGGAAGCACTGGTTCCACAGAAACACGTTTTGAGGGAAGTTTCAAGAAGAAGCCTAACTTTTAAAAAGAAAGAGAAATAAATACAATGACTTAAAAGAAGTCATAAGGGAATATGTGTTTCTTCATTTGTAACACAATTGACAGGTACTTGAGCTGGTTGAGGGAAGAATGGGGGATAGAGGCAGGGAGAAATTGCTAGAATAACTGGAAATGAGGAGGTGGCCAAAGTCATAGCAGCTGAGGCTCTGGAGAACACGGATGCAGATGAGGGATGTGCATTTACAGGAACTCCCATGGCTCGACGCCAAGCTTAGAGCTGAATTGACTCCTTCCTGGAAAAGCTGCCGTGAGCTGAAGGTGCTCCCCCAGCTGGGGTCAAGAGGACCAGGAGAACACTGGTTGTACAAGTACTTAGAAAATTTTAACTCTGGGGAATTTGTGTCAGCCTTGTTCAGGTCATCGCTCTTCCAGTTTCTGCAGGAGTCACAGGCATCTGTAGCTAGGAAGAGATTTTTTTCTTCTTAATCTATGTCTCCATGGTGCAATAACATTTAATCTGACAGCAGGAGGTGGGGGTTGTTGACATGCTTAAGCCAGTTTTTGTGATACCCTGTGAACTGAAGATATCACCCGGAAAGGTTTTTAACCCCACAAAGATTGTCTGTTTCTAATTATTTATTATCTTTGCTGTTATAGAATTTTCCTGTCTTACATTTAGGACATTGCCTCTTTTACAGCCATCTTGTGATAACATTAATAATCCCCTTTTTTCATTTGTATTATCTCCTTGGAAATATTTATAGACTATGTTCATATTCCCCTGATTTCTTCTTTCTGCAGAGAGAATTAATTTTGTTTCCTCAGTCATTCTATTATATGTTAGACCATAATCCTTCCACAGTGTCATTTTCTTGCCCTTCTATGCATTGTCTCTACTTCTACAATATTGTTTTTAATCATGGACAGGAGAACTACGTATAACTTCTTAAATATAATTGAACACATGTTATCTGCTCTTTCATCTGCTTTCAATCTCCTTGTCATGCCAGAACACTCCTGCTGAACTGCACTTAGTTTATTTTAGTCTCAAAATACTATGGAAAAGAGAATTTCAGCCACACAGCATTAACATTTTTGATAGCTGAAAAAGGAGGGGCAGAAAGAATGAAATTTAGTCAGTTTTTATAATTTTACCTGTAAAATTAGAGCCAGAAACAGCCATCATTGATACTTTTACTAGGCATTTTTCAAGGCATATTGGAATAACACCTCAAGAGAATTTCAACTTTTGATTGCATTTAATATTTGGTAGGTGTCCAGCTACTGTCCCATAATTTAACATCGAATCCAGCAGTATGGGTTTCATTCAGAGAGATGCTCTGTAGAGACGCACTGGTTCTGTTTAGATTAGAAAAAATATTAAGACTGCAGTCTGTTCTTTTGATTCATATGTCTATTCATTTGTTCCTGTAATAGTACCACATCTAGCAGCCTCATTAACCGTAATAGACCTTTAAACTCCTGGTGGGTTATAGGTTTCTAAAGTGTTACAAAGTAATTCTTGTCACTATAATTTAAACATGATGTTGTTGTTATTACTGAATCTACTTTATGAACCTTTTTTCGTAACCAGATATATGCAGAAATGCTTGGTTGTATATTGCTCTTGGCTGCAAGGGTAAAAAAATCTGGGTAATTACAGCTGACGAATGGTGGGTACTGAGCTCTTGAATACCTACAGCAACCTTCTGCCCTAGCACACCTCACAGTGAAAGTGCTGCAGTATAATGCTAATGAAGAATATTACTTACCTGGCTCTGAAAACGAGCCCAAATTGTGTTCATTATGCACGAAGGTACTCATATTCACTGTCAGGAGCTTTGCCAATGCACCTTTTTGATGTGATCGAATGACAGAACAACCCAAAGCATTATTGAATCCCACCCTCAGAACCTGTAGATTTTTGTCTGTAGAAAATAATGCTGCTGTAGTCATTCATCAAGAGTAGTCGCAAGAAAATGCATCTTGTATTCCATGCAAGGAGATTTCAGTCAAGCCCTAGATCAAGATCAAGACTTTTCTTGTATTCTGCATTACACTTTATCCGTGAAGGGTAGCAAGCAAAATAATGCATCTTGCTTTTATAACACTATTTCTTCATCTCACAGAACCATATTTTGTAATTACCCAGCATTCCTTTAAAGATCTTAAAGGCTTTGTCAGCACCAACTAGTACAACCAAACAACCTCAGTGTTTGTCAAATATATTCACAGTTGCTATTATATACCCTAAATACATTCATTTCTCAGCTACTGTTTCAAACATCTGTAGCGGTGAGAAGATTGTTGGAGAGTCAATCTCTAATATTCAGGATCAAGCTCCTCCCAGAAGAAGTTTAAATACAGGTATCAGCTGGCATTTCAAGTCAGACTGGGTGAAAGTGGACACTAAATTGAAACTCAAGAGCTGATCATCTTCAGTACTCATTAAAGAGTTCACATGACTGTAGCTGCACTCTGTTTAGGTGAAACCTGGGTAATCCACTTGAGCAACATGTTTAAATTACTCTGGAGTAGTTATAGCAAGCCTTGCCTATATCCCTGCAGAAGGATGATCAAAACCACTGGACAAACATCCTTTGCACTTAATGGGAAAAGAAATACTACGCCACTGAATGCTGGAAGTGGAGATCCTTTTCACTGAAGTACACTGAAGGATGTATAACACTTGGATTAGCTAAAGGACATATTCACTGGAAAAACATTGGATACAGGAGAATGAATTCAGTCTGTTCCTGCCCACTATTTTTTTGTCTAGAATTTAGGTCCTCCTACAAGGGTTTGGGTCTTCCCAGCCTGTATTATCATAGTTCTGTCTTATAATTCTGTGAAGTTCTTATTTGCCTTAGGATTTTTTCCAATAAAGTTCTCTACTTTTGTTTTTGCAATTAATTTGTCCTTTGCTCTTCTCTAACACTGGTGCATAACAGATGATAGAGGAATACATAAACCCCAATACTACTGGTCATGATGAAAACTTTGCCTGGAAAAGCCACATATCTTCTTATAATTTTAATATTTGCTTATTCTATCTCATACTTTATGCGTCTCTCAGGAATATCATAGAGTGGCAGACCTTTAAATTTTTTTCTGTTTTTTTTTTTTCCCTGAACTAAAATGAAAAAAAAGTCCCACCAGGGACACTGGTAATTAGTTTTCCTAGAGTATTATCTTCTCCCTATGTTTCTTCTCTAAGTCTTCTGCTTAAACATGGGAGAAGAAGAAAAAAATATTTGCAAAAACTGTGCTATTCCAAATGTCAAAATGTTCAAGGGTACGAGTGGATTATTAATCATCTGAAAGGACTCAGCTGACAATCCATAAAAGGCAAAGTTTTTTATTTCTGTGAAAGCCATCTTTTCTCTCAAATCAGTTCCTCTTGGCAGACTGACAACATTGGGTCAATAGTTACTCCAACCATTGAAGCTGATTTTGAAACCTTAAATCAAATTCAAGTAAGACCTGATGTATAATTACCAAGAGCTTTCCTACTGCTTTGCAATAGTAAATAGACTCACATAACAGAAAACTACACATGAAACAGAAGCCAGTGGAAACATTTTGGCTAATTTCTGTTTTTTTTTTTTCAGACACAAGCATTTTGGCTAAGACCATGAGACTTAACTGGAATCCCCTCACACTTTCTACGCATTTACTGTTTCTAATAAAACCTCAGATATCCTGGAAAATGATCAGAAGGAATGTAACACTAAATAAATCTGGGCAGCCCAGAAGATGAAAGCAGCCAGAATCATATTTTACCCTGGGGACAAAACTACAAATCTACCTTCAAGCCAACAATGATAGAATTCAACACTGAATAAAAATTCTCATTCATGTAGAAATTTTATGCCATGTAGAAAAAAACCCTACAAAATGACAAGTGACTCTTGACCAACATTGGCCTACATCTTCAATCAATGAAGTAATTTTTTTAATCTATAAAGAGTAGAGAATTTTGATTGCTTCTTGTGAAAGTGTGGAGGCTCTTTTCTGTGCAGGTTCCTTCTTTTACAAGTGCAGAGGAGGATTATAGCCTAAAGGAAATGACTAAAAGCACCAAAAAGAATGCTGTCTTCTCTCACTGGAAAAATGCTTGTGCTGCAAATGTACGTGCTTTTCTGTCTGTATATATTCCCACAGAGAGCATGGGTGGAAAAAAGTGACAGAAGTGAAAAAAAATCACCAGAGTTTCAGTGAGATGAAAAAGTTTGAACAACTTTGCCCCCCTATCTCCCAAGCTTGCCTGAATCAACAGGGAGAGCAATAATGTTTGGAAGGCTGTCTGGCAGTGGGTCTAAGAGCCTTTCCCAGCTGGCATGGTTATTGAACTCGGAGATTATTGCCAGTGTTATTGCCTTTGAGCAGGGCTGGATTGTGGCTGAACACTGGGGTGGGACATGTACCCACCACTGCCCACTGAAAATCTATGTGAAAGCAGTCCAGCTGCCCCATGGCTGGCCAGAGCTGTTCTGACCTCAAACAGTAACTGGAGTCTTGCAACTAAGAGCCCATAAATGCTCTGATGATAGCAGAAATGCTCCTCTGTCATCAGTACTTCCTACTGAGAGCTCACAAAGCTGAATACCTTCAGTACATATGATATTAATGATTATTCCCTTGTTAAGTAATCAAATAAGATGTTTTAAGATTGCTTTGAGTGAGTAGAGAGAGACGGGTAAGAGACTTTTTTTATGTACAAACTAGCTTAATTCTCTAGAAGTCATTTAGCTACAACACCAGATGTGAGTTGGGCTGTAAGAATTTTGTAGTGGGTTGATTCCTCTGTGGGGGAAAAGTTAGTGCTGCATATGTTCGGGAAATAATTGTGGGTAGGTTTTATTCACAAAGAACAGATACCTAAGGTCATGTTCACCTTGTAAAGAGATTGCAAAAACAACAAGCAACCTACATATAATCAATCCATCATCAAGACTTCAGCTGGAAACACACCTGTGTTCCAGACTGTGCTGTCAACAGCTGCTGCCTGTCTTTGTCACCTCCTTACAAGCACTGGGATCACCTTTAGGAAATATTTTGCCCTGGTTATTTTTTGGGTATATGGATTATTTTTATTGTGGATGTTGAAATAATGTGTTCCTGCAGACCACTGGTAGAGATGGAATTTAGCCCATGATATCATCTCTGCTTTTACTGGCTGTGAGTATTAGTACATCACCTTTAGTACAAGTCATCTGTAAACACACAAATTTCTGTCAAAAGCCAAGCTCAATTATAGTATCAAAAGCCTGTGCTTTTATTCATGGTAGTAGCAAATGTGTAGAAGGATGTCACTGATCTAGCATAAAATATAATTATTCCCCTACTTAAAAAAACCCCACAGACCCTGAACAAACCAATGACACACATTTGAATGGCAGAATGTTTCTGTACTGGTTTATGCCTTTGCTTATGGGGGCAGTGGCTTCTATCCAGTAGGAAATACTGATTCAGTGCCTGGTGAACCACAGCTCAAGGTTATCAGTCATCATGATGTCAAATCTCTCCTACCTACACCTCATTGGTATCAGCTGCTCTCTTTGCACCAAATATTCTCTGGCAGGGTGGTACCTGAGGGGTGCTCAGCACTCGATCTGCTCTGGCTCCTGGCACCCTCCCTGACAGACTGGGTTCTGTGAAAGCCAAGGGGCAGCAGCAGCTGGAGCGCTGATGCCACAAACTCCCCAGCTCCTTACCCTGTGCTGAGCTGAATCTGGTACTGCAGGAGTAGGAGCTATTAAGAAAGTTCCTTTCCGTCACTCTACGGTGAGGAAAAACCTGTTTGAAACAGGCTTCAGTCTGGGCAATGTTGCATTTACTTAGAGCTCTCATGTTTAATTTCTGTGAAAGATGCTACTGCAAGGCGAGTGATGGCGCACAGCCAAGTGCTGTGAGCTCTGTCAGACTGGCATCAGGATGACTGTGCTATTTGATGGAACACAATGCTTGATGCCAGACATTTCTGTTCAAGAAGAAGATAAAATTGCATCCCTTTGCTCTCCTCCCAGTCACTGGAAAAATACACACATAATTTCAATGATATTTCCTTTTAAGGCTGAAGGAAATTCCTACTAAGGATGAATCAGGTGCAGGAAAATTTGGTGAGCAATTCTGTTGCTAAGAATAGTTTAAGGAAATTAATTTTGGTTTAAAGGGCTGCCTTCAGGCAGAGCTGCATGTTGTCTTGAGGGCACTGAGTCAATAAAGCCAAAGAGTTAAATACTGCCAGGCATCTCCAGGTAAAGTTGGGTAGACTAAAGCCAATTTTATTTATGTATCATTTCTTTCTGAGGGTAAAGTTTAAGAGTACAATAAAGTTCAAAAGCCTCAGGGATACTACAGCAATAAAATACCATATAGACAGAAGCAACAAGTCAGTATTGAATTATCACCTGACATGAGCTGTGCAAGCTTATAAAAATTAGCTGCTTATGAAGACATATCTGCGCTTATTATAGATGAAGTTTCAGATGAATATTTCTTCTATTTTACTTTTTCATTCTTCCTACAACACTGTTTTAAGCATGTTTTCAAACAACATCCAGAATTCTCTTGGAAAAGGAAAAAAAAAACAAACTCCATGGCAAGTCTGTTATGTTTGAGCATAATTAATACTCTGTGGCCATTTTTGTGTGCATTTGGGGCTTTAGTCCTTTAGTTTTAGTATTCCAAAGCACTGGCTTTTAATGCGATATCCAAAAATTGCTACTAATTTCTCTCTTACTATAGGAACCAAAAATCCTATACTTCATGTATGATCCCATTTCAAAAGTCAAGGGTTACCAGTTCTGTAACATTTATAATTTTTCATAATTGTAATCCCATAAAGTTCAAGAGAAACTGAACCTCTCTTTTCAGCTACCTTAACAGCTTAGTAGTTTCTCTGAATTGACTAGAAACTGTATTTGTGACTCAGAAAGCTCTTTCACTATTTGATTTCTGATGTTGTGTCATGAACATAAAATTAATCATTACTTGATTTCTCCATACTTACAGCAGATAATGTGTTCTTACCTAGAGGTAAGAACATGTTACCTGCTATAAATATGTAAGTAAGCATTGTTTTGCAAACATATTGGTATATTCAGATACTTAAATTATAGTGACTGTCATAAAAACCTAAAAGTTGATAATTACATTTGACAGTCTCAAAAAGTATGGAGAGTTCTCTTTCACTGTAGCATAGAAAATACTTAATTGTGCACCATCTAGGCTAGGAAAATGAAATCCTCAGAAACACTATTATGTGTTTGTTGAAATTTAATATGAAGGAATAAAGCCAATGACATGAATTTCATTTGCAGAAAAAACAACAATGTTATACTGACAAATAGATAGATACATTTAGTAAAAAAAAATTCTCTTTTATAAAATAAATGAAAGAAATGTAATTGAAAAATGGACTGTCAGATTGGTGCTGGTCTAATGTTGTTCTTTCTGCAATGAACATTGTGTGTTAGTGAGCTGAGAGCAACAAGCTGGAATTATTTTGAGATACTACATATTATTTCTTTAGAATAATACAATCAGCTATTCCATCTCAGGCAAATCGGTCCCTTAAGCTATAAATGTGTCCTGATTATTTGTCTCATAAGCAACCAAATGGAACAGAAAAAAACAGGAGTTGTACTTTCTTAGTGAATTTCTCTTATGTGGTAAACATGCTTGCAGAAACAATTAAACACCCTGAAAAGAACATCTCTCATTTCCTGTGAAGCATAGCTGAATTTGGGAACCAGCGTCTGTGAAAATTGCTGCAATACCTGGTTAGTCTCTACATATTTGTGAATAAATTGTCATTTACAGTGACCTTCATTGCTTATGAAATACAATCATGTTTTTAGGCAGTTTTGTCTTTTTTTGTTTTCAACAAACCATAAACTAGACGAAATGTCTGGTATATTTTGAGAATGGCTGTCTTTTATTGGTTAATATGTGATTTCTATTTTCAGGTGATAATTTATGGAAATATTCCTATTCTTAATGGAAACAATGTGAGCCCATCCTCGTTACTCCTCACTGTAATTCCTCATTTCAAGGGTTTCTCCAGTGAGAGCATAGCTGCCCCATCCCGGCTGCTGTATTCCACCCCCAGATCTGAGGGGCAGCTGGGGAGGGATGTGCACTCCTCACAGATGAGCACAGCCATCACCCTGGTGCAATGGTGGGGGATGCTGGAGAGCACGGTGTACGGCCTTTGAAATGCAGTGAAGAAAGGCTGGAGCTGAAAAACATGTGTGAAATCCCTGGAACCGCTTTGTCCTTGTCTCTTGCAGGAGATACTTTAAAAAAGTTCATCTGAGCGAAAAAGAATCCTCTGTGGGCTGGGTGAGGCATTGTAAATATGATCTTGAGGAAGGCAATGAGGAGGCAGACTAATTAATTAGCTAATTATTACTTGGATAATGATAACGCTTATCTTCATGTCCATGAAACACTCCTGGCTAAGGGATGGCTTGGGATCTAGCAGAACTTGTACTTGCATTCTTTGCCATTTTTATAGTGTTACTAAATGCTGCTCAGAGGAGGGCTGGAAGCTGTGGTAATGGCATTTTACACTGGCAGGGCTTGTGGGCTGGTGCTGCAGAGGTCTCCCTGTCCACAGCCTCTTCACCTTACCCTGCTGCTTTGTGTTGTCCTCTCCCTAGGGAGAACAGCCTTGGGTCAGTCAGAGCCTGGACACCATCCCTTGTCTCCCTGGTGAGGCACTGCTGGACACCAGCAACACAGGGGAGCAAGTGCCCAGGACAGAATAGGAAGTTAAATCTGCCTCTGGCCTGCATTTGCAATGTTCAACCACTCCAGGCCTTTCTGACTGCAGCATTTCTAGACTTGCTCTGCACTCAGGATGACCAGCTTGGGTTGGGTTTATCTATTTAAACAGCTTGAATGGGCTCATACAGGGTGAAGGTTTTTTTCCAAGAATTTTCTGTCTTAGGTCTTTCTTAATGCTGTGAATTTCCTGAGCTCCTTCAGTTACACGTTAGGACCATTTAGCTCTGTCTCACCAGGCAAATGTGACAGTTAGCAAGAAAAAAAATTAAATGCTAATATTTTAGCAGGCAGCCAAAAAACAGCATTGTAACACAGAACAAAGGAGAAAGAATATTTCTATGGAGTGCTAAAAATGGCTGCTGTAAAGTTTATTTGCTCCTTGCTCTCACCTTCATACCTTGTCTCAGAGTCTTGCTGACTGCTCTGACTCGTGTGGACTCAATCAGAAGTTCTGAAGCACAACAATTTGAAAAATGCCAGTTTCTTTATAAAAGGACAGAAATGGCATTTATACATTACTAGTTAAAAGTATCAGCTACTTAAGAGTTCTGAAATTTCTGTGTTTAATGGTAGGCAGGATGATCTGTGAAGTCAGCTGTGGGCACAAAACAGTCTCATGTTGGTTCTCTTGCCTCTGACCTGCAAATAAGGCAAGGTGAACAGCTAAATGGGCAGGGCTGGGAAAAGCCAGGCTTTAATAATAAAGAGGTAAAAAGCATCTGGATTTTCTTTTTTCTTTCACTGAAGCATTTCTAAGTAGCAGGAAAAAAGACAGATGCTGAAGCTGTGGCTTGTCATCTTGATTGCCGTAGGCTGATTCTGTCACCAAGTCATTTGACTGGGCTCCTCTCCCCCTCATCTACAAACCACAGCACTCTTCCCTCACTTCTGAAGGGTGTTGTAAAGCTTAATTAGTACAAAGCCCTTAGAGCAGAGATTAAAGGAAAGCAATGCTGGATGTTCCTCCTCCTCCTCTGACTTTAGGTTTGAGGCTGATACGGAGCATTGCCCTTCATCAGCTGGTGCTACTCGGGTGCCACAGAAAAGGACAGGCTGCTCTCAGAAAAACCTGCTTGTGATGGACAGGAGCTTCGAACTCAGCCAGCACTGCCCCAGCTCCAGTCCAGCTGGGTCCAACTGCAAATGTTGCATTGGTAGAAAAGCTCAGTTAGGGCACATACTGAATCCACCTGGATAGCAAGAAGAATCCTGGGAATGTAAGAGATTTCCTAAGGGACATCCTCAGCAAAATCCCCTTGTCCTGTGGTAGGAAGTCACTGGGTGTGTTTTCATTAAATCCCCAAATAAATAAATCAATGTTTTATTTTTACAATGTTAAATGGAACCTGTGAACACCTTGATATTTAAAACACATCCTGTAATTTCACCCTCAGATAATTCAATGAGACAGCAGTCATAGGACCAAGGTTTTTTATACATCATTGTATAGTAAAGTCACTGGAAAATGGATGTGAAAATTTGGGTTGATAATTCCTGCTGCTGAATGATGTAGAAAATACCTTAAGAGGTCCTGAAAGAAAGCAAGCAGAATAATAGAGAAGACAATGGGGCATCTGCATAAATGTCACAGATGGGAGCTGCTCGAAATTCTTTCATGTAAATCAGGAATAATTCCCAGAGATCATTAGTACTACATAGGTAAATACCTGTGAGAAATCAGAATCAGGACCAGGGTATGGATAAGAAGTGAGAGCAAGCAGATAAACATTAAAAGGTGCACATTTTTAGCTGGCTGTACTGATGTGTTCTAATTAATACCAGTAATAGGATTCACACAGCTAAATCCCTGCACATCACAGTGAAAATTTACTCCTGATGCCAGCCTGCAAGAAGATGGGTGGGGGGAGGAGGAAGGGAAGGAAAGGAAGTAGAAGAATAATAAAATGACATTTCACCCCACTCTTTTAGAGGAATCATCTCATAATTACTGAGCAGGATTGGCAACATCTTTTTTCTTTTTTTTTTTCTGTAGGCAGGGTAGTAGGAAAGGAGGGGGGAAGGAGGGTGAAGTGAAGGATTAGTCTGGGTAAACAATGAAGCCTCAGTCTGGATGGTTTAAAACTCAGGATAATCCTAGCAAGTTGGGAGCTCTGCGGTGGGATAGTTTGAAATGTAAATGTGACATTCTCCTTGGTAAATTAACAAGATATGACTGCAGGGTCTCCTTGTTACTACAGTCATATTCAAAGAGTTACTCGTTCTCCCTCTTCTCATCTAATGCTATGACAATAGACAGTCACCAGGAGCCTGCTTCAAATAAATATCAAATCCAGCCTTTATCACATCCAGAAGTGACATATGCACTGAATTATCTTTTATTCATTTTACACAGGTTTTGTTGCTATGAACACCATATAACATGATGCAGCTGGGATGCCAGCCCCTCTCCTCCATCCCCTTAATACCAATTTCTTGCATGCTTCCACAGAAAATGGGCAGAAGGTATCTAATTCATCATTATGAAGCAAAAAATTAAATTTTATTACGCAATTGCCTAAACGGAGATGATTGATCATGTTGTTTCCTGAACATCTTTGAGGGATTTATTGAAATTTTTATTCTATTACTATCAAAAGCACTGAAAAAGTGCCCTCACCTACCATAAAAATGCCCTGACAATAGCACTCATGAGCAAATGTCAGATGATAGGATGTGACATCTATACAGTACAGCTCCTGCTAATTCCATCTGTCCAGAACATGGAGGCACCTTCTCCTGTTCAAACAGAAATGGATGGTAGAGTTTAAACCATTATTGTAACATCTTCATTGCTTTCCTGTTTTCTCAGGAGAGACCTGAGAATGGAAATGCTGTGGGGATGGCTCCTGCCCTGTGTTTTGTCTCACTCTTAGGGCTGTTTAGTGCAAACTTGTCTGTGGTCCCTCGAGGAGAGTCACCAGGGAGTAGCTGCCATACACTTATCACAGCCCGTCTCTACTCGATGCCTTTTTGTCTCCAACATGCCTTCTAGCCTCTTCTCAGCCTCCAGCTCACTGTTAGACTCTTTGGAGACATGCCAGAGTGGGAACAGCTAGCTTTTCACAACTTAGTGGTAAGAATTTATTCCTCAGAAGGGTTCTTCTTTCATTACCAAGTGTATAGGCAGTGGTAAAATGATTTTCTTTGTGAACTTTATCAATAGCTCCACAATTGTGATAGCCCAGCATTTCAGAGATGAAATACATTTTAATAGAATATTTTGAGGGTATTTTTTTCTCTGAACCTGAAAGCTGCCTCACTGTGTTACTTATAGCCCACAAGCTGTCCAGAGGAAGCTTCCAGCCACGTTTGCTGCATTATCTTAGACAGCCATGCAGACATTGCCTCAGCAAACCCTCCTTTAGACTTGTGACACAGTGGTGCACTGCATGCTCAAGCTTGGACATCCCCATCAGAAATAAATGCTGATCTTTGCAAAGCTCTAATGAATATTTTTCTGGTTGTACATATCTGCAGTAAAGAGATAGCTGTTTCCTGCCTGTGGCATTGGTATTACTTTTCACATGTATTTTAAAAATATGACAGAGATCAAGGTGTCTGAAAATAAATTCTCAGAAAGAAAGCACTACCAATGCTTTAGCACACTCATTAATCTCTCAAAGCTAGCTTGCTCCACAACAGAAGCTGGCCAGTTGTCAACAGCAATTCTTTCCCAGAGGGTTTCATTTAACTTAAGCCTTACCCACATGCTAAAGTAGCTTCAATTAAATATTACTTTCCATATGCTCACATAAATTCTCACATGTCTCAACAGAGATTTTTTTTCCCATGGTGCTTTTTCCCCATGATTTTATGTGCTTCCAATGTAGTCATTACTCCTCTTCAAAAGTGAAATCAGCTTTCTGTATTGTGAGTGAGGTACCTAATTGGTACAAGTTGTCAAATGGTTGCCAAAAATGAGGCTTTCTATGTCTTTTGCTAAGCCAATGGGCCAATTTGGACATACCCAGCAACAGCAACAGTGCCATAATAAGACAAGGGCCTTAAGTAATGAAGGATCACAAACATCCCTAAGAAATTCCAGGAAAACCTGCCTCTTGGGTGGTCATGCAGGTAGCACTGCCCATCTCCAAAAGGCTGGTCAAAGATCCCTTAATGCAGTACTTTTGCTATGAGCAGGATTCTTGGTGTTTGCTTGCAACCAAGAACATAACGGAAGAGTTATGACTCTGCAAAACATTCATTTCTGCATTTCTGGATACTTTAACATTGTTTTTGTGTAAAATGGATGCTATTTCCAGAAAGGACACTTAAGAACATCCAAGTTCAAAAGACCCCTAGTAATACAGACATTCCCAGTCCTGCAAAAGGGAATGGGATGTACACACCTCTAGGGTGGCTCTGTGCTAACAGAAACCAGCCCCATTTGCACTACAGCAACTCATCTCAACACATACCAGTTGGTGTCAAAGGGTTTGGGAATCAAGGCAATCACATTTCCCAGCCTGGTTAGCTGTGGTAGCAAAACTGAATCCAGTTAAAAAATTCATCATAAATCCTGCATTACCTAGAGAGTTAGTCTTTGAGTTTCAGGGCTGCAGACAAGACAGTAAACTAAAGACTGTTTTCTGACTTCTTTACCTGATCAAATGCCATTTAAAATTCTCTTGATCTTTTCTCAAAGGGAAGACATGAGTTTCCATATTTAAGTCCTTGTAAAAGTAACATGGATGCTAGAGATCTGCAGCAGTTTAAATAGGACATCCCAATTCATGACTTGGAGAGTCTGGTTTAAGTCCCAGAGTGGCTTACTTGGCAAGTCATCCAGAGCCAGACCTACACGCACCCGGGTGCCTCACTCAGCCATGGATGAAGTTGTTGTAAGTGGGAGTTTGGCTTCTCAGTGCATCTGCAGTGTGCTCAAGCTGAGCAACTCTGCTCTTTCTAGGTAAGTCTACTCAGCACAGCATTGTTCTGAGTGAATGAACTCTCCTGGTGAACCTGTCCTTTTGTCTCATTGATGTGATGCTTTGCTGTGGCCAATAACAGTTCTGATTCCCACAGCAGCTGCAGACCCTCTGTGCCATGCTTTGCCTGGCTTTTAGAGTACTGACAATGCCACAGAGGCCGTATGCTGTGAGGCTGAACTAATGCACATTTGTAAAAAAAAACCTTTGAGTCTGAGGAGGGAAAGAACTCACAGAAATGCAAAGCAGAATAGTCTGTCTCTGGCCACTGCTGTTAATAGTTCCATGATTGATTTCAAGCATAGTGGTCTTAATTCATAATTGAAATTTGCCCTTGTGTTTGACAGGAAATGGGCAACATCAGAGAAAGCATTGAAGTGACTATGTGCACTTACTACTGGAACATGCAGGTTGACAAGTAGTTTTAGAATTCAAAGGGAATTTTAATGTGATGTCCTAGCACAGTAGTTGGTTCATATATACCAGCTTGTGATCTGCAAGATAAAAATGCTGATTTACTATGATGCAAGAATGCTTTAAAGTAGAACCCTTTGATTTCCATATTTTCTGACAGACATAAACTAGTTATTGAATAACATTTGCATGATTTTTCTGTCTTATAGCCTTAATCAAATTAAAAGATTTAAGGAAAATGTATTATTTATAATGCTTTTATGTAACAGGACTTAATCTAAGCCTGTTGAGTATTTATTTATATTAAGTACAGCTATTTTGACAGACTTTGATACTGTCCAAAACCTGAAAAAAAAGAAAAGAAAGGAAAATATAGTCAGGAGTACATAATAGCATCTCCTTGACACAGGAATATGTGAACAGCAACAAGAAGAGTCTTATGAGAATCTATATTTGACAGATATTTCATCCTCTGCAATCTTTTTCCTCTCATGTTCTGCTGTGTTGCAGCTAAAATTTTTTTGCTTCCCCTACACCACGCAGAAATGACAACTGACCAAAGTTGTAACTAGTTTTCACCTAGGATTTTGGGCATTGTGATCAAACAATGAGGTTAAAGCCAGAGTAGCATATTGCCAATGGAATGAAAAATATTACGAATACTGGCATCATATGAAACAGAGTTGTATAGCAGATGACTTTCAAAGAAATATGCTAGTCCTCAAACACTGTGTAAATGGCAGGAACAAATCTATTTTCTGTTTAGAAAGATAGTACTAATTGTAAAATTAGAAATTTATTATCTTTAGTCCACAAGATCATTTACTGGCCTCACTTATTCACATTGCAAATTATCCCTCCTTGCATGCCTGGATGGACTATTATCTGGTTTTCCTAATCTATGTTTTCATAAATGGTTATCTGACATTCACTCCTATATTATATATCAAACAGTACATAAAATGATTTACAAATCTCATAAAATCAAATGTCTCTTTTCATTGACTTGTACAGGACTTTAATATTGACATGACTTCATTTAATTTGTCTTGGTTTGTTCTTTTTATTCTCCTGTCTCCCTCAATGCTTAAAAACTAAATGACAGATTTAGAGTTCATTTGGCAAAATGATTTGATTTGACAACCGTGTTCCAATAAACATAACACTGTCATTGTATTTTCCTTTGGAAAGGGATTAAGCATAGGACTACCAATATGAACATATGAAATGAAACAGAAGTAGTGTTTGCCTCACCAGTTGATCACTGTGGTTGTGTATCATGCCCCTCTTTCACAGCTCTTTGTGCAGGACAAGTCTGTTTTTCAGCAGTTAAGAGTCACAACTGGGGAACAGAATTCCCAAGGGAACAGAGATAGGTGGCAACAGGAGGAGAAAAAGCCTCTGAGACTGAAGAGTGCCAGTGCAGAGGTACCACAGGGCACATAATCGCACAGGCAGCTCTCAGACCTCGTTGCCCAGCGAGCCCAACCTGTCCCACCCCATATGCAAAAGAGAGAAACCTCTGGCCTTGGCATGCAGCCCCAAGCACCATTTCTTTGCACATACTAAAGGACAGTGGAATAATTGTTCTGAGACAAAATCACTGTTCACTGGAGAGAATTGTCTGTACTAGGGAGAATAATCTGCACTGCAGGAATGGTGAAGTTTTTCTGCTAAGTGATGACAGTATATTTTTCCATGCAGCAATCTCTAAATAGTTCTTCATAGGTCAAACATGACTTCACGTGATTTACATGGAGACAGTTCTGTGAAATGGACTTGGAGTGCTTCCAATTAAACCAATTCATGAAGAACTCACATTAAGACATTTTTGTCAAGAGAAACTGAACTGAGATGAGGGAGCAACAGGTTCAGGCCCAACAGGATGAGCACATGTGTAAGACTCGGAGCACAGCAGGATACACTTGGCTTTGACAAAGCTTGACTTTTGCCTTTGGTTAAGTCACTTCCCTTTCCTTGGTCTCATTTCCCAGTCTGTCAAGCAAGGTACTGAAATTGATTTTCCTTCCAAAGTGCTTTTAGTTTCCTGTCTGAAAGTTTTCATTAAAGGCTGGCTGGTTACCCTTCAAGTCTACATATTTTGAAATTTCCATATCAAAACCAGATTAATTAGTCTGTGTTAGTTTGTTGTCTCTCAATAGTGGTAAATGATTGATTCATCAGGAATTCAAGAGTTTTATAATGCACTTAATGACATTGTGGATAAAAATAATTCCCATGAGAGAACATTTCTTCCTGGCTCAAGCTAGTGATCAGCTTATGCTTTGAAGCATGTGGACTGATAGCCCTTGTAATTTTATCCTTCCCCTTGTAACTGCAGAAGCTTTTTTTACAGTATTCATATGTGTCTAATCCTTTTTTGGAATCTTGCTAAGCTGGGTTACCTCAATAATTCACTTTGCCTTTGCTCAGGTTCTGATATAGGTGAAGATTTATAATATTCAGGACTGGTTCCAAAGCATAGCTTCTTGGTTCTTCAAAATTCACAAAGAGTCTTGCCTGAAGGTTATTAGTCATGACTTCTTGGAATGTGTTGTGATTACACAGAATAAAATGAGAACATTAAACAGCATTCCAAATTTACCAGTATGCTTACTGTATAACACGGTGGCTTGTTTACAAGATACAACAAATGAACACACATCTATTAACAAAAATTAATGATGAACAATTGGTGTAATTTCTCCTTGCTTGAAAAATACCTCTTGCAGATAAATTGGGTTAACAGTAGTTTGCTGATTGGCTTTATCTCGCAAACAAGAAAATGAACAACATTAACGAATTCACTTCGGTAACATTAAGATTGTGATATAAGAAGCAATAAAAAATTTATGGGCTGTTATGAGGAGTGGGTGTAAGAAAACTTAAACAAGAGGAGCTTTATTGTCCTAGATGTTGTGTGGACCTTGCATCTCAATTTTTGAGGTCTGTATGTGCAGTGGCATTGTAGAAATGGCTTAGTGGAACAATATGCTGTTTGTCTATTCTGCTGAGGAATCTGTAAAGCACTTGTGTTGGTGAATAGAAGCTGAATATAAGAATGCAAATATTTAACATTGATGTGCAAAGACTGGCAGAAATCTGGTGTATAGAATATGCATGGAAAGGACCATTACTTGTGTCTACATATGCAGTTACAACCTGATGTTTTATGAATAGGTCTTCTCAGACACAAGTGTATATTTTAAAATAAAGAGAATGGTCAGAAAGATGTAAATGAAAGAAATTAATAAAAAGAATGGAAACACAAGGACTTCCCTTCAAGGACTTCAGCTTTAGGGAATTCTCACCCTTGACTGAACATTCTTCCCTGCCTAATACACAGAAGTTTGACTTTGACTTCCAGTGGGGACAAACACTTTGGTATGAAAAATATTTTAAAATGTCAACATGACTATTTCCTTTTTTGAATGGATTAAGGAAGATATACTTTATTCAAATAGGTGCAAGAAACACCTTTACACACATTGCTTGCAGACTAACACCAAGGAGGCTTCAGAAAATTTAAGCCTTGTTCTAGAGCCTAGTCTAGACTATATCAAGAAATTCAGCAACAAAATACAAGACTGGGGAAAAATTGTGATAAAAATTTTGATAGATAACTCCTTCAGGATTTGGGAACTTAAATGGTAGTATTTTACTCTAACTTCATCTGATGTTTCTCTTCTGTACACATACAACTTGTAAGCTTCTGTGCTGTGAACAAAAAAAGCCTCTTTCCAACCCAGTTCTTTCCTAGTAGGATACTGATGAAAGAGAACCCTAAGGAAATCTGTACAAAACCATGAAGCAGTCATCTCTTTGCTGAAGACATAGAAGAGAAGGATCAGCCCCTGACGGTGAAAGCTGTGGCAAGTTAACCACTGGTCTGGATCATCTGAACATCATGTGCACTCATACATCATTTAAATACGAGATCTCATCTGTGATTCTTTGTGCCAATTTCCATTTTCTATCACTTCCCTCTCCCAATTTTTCAATTTATATGTTTGGGAGGAACTGTTGAGTAGCAGTCCTGGAGAATTAGATTGTCTAGACATGTGCTTATGAGTACCTCATAGTATGAGTACTTCAGTAGCCTAAAATCTTCCCATTTAATGGACTCATCCCATTGTCTGCTTCAGAGAAATCTAAGCTTATGTGTGTCCTGTCTTCTGCTTGAGTCTGAAAGTCCAGGTAATATCCATTTTTCCTTCCTCTTGTGATTATTCTAATGATTTTGGATATTTTCATGAAATAGGCTGACACCACAAAATGCATTTCATAGTGGCCACCACAGAGGGTGGCAGGGAATTGTTCTGGGCAACTACTCTCTAGTAAGCTACATATTAAAAGTACTTAGAGATAATTTGTTTTGTAATTGTTTTAATAAATGGATTCACAATAGTTTTCTAAAGACCATACAAATACAGAGTTTCCAAAAGAGTGCCACTGTGTCAAAAAAGTGGTCTCACAGGTAATGGTGTGACCAAAAATCATTGCTAAGCTCAGAACTGATAATCATGAGGCAAGTCAGGTTTTCAAAGCAGTCCAAGAACCAAAGCAATATATATCAGTTCCTGTGACTAAGTGTCACAGAATTTGGTGATGAAAATGTTTACATGACCATATAATTGCTTTCTGAGAAATGGCTAAATAAAACCTCCTGCCTAAAATCTATAATGTTAATGTTGCCATTCTAGTGTCACTTTCTGCTTCTCTCTGTGGGACTGAATCCTGCATCCCAAAACCAAAGCCTTGCCAAGCCTGCTGGCAAGATCCTGGAGAAACTCTGAAATGGCCAGTCTGCCTGAAAGAGACAAATTAGGCAGCACTTCAAGAGCACTCCACAGAAAGCATGGTTGGCTACAGGAAATCTGTAATCTAGCTATGTGAAATCTGCTAAAACAGCAAATGCCAGGTCAAGCTCTGGAACAGCTGGAATCGTTTGTTTTCCTTGGTCCTGGGACTACATACTAAGACCCTGAAATCCTCTGCTGTGAGTCTGACTTAGGATCAGGAAGGTGAAAATTTTGCTTTACAGCAGCCATGACAATGTGTAAATATTAAACCCAAATCCTCTTTAAATCAAATCAAGTTTTCCCCATGTAACTTTTGTTCTCACTGAAATTCATGCAGATTGTAAAGGAAATGGAAAAGGCTGTTCATTGTTCATTAATGGAACACAATTACAGGTATAAAAGGAAACAATTTTCTTAATGTCTCTTTTGCTCCTGGAATGTGATTGACAGTTGCTGTTACTAAAACAAGAGAGAAAAAACACTTAATGACAAAATAGTCTTTTTGTTAGGCTGCAAAGATGTCACAGGGGTTGTATTCCCCTAAAGCATGCATTCTTTCTATAAGACTCTCAAAGGATTACAGAGCTTCATTACCAATCTGTTCTACATAAAGGAACTCAATGCAAGGAGGAAGCAGAGGTGCACTAGAGATCCTGGGTGGAAAAAACATATAAAAAGAAGAAAAGAAAAAAGGAAAAAAAAAAAATCAGTGTACTGAAAAGACCAAAAAATGTTACATTGCAGTTATCTCTGTAATCTGTCCATCCATCTCCGCTACTAACTGACTTCATTAGATGAAGCCACATTTAAAATGGGGTTTGATGAATAGGATTGAATACTGAGATTGCATGTAAGAATAGGAGAATGGACTCCACTTCCCTTTTGGTGCTGTTTCTATGACTACTGCAGAGTCTTGGAATCAGACAGAACCAGTCTCCCTTGTGAGAGAGGCACAGTATCTAGGTACCACCAAATATAATTCCCTTCTCTTACAAGACATGGACTTTGTGCCATACAAAGAGTAAATAACACTGATTGTCATAAAGGTTATTGGGAGAAAAGCAGCAAGCTTAGATCATCATCATGAGAACATTTTCCTGATTTGTGAAATGTTTGTGCCAACATTTACTGCCATATTTTTTCTTAATGTACTTGTTTACTACTAAAACTAATCTCAAATAGAAATAAATGTTTTAAGTTGGTGAGGGGAAAGTAGCCATGAAGTAATTTCTTAAAAGGAGATATTGTACTTATAAAATCCCAATATTAATATCTTCACAATAGTCATTACTTTACAAGAGTCTCAATGAATCATCCTTATTTATTGTATGATGGTAAGCCTTTGGCATATATCTAGAGATGATGACTGCCTCTTCATTTTCCTTGTCAGTAAAATACAAGCCATAATTATCACTGCACTATGAACACACCTCAATGGAGAATTAAGGACTTGGAAGCCAATAGATTTTAGTTGGGTGTATTTGCATAAGCACTTGTCATTGTACGTAGCCCTTGACCATTACCTGGCTCCCCTGAACTCAGACTAAGCCACCCACCCGTCACTCACTTGAAGAAGGAATATTTATTTTGTTCTTTTGTCCACAATGAAAGATTAACATCTGCTTGTGCAGCTCAGCACTCAGAAAGCAAGGGGAAGGAGTTTTGGCACTGTTTATATTGAATGATGGCTTGAGTGCCTGAGCCCACTGGGTGGTGAACTCTACCTTGCAAAGAGGTGGCTAGAGATAACATAAGCAGACAATATGTGTAAACTTTTCACCAGAGATATCCTAAAGGAACCCCCCTTTCCTTGGGCAAACTTGCTGGTAACTTTCTATCCTTTTACCTTCCTCCAACCTAGAAAAGCAGAGCCATGCAAATGAAAAAGCAGAGATTATTATTTTCTCTAAAAAAAAAATCACATAATTTTATCCCCTGTTGCCGGTTTGCTACATACCCCTCATGAAAACTTTTGACCAAGGGACATACCTGACATTAAGCCATGGCAAACTGAGAAAAATTACTCAATAGCAGCATGCCCAGAGTTTACAGATATATTGATGAAAAATTGAGCATATGATCAACTGGGGTGACATTAAAAGTTTTGAGAGGCACTTTACATCTTAATGATAACCAGATGAATGATAGTTCCAGTATGTTCATCAACATTTTCTAAGGAAGCCTGATCTATTTTTTAGCAACCTTATATTTCTCGGGAAAGACTGAGCAGAACTTTGTCAGGTCATGTTCTGAAGAGGGTTTTCTCTACAGCATTTGATGCTGATTTCTGCTGGAGGAAGGATAACAAATTAAATGGCTCATTGATCTGTTCCAGCACAGAAAATCCTACATTTCTCTGTATTTATTGTACTACTGAATACCCAAAGGCTTAATGTAACTCTCTCAACAACTTTATATGAGGATATGTGAGAACCCTTTGAAATCAGGACAGTCCTGTAAGAATCACAGAATTGTAGTATCATTCAGGTTAGAAAAGAGTCCAACAATTAGCCTAGCACTGCTAAGTCCACCTGCACTAAAAAATGTCCCTAAGTGTCCCTAAGCTGGGTGGAGACACGGCCAGGATGGGTGACCTCAACTGACTACAGGGATATTGCAGACCATATGACATTGTGTTCCCTGTATAAAGAGGGTGGAAGAAGGAAGAAGCAGGGACATTTGGAGCGATGGCGTTTGTCTTCCCAAGTCACTGTTTCCTACGATGGAGCCCTGTTTTCCTGCAGAAGGCTGGACAACTGCCTGCCCAGGGCAAGGAGATTGAATTCCTAGTTTTGGTTTGCTCATGTGGAAGACATAATTATATTGCATTTTAATATTTATAGTAATTAACAATTAATACAATCTCAATTTTAGGATCTATGTACCCACTTGAGAACAAACATTGCTCTATTTGAATCAAGCAGAGGACATCCACTTCCCACACACAACAGCCTAAACGACGAAAAATCTCAACTCCTAAGAGAATCAGGGATATGTAGTGGAAAATCTCCACAGAATATGTGAGTGGTGCCAGTGGTATTCCCTCTTTAAACAGTACCTCCAGGTTATAGTTGGTCATTGACTGAATCTTCAGCTGTGTAGGAATAATCTCTATGGTCCAAGGTCTGGCTGTAGCACACCACTTCCATGATGTTCCTTTACGCTGTCAGTGACACCACCACCAGCACCCAGGTTTTCTAATATTTTGCTGAACAGCAGTCAGAATATTTAATCTGAATTAGATCTTGTCAATGGGACAGATTGACCTCTGGCGTAACCATGCAAAAGTCGAAAGCGTGAAGGTATGGAAAGACTTGGTCCGTTGAATTTATTGATTAAATGAGATGCATACAAATCACAAGCCATATTCTATCTTTGGACACATGGATTCAACTTATGTTGTGTCTAGTGAAGGCCATGAATTTACATCTGTTCCTGGAATATGGCTCGAAAAATTGTGTCATTATCTTAATGCAAACATAATTGTCCCTGATGTGCAAAGCAAGCAATGCCCTGACTGCTGACCTTGTCAAGAGCTGCTGACCCCATGTCTGAGCTGAACAACTCATTTGGCCTTATGTACTTCAGTAAAATCCTGCTAAAATCCATGAGCTTGGAATCTGCAGGGGGGAAAAAGCAAATCACTGACAACGACTTAAGATTTTCTTTGTAAATAATTTTCACTGTTGGTATAAAAATATCACAAAATTATCAATTTGAAGCAGAGCTGCCAAAAGACCTGAATACATGCTAAAAATATATGACACTGCCATGAGTGTACAGTGAGAAAAGGCTTGAGTTTTTTGTGGATAAATGCTTGCTTCTAATGAGATACTATGAAACAGGGGTTTGCAGTTTAGGAGGTTTTAGCATCTGTTCCTTTATTATATGCTACTTAAGTTATTCAGATAATTCATTCTAGAGACCATTCTGACAAAACAAGCTTGTCTGTAAGGAAAGTGAGCATCTTCCATTGCTCAGAGGGAAAAAAATCTTTTATTCCCTTCTCAGAGAATCATGAATTGTCTAAAAAAGTGAACTGCAAGGAAACATAGGCAGCTGGGTTGCTGGCTATCGATGTGCAAAATTGATCAATGTAGTGGAGGAATTTTGAAAAGGACTCTAATATTTATAGTATATAGAAAACGTGTAGGCAATATTAAGAAAGTGTCCATCACTTAATGAATTGCCTTGTTGTGCTGAAAAAGAACTAATGTAGATCAGTCTATGATTTGTCATATCTCCCTTGGCATTTTCATCTCCTCGCAAGGAAGAGGTAGTGCTTGAAAACTATTTTGAGCCCCTCACTGTATTTCTGTAACTGTTACACAGAAGAGAACAAGGAGTCTATGCTGCATCAAGAAAGCAAGCAAAATGGGAGCTGTGAGATGTTGAGAGGTAAGCACAGAAGGAAAATGCATCTCTGAGTATCTCTCTAGGAGCACTGCTGGGCTTTTAAGACTGTTTTGTGACAAGATGGTCAAACCCTCTGGCTCTGGATAAGTCACTTTATTTTTTTTGTCATAGTAATTGCACTAACGAAAGCTGACACTTTAGAAGTTGTGGCAGCTGATCAAATGAGGGAAATGCAGATGGTGAGAGGCCAGAGCCCAGCACAGGCTAGAACAAGCAAGGTTTATCCACCTTGGGTCTGGCAGCACCCTCCTCCCCAGGGCACGGGGATCCGGAGACCAGCGAAACCCACGCCGTGTTTTTCTCTTGGGAAAAAAGTGACACAAAATGAGAGAGCCTTGATAAAGGAAGTGAGCTAAAGAAAATAATTCTCACTGCTCCAACTCAGCAGAGCATCATGCTACATTTCTGTATGTGTTTCTGTGGCTTTTGAGGAAACTCAGTAGAAACCAGCTCTTGATATCAAGGTAAGGAAACCACTAAAAGTGTGACATTCAAAGTGTCAAATGTGTTTTTCTCAAAGTGTTAGAAATACCAAATCTGCAAATCTCAGTGAAAGGCCAAATACCTGGCAAACATTGGTACAATCAGCTGTTTCAGTTAGTTTATTTTTGCAATAAGAGAAAGAGCCAGAGCCAGTATTTACACATTTACAAGCATATCCTGACATTTCTTATCAGATGTCTCGCTCTCTAGTTTGAGCAAATGTAAATTTTTTCTGGGCTGAGAACTGATGTGCCCAACTGCTACCTCCTTCCTAACAATACAAGTTGGAAGTTATGAAATAAAGGCAAGGCATTTGCTAATGAAAGGCCCCGTGAGTCACCTGCATATTTCCTATTTGTGCCAGAAGGAGTTCCTTCCTTATAGATGATGTCTTACAGAGCTAAAATCCTGCCTAGGCAAATACAGGAGTCCTGCCTAACCTAGGTATTTCTTGTTAAAAATATTGCAAATTTTACCACAATTCCTCTCAACTGTTGCTTAATGAGATTTATCAAAAGTTCCTATGTTCCACTTCATTAAAACACTACATTGGAACATTTTTCTCTTGACAGCCCTGTGTAATCTGACTCTGTATTATCCTGGTTAATATTCTTCTCTTCCACTGTATCCCTTAACAGAGAAAAGAGAAGAAGGATTTAACAACAATAAAGAAAAAGAAAAAATACATTATTTTAAAGAAATAAACTGAAGAATACTTGCTGATTCTTGTCTTCAAGAACCTGATAATGAGGCTCTGAGTAGGCACTTTTTATTTATTATAATGAAGTGAAAAATGTAGAAAATTAGCATAGAAGTCCTTAGTGGATGTTATGGAAATAAACAAGAAAGAAAATATCAGACCCAAACCAAAACAAAAATAACTCTGGAGGGGAAAAGAAATTAATTTCAAGAATAATATAATGCCATGCAGACCTGCTCTTACAGAAAACCATCAAGTTAATTTAATTCCACAAACCCCATTGCTCCAAGAAAATGTTGTTTAAATCAATTCATTCTTTCATTATGCCGCTTAAGAGCACCATGAACTGATGAGAAATTACTGAGATGACTTTCATGTATCAGAATCCCTTCAGTTTCACTTCATTTTCTATCCTGACATGGGATTAATGTGCTGTATTTGCATGCTAAAATAGTATATTTAATTGTAAAAGTGGTGTTGTTAAATTACCTTGCAATGAGTTTATTTTAAATGGTTCATTAAAGTTTTTAAAATAGCTTGCTGCACAATTTCATCTCTGCACTGCTTTAATGGATTACATCTTCAACCAAGAGCTGCATTGTAGCAAACCCTGATGCTGTTTGCCCTTCAACAACAGATTTTGCACTAGAAACACTTGTGGTCCCAGAGGATCAGATTCAGATAATGACAGTACCTGAGCAAATGTCCATCGCTCTCCAGAACTGCACAAAAATGGTATTGAATTATAATGTATAGAAACATAGCATTGTTTATGTTGGAAAGGACCTCTAAGATCATCAAGCCCAACTTTTAACCCAGCACTGCCATGTTCACCACTAACCTGTGGTGACACAGGTGTCCCTAAGTGACACATCTACACCTTTTTTGAACACTGCCAGGGATGGTGATTACACCACTTCCCAGAGCAGCCTGCTCCAGCACCTGACCACCCTTCAGATGAAGGGATTTTTCCTAATTTCCAATCTAAACGTCCCTTGGTGCAACCTGAGGCCATTTCTGCTGGTCCTGTCAGTTGGTACCTGGGAGAAGAGGCCAACCCCCACCCTGTTACAGCCTCCTTTCAGGCAGCTCTAGAGAGTGATGAGGTCTCCCCTTGGGTCTCCTTTCCTCCAGGCTGGACAATCCCCTCTCCCTCAGCCACTCCTCACAGGACTTGTATTCCAGACCCTTCTCCAGCTCTGTTGCCCTTCTCTGGGCACACTCCAGCACCCCAATGTCCTTCTTGTAGTGAGGGCTGCGGAACTGGACTTGAGGTATGGCCTCACCAGTGCTGAGCACAGCAGGCTTCCTTGTCTTTGTCCCTTCACATCCCAGGTGTTTAGAGACTATAGAAAGATCCCGCTGAACTTTCTGCTTTGCAAACTGAAGTGTCTTAGCCCAGTAACCTTTTTCATATATCAAAGATACTCCAGTCCTTTAGTGCTCTCTGTGGCCCTGTTCACTCCGTAAGTTCACTGCAGTAATTCCATATCTGTCTCATACTGGGGAGCCCAGAACTACATCCAGTACTCGAAGTATGACAGAAACACTGAGAAACAGTTGAAGGCATAGCAGACCATCATTAAGAACCACAGCAGCAAAGCCACTCAAGAACCAGCTGCTCCAAGCAACCCAATCCATACGCTTTCTAGTAACATTCACACTTGTCTCTGTCTCCAAGGTTGAAAACAGATTTTCCTCTAAATTTAAAAGAGCAGAATTTAGCTTTTTCTTTCAGTTTCATCTGTGTACTTCCTAGGATAAAAACCATAACCTTAAGGCTGTTGCAAAAATGTAATTTTTAAACCTGGTCTCTATTCATACTTTTGTTTACTGTGCTCGTATCAATACACTGGGAAATGCAATGGAAGCATCACTCTTGATCTCAATGGGAATTAAGCACCAAAATAACTTTGAAGAGTCAAGTATAAGTCCTTGGCTTGTAGAATAACAGCCCTATTTTGAATATGTGCTGTGGCTTTTCAGGGAGTCTCCTGCAAATGTGCACAAATTGTTGTCTATATTTAGGTCGGCTATATGCTTGTGCACTGAAATGTTGCTTTCCCTACATGCTGATATGGAGGAATATAGTCCCTTAGGGAAGAATTCTGTATCATTAAACTAATCCATGCTATTACATTTCTATTATTGCTTCTGTGTACATGCATTTTACAACTAAAAATGCAGATAAATAATACACATTTAGAAAGCCAGCATTATCAGTGCAAGTATCTGCTCATATTGGTTCTGATCAACTGTATGCTTCTTCCCTGTCATCACCTGGCATATGTTGATTAACTTAGGGGAAGGGAGAAGAGATGAAGGGGAAATTTCCCTTTTATATTGAAAGCAAAGATTACTAGTAGTGGATATGGGTTATCTTACAAGTCTTGGAGTTATCTGAAACTGTTCAGGATGGGTTTGAGAGTCAGGTAGGTGCCGTTACTCTCTCAGGTCCTATGCCTGTAAATAACCTTCAATCTGCTCCCTTTGGATACTATTGTTCCACTTGCCCCCTGTATTTCCCACGATGCCCTCATGTGCTTAACCCTAGACGACAAAAGGTACTTTTTAGTTTTGTGAAAGACTAAATTAGACTATATTACACAGCTTTAAATTATACACAAGCTCTGCATAGTAAGAAGTTTGCATGAGAAATCTGCATTGCATTGTTACTGCTAAGTACAGATGTCTATCTGTAAAAGGACATTTTCTGTTTTCATACAAAAAAAAAAAAGGATTGAAAAAGCCTTTCCTGGGTACAAATGGGCTGGACTGCTTGATGGTATGTTATCAAATATTGTTTTCCTATGATTTCTTGTTTTACTGTTATAGAGAGGTTACATGCTTTTTATGCTAGTTTCAGTGAATGCAGTACAGTTTTACCTCCTAGACACAGGATATGTTTTTGCAGTGAAAAGTGCAGATCCAATTTACTTGTTTTAGGAAGTATTTCTCCAGTTATTGGCACAGTTTTCCTAGCACATAGCTCTGATCTATGTGTAGAGAGTAGAAGTTCCTCTTGGTGTATCTGCAGAACAGTTTCTAGGTAATACCCATGATTGTACTGAAAGCTGCTTCTGTTTTTAGTACACATTTCAGAATGATTTTTGATGATTTTTCTTTCCTGTTGTTATGGCAGGAAGAGTTTTAGTTCAAAGCTTTTTAAATAGACTCTGTTTGTTCCTAATGCAAGTACTCAGTGGCTCCCTGAAATGTCCAGTAAAACAATTTAACAAATATAAAAATATTTTCCTCAACCTTTCCAGTCTTCTTTTGATACCAGATATGCTTTGTTAATCTCAAAACTATAACTTAGTAAAGGCTTTCATTTCCTTTCCCAATTTACACAACAGCAGGCTCAAGTCTCAACTTTTTTACTAGTTTACAGAGTTTTAATTGCAGACTAGTCTAGGTAGAGGAAGCAGAGCAGTCCAAAGCCATTAACGTTAATCAAGGTTAAATGTTAATCAAGGTCAAAAGTCGGCAATTTAAATTTAATAACATAGATGTCTCAAATCTTAACACTTTCCAATTGCTACTGAGGCTACCAGAAAGAGTCTCAGATATTCTTTACATTTTTTGCTTATTTCCAAGTACTGGCTTAGCTGTTCCATTCTGGGCTGGCTGGAAAATGAATTTTACAAGACAGTATATGTAAACCATGGATGCGATTTCTAGGTGTTAGTGTATTGAAGTTCCAACATCCTTTTCTACCAACCCCTTTCTACAGCCCAGTGCAGAACTACTCAGCATTGGAAGTCTCTCCCTCCCCTCCCTCTCTGGAACCTGCTGGGAAGGCAGGAGTGAAGCAGCTGTCTTGATCTTGCAATGGGTCTTGAGACCAGGGACAGGACCACTGGCAGTCCCAGCTTTCTACCCCTTCCACCTCACCCTCACTTTCACTGGGTGTGTCAGAATATCTGACAGAGATTTTTCAGGAAGTGAAAAGAGAGGCAAAAAGATGAAAAAACCAACTCTTTAAATAGGGGAAAAAAACTAGAATCGACATGACAGGAAAAGTGGAAGACTGAATTGACTCCAAGAGAAAAAAATTGAGTAAGCTGAAGATGAATGAGATTTGCCATAGAGGAGAAACCTGGCTATTTTGAGAAAAGACAAAAGATGTATTTACATGGAGGTAAAGAATAGAACATAGACATTTTAAATAACTCTTTGTCAATTAGGCTGAGAGCTCAGCAATGCATATACCCTCTTCTCACTGTCTGCCCAGAAGAAAAGGAAATGCTGAGTTAACAAGAATTCTCTCCTCCCAGAACACAAATCAGATAGTCTACTGAAAAAAAACCCCTCAAATTTTCTGGCAACCGCCTCAGGCAGAACTAGCTACTTTCTCCTTTTAAGAGATCACAGATTTGTCCTGTAGCCCTCTGCTCTAGAAGTCTTGAAAATTGGATCGTCCTGTCCCCAGAAACCTGAATCTGCACTGCACTGCCCTTTGAGCCTCTTCACAGACAGTCCTAGTGACTTTTTCATTTTTATGGACTACTTCTACCAAGGTTTACTCCCACCACTGCTGCCCTTTTCTCTCCACAGCTTTTCCCAGATTCACACAGCCCAACATAAACAGTTTATAACCCCAGGTTAAAATTTCTGTGCTGGGCTGTTGTCCTCATTCTTCCCACCTGAGATAAGCCTGTTGCAGTGCAACAGCACAGCAGCAGCTCTCACCAACCAGATCTATTTTGCAGCAGATAAAGAACAAGTGTCATAACAACAGAGCCCAAACTCTCCGAGAACCATATTCTTTCCCTCCTGCCATAAATATCCCTCTTTTTCAGCTTTCATTTCCCTGGTTCCCAGGCCTCATGTTTATGAGTTACTTACTGTTTACCAGGCTGTCACTCTTTGGGACTCTGGCATTTGCCAGTTCAACCACAGAACTCAGTGTGATGTATGTCAAGCAAAATCTAGCCTCTCTCTTTAGGTGAGCTCTTCACATCATCTCTTCCTCTTCCCCACCCTCTGCAACTTGCTGGCATGCTCTAAGTCCTAACAATGCACTTCAAAGGAGCAGTACCTATCATGCAATCCCGAGGCTCGTTTTTGGGCATCAGTATCAAAACGTGACAGGGGGCTGTCAGCTAAACCATCAGTGGCTGTTGCCAACATAGCACTTCCATTAATGCACTGATTTGGCACCAGCACTTGGAATCACAACAGAAATGTCACTGTAACTACACAATACCAATACAGACTGCAGCACCACCTCTACGGATTTGTCGTTCTCCGAACGATCCAGGCCCAGCAAAGAGTTTACTGGGACACATTTACAGGGCACCAGAAACATTATCTCCTGAGGTTCATGTTCTGATTTCTGACAGCATCCATGAATAGCTTAGTCAGGCACAGTTTGTCTCAGTAACATTTCTACGTGCATGTGTCCATAAAATGTGAGGCAAACCCCAGTTTTGCAGTTCCTCAGACTTCAGGCAGTGATAGCATTTCTCTTTCCAAGACCCCTTTGGAAGGAAATTTCAGCCCTCTACTTTGGGTGGATGGATGGAGAGACTGGCGTGCCAAAATTTGGAGTGAAAATTAAGATACTGCAAAAACATCATCATATTTTAAAAAATAGTGAGACATGGTTCATTGACCACCAGTGATTGTTGAGTAAGGGCTTTTGGTAGAGAAACTTTTAGAAAAATAGGTAGAAACAAAAAATACTCTTTTGTGGTTTTCTGCATATGTGGAATTGAGTATAATGGAATTATTTTCTCCTATTGAATTAATTGCAACTGAATGAAAATCAAGCAATTCTGCCTGTGCTACTTGTACTATTTATTGCAAAATGTCTGTCAGATCATCCAGGATTTGAATAAGAAAGATGAATCACCTGGAACCTAAGCTCCATCACATGTGCAAATTTCAGCATAGATGCTCAGACGGTAGCATGTACTTGGAAGAGGATATTCTGTCCGTTCCTGGCCTTAAAAATTTCTGGCATTTTCTACCTGGTAGAATCTCCTGCACAAGAAGTGGACATGTTAAATCATGTTCGTGTGCAAAAATTTTATTTTTATAGAATAAAAGAAGGGAAGGGGAGAGGAAATGTGAGTAAACAGCATGGCTTATGTATGAGGAAGGCATTGAGAATGACAGCAGCTAAATGCAGGTTCAGGAGAGTTACTATTTTTTGCTGTAAATCATCAGCTCTGCAGCGGAGATGGATGTGAACAGAAAGTGCATGGATTTCCTACCCACCCACCCACGGACACGAGCAGCTTTCCTTCTGGATCATGTGCTGGGATACAAATCAAATGATGAGAAGCCATTCCAAGATGAAAGATTTCTATCATCTGGGATTTAGTTGATAGGCTGTAAAATACTTTTAAATCCATATACATGTGGGTGGGTATCAGGAAAGTCGAGCTGGAAAACACTATTAAGAGAGGAGATAACAGAAAGGCAATGATTTTAGCAGGAACCATTCATACCAGAGACTATGAATTAAAGATAGATGAAAGAAAAATAACAACAAAAGAAAAAAAGCTAAACAAGTGGATCAGGTGGGGATAAGGAAGTTATACTTTTCACTCCACATTTGAAATTTTGAATGTTCAGATACATGCATTTCATTTGGTATGGATCTCCAGTCCCTACTGAAGGGAGGGATGTGAAGCGTTATCTGATGTAAATGTAATTGTACAGCTTTATGCAAGGCAGTGAGCACACAAAATGACAATTTTTTGACTTGCACTATTTTCTATTTTACTAAAAGCATATGTAACAGATTAACATCCCTTAGTAATACAAGAGAGCAATTTTTCCCCCCCAGGTTATAATTTTAGTTCTGATTCCTTTGTTGTGACCTGCATAGTTAGATAGACAATTGTGACCATAATAATTTTATATTAAATAAAGATGTATTTGTAACTAAAGATAAAAGGCCTTTTTAGCTATACCTTGCATAGCATCAGAATAAATTTCATTCTTTGTAGAAGATGGGTCTACGAAGGATGTCTGGACTCCAGATGGCTCTTTAAAATATTGTTTATTGCCGTGGGTTGTGGGTGACAGAGCCTCCTCCCCTAACAAGCTCTCAGCCACAGCTTGCAGACATGCCTGAGGACCCCTTGGTTCTGATTACAATGCATTATATATTTTTCTTTATTGAACACCTTAATATACAATATCCAATCAGCATCACACACAATACTGCTACCATTTACATATAGCTTATCATAACTCTCACTATTTCCATATTATGGTAGTAATTATCCAATCACAAGAATTAGTAGTTACATTATAAGCTAAAACCTGTTTTTCTGTTTTCTGGCAGTGGAAAATTCTTAGACTTTGGTAAAAACATAGCTTTGTTTGCAGTGGGCTTATGCTTTGCTCTAGCCATAAAATCTCCTTTCCAACTCATTCTAGCCTTTGTCCTTTCAGTTACTCGGTTAGCAGCATGGTTCAGCAATTCTTGCTTTATATATCAAAGCTAGCTTTCATTTCTATTTCACTTACAGGTTTTACATTCTTAAAGTCTTTTGCCAGGCATTCATATCTGTAAGATTTTCCTGTTAAATTTTTATCTGCCCCAACACTTCCTTGCCTTGATCCAAGCATGTCTGTGCCTTGACTGTATGTCTGAATTGGATGAAAAGGAAGAGCTATCCCTGAATGCCTCCTATTGTTTTATCCCTGCACAAAAGTTTTCAGGGCAAATGATAGTCCTCCGGTGCTGATGCTACACTTGAAGCATCAGACCATAAGCTACATTTGATAAAGGACAGTTTAAAGGCTTGAGGTTTACTGAAATCTAGAAATCTAATGGGAACATTTGCTGTGATTTGGAGGCAGCTGTTTTTCTAAGGATTCTTTTTGCTGGGGTTAGTCTCACAAGATTTCATTAGCAGCAAAGCAACCCTGAAAGTCATTTACTGTGCTAGCCAAAATCACAGTAAGCCACAATATGCATTTGTGAGAGTCAGGCATCCATCTCTGTTCATTATGCTAGTTTTCAAGCACAACCCATTTTATAAGTGAGCATTTTCAGCACTTCCCCAAATAAATCCATAGCCGGCTCCTGCCTTTCTCTGCTCATACAGACACTCTAACTGGTGGTTAGCTGCCACTTGTGAGGTGCTGTGTTGTGTCATACCACTTAAGGAAGCCTTAAGAACCTGAAGAGTCACCATAAGGAAGAGGTGAGAAAGGGAGAATGAAGCGTAACACCCTTGTAGGGCATGTGTCACCATACTGGATGATACTGGCTGTGCTCCACTGCTTTCCTGCACAGCCAACTCACATGATTTGGCCAGTCACTCCATTCCTTTCTCAAAAGCTAATATGCATTCAAAGCTGCCAGTTACATGGATCTTGAAAAACTGCTGTGAATCTGACAGTACTCAAACCCTCAAATATCCAGGAATTTTGGTGTCTGGTGCTTCTATCTGCTGCACAGCACTGTGCTCTGCAGGCTTGCTCTGTGTGGTGGAGAGGAACCTGTGCCAGCCTAAGCACTGACAACAGCCTGTCAACCACAGCATGTCTTTCTCTGCGTGTTAACTTGCTCAGCTCCTCCACACAGCCAAACCTAGAACTGCTTGTGAGAATTTGGGCTTCCCGTGCAATGTTACAGGTCCTGTCAGCTGGAGAGCCAGTGCCAAGTGCCAGGCTGCCTGCTCCTCTCGGCTACAGCCTGTTCCCTTCTTTCAAGTGTCACTCAGAGGTGCTGCAGAGAAGACAGAATGCAGTGCTTGGCTTTGCTCGCTCTGATCATCAGCAGCACCGCTCCTTACTGTGTGGCTTGCTGACCCCTTCTCACAGTGCATCAGTGCAGCTTTCACAGGAATAGGTAAACTGCTGGCTAGAGAACATTCATGGAAATGCAGATTTCTTTCCATCTATTATTCACCTATGATTGTGAAATAGCCTACCATTTTCAGCTTCACATATCCTATTTTCTCAGAAGATGGCAAAGACTGAGACATACGATACTAATCCCAGATTAAGGATTCTGCTACTGAGATACTCATATGAGGAGTTTTGATGTTAATCTGGAGATACTGCTTAAGTCTCCAATGGGCTTAGTCAAAACCTTGTCTTCTCCGTCAATTGTGTCAATCTCTGAACTAAAAGCTTGCTTATCAGAAACCCTAGGGGAGGAAGAAGGAGGCAGGGACATAGAGGCCATTTCTCAGTTCAATGTTTTTTAGATGAAAGCAGCCACTGATGACTGGAATTAGAGTGGCTTTCCAGAAGACCTAGCATTAAAAGCCTATGTTATCTCAAGTTTTGTAAGTCATGCACCCCTAAGAGGGACAATGGATTTGTTTCCCTTGATATAAAGAGTCTTAGACAATCAGCATAGTCAGGAGAAAAAAACATGATTTACTGGCTTTTTCTTACATATGTGTAGATGTCTCGTTTGAGTGATGCATTCCGACTTCATTTAAATTTCATATGGAAATAAAATGTTGAGTCTGTGGTAGTTATCTGCTTCTGAAATGCTTCTGCCCTCCTGAATGTTAAAAAACAGAAGGAAAGAAATCCAGCATAGCCGTGCATAACAGCACAAGCCCTTTGTACTGTAAAATGCCACGTGTCATTCCTATACACAATAAGCTCAAAACTGAGAAATTTATATGTTAAATATCCATAATGGACCAAAATGAGATAATTCCTCTTTGCTAACAGAAGCACATCAGTCATGAGGACATCCTAACCCTTCTTTAGTACAGAAATGGACTCCTTAAAGTAGGATAATTGCAAAAGACTAACCAGAAAGGAAGATAGGTTAAAAAAAATTACATCTGATTAATGTACTTGACAAGTAGGTAATAAAATTATGTTCTGCTCAGAGCAATTTTGAATAATTCATTTGGTTTAACCAAAATATACAGAAATAATTTGACTTTGACCAAAACATGCAGAAATGCAACATTGTTTCAATTGCACTATAATTGTTCATCCTACTAAGAGAACTAGAAAGAGGAGGAATGCCTATTACGTAGAGATTTATAATGAAAATGGGCCTATTAGACAGAGTTTCATTATGAAAATGGCTAATTAGAGAATCTGAACAGGATATTTGAAATATCACGTCCTCTACAATGCCCGTGGACTCTGTGTGTTGCATATCAAACACACAGGATACCAGTGACTCTTGTCACCCTTGCATAGGGAGGTTTTCAGAAACCTCTGATTTTATGCCCACTGTCCATCATGGGTGCAAACCACCCCACTGAAATGCTGGATTCCCTGCCCTGGGTCTCTCCCAGGCTGCTGAGACCTGCTGATATGCTCCATTTGCATAGGGTCCTGAATTGGTAGGCTCTGTGCCTGGAGGCAGATTACAATCTGCAAAAGGTTCTTAACTCCACAGCTCACCTCTCTTCTAAGTGAAAGACAGTGAAGTTAGTTGAGAGGCAGAAGCAGACAAGGCTGACCCTTGCATGGGTATGTACAGCTAATGCTTTTTTCTAGGTGTGAGTGCTCTCTGCCTCCCTGCTGTGTGCTGCCACGGCACATAAATCACTTCAGACCCTCCCCGGGGGCACGGGAGGGGACAGGGAGCAACCCAGGGAAAGGCTACACACTTCTATCTACAAATGAAGGGATGCAGAACTCTGTAGGTATGGAACTGGTCTAAAGAGGGACATAACTGACCTCTTCACAACTATGCTTGCAGCAAGCAGCAGGGCATGGAGGTGTTCTTGGATTCAAGAGAACACTTTCCTTCTTGCAGTAAATAGGCAGCACAAAAAATCAGGAACAACAATGTGAATATCTTAGTTCAGTCAGCTAATTTAAAAATGTGATTTTGGAGCCAGAAGCAACTCATTAGCTGCAGCCTAAAGCGTTCCCAGTAAGTCTTAGGAACAAATGAATGATTTCTTATTATGAAAAGCTTAGTATTATAACTGGATATTTTAAGTGCCAGGAAAAACCAGTGAACAGTACCTCGCAGCAAAATCTTGTAAGTGATGCACGCACTTCCAATTACATGCTGTCTTGACCATTTCTGCATGTGTTCAGTTGCTTAGCACCACGGTGTATGCTCACGCTCTCAGCAGGAGAGCTCGCAATTCTCCGCGGAAACACATCCCTAATTAGGAAAAAAAAAGGGTTAGAAAAGTACAGAGAAATATTTTCAGGATATGTTAAAGGTGATAAAATGCTGGGGAACGCCACAATCCCCTTAAGGTTACCTGCACAGAAAGAAAGAGACGAGCTATTTTCTGTAGAAGCTGGAAAGTAGGGTCTATTATCAGGGTCTATAATTTACTCTGTATAAACATTTGGGTAGAAGTAGATCTTGGGAAATATTGTACTATACCACAAGAGTATGTTCTTTTCCTTCATTTAATTGAATAGGAGTAAGTAGGTATTTTTGATATATCATCTTTCACCAGGTGCTTGCCAGGTGTTCATTAAATAACAACTTTATTTTTCTATTTTCATTGTCAGGTTAAAAAATTAGTTCTTGTGAAGAAACCTTAAATTAGCAATTATAAACAGATGTGGCACAAAGTAATTAGTCCTTTTGCTTTAAAAATCTCAGTCAGTCTGCACAGGCTTGAAGAATTCTGGAAAGGAAGAGTAGAAAGAAGAGATCTTCATACACATACACATCACTTACTCTTTACACAGGTGTAACTGCCAGCAACTTTGCTGGAATTTTTAAAGTAAAGATTGGAAACAAGGTAGTCAGGGGCCATGGGAAAGAGGTAAGATCTCCAAGCAGGTGACAACATTACTTCTTGTCCTGGTTTCAGTAAATTTGAATCTAAAGCATCTCCCTTGCCAGGTACAGATTCTGTAAAGAGTCTTTGCAAGGATGAAAATGCCTCAGATAAAATCCTTTGGCTCATCAGTGCTTTGAGCTTAGTCCTGGTTTCAAATAGATCCTCACAAGGATTTGCATTATCTCCCCAGCCTGTACCCCTAATCTCCTAGATTCAAAATACAGACATTTAGAATGCTGGGTCAGAGTTACTCTGATGTATACAGAGCAAGGGACATAGGACTCACCCCAGCACTTCTGTCTCAGCTGTTCTGGTCCAGAAGAAACCAGCTGAGAAAAACTGGATAGCAGCAGCTCTTCCCTGGCTTTTTCTTAATAGTGGTCTGCTACCATAGGGCAGGCAATCCTTAAGGCTCTTCCTGCTGGATGCTTAAGATGACTTCACAGTCAGGTAGGCAATCCTGCTCTCAGCTGGCCAACTTTCCCCACGAGCTGAATAAGCATCTTTTGTCCCAGCAGAATTCCTGGAGAAAGCAGGGTGGTAGGAGTCAGGCAGTCCTCCTGCTCATTTTTTGGATTGAAAGCCATAAGTATTTCAAAACCTGTCAGCCACGTATTGGAAAGGTTTTTAAAGATCCTTTACAAGTAGGATAAGCAAACAGAATGGAGCTCTTCTTTCAGTATGTACTATTGAACTTACACTTGCTCTCTGTAGGGGAAGTGACGTCCCCAGGTGTCCAGGTGCCTGTATTAAGTTAGTGTATGCCAAGTAAGAGCATAGTCATGGAGGATAGGCTTTTCTGCATGTTGTTCTTTAGGCTCCGATGCAGAAATCCAGGCACTTAATTATCCATGTGTACATGTTGTTTCCATTGACAGCCACAAAACAAATTGTGCACCTAAATGTGCTGATATGCTTTTCTGGCTTGCAGTGTAAATCTGTGACTGAACAGCTGTGGCAAACTATTTTGTGAGAGGAAGTCAGTGTAGTTGTGTATTGAAGGTAGTTGTGTATAGAATGAACTGACATCCAGAGTACAAAAAAATTGCCACAAATAGTTCACTTCATAGAATCAGACTACATGGAATCACAGGATCATAGAACCTGGGATCATGGAATCACTAAGGTGGAAAAGACACTTAAGATGATCAAGTCTAACTATAAAGCTACCATTGCCACAACAAAACCAAAAGTGCCACGTCTACATGTCTTTTAAATATTTCCGGGGATGGTGACTCAACTACTTCCCTGAACAGCCTGTTTGATCACCCTTTTGGTGAAGAATTTTCTCTTAATTAAATTTAAACCTCCCCAGCACAACATGAGCCCATTTTCCCTCATCCTATAACTCACTCGCCAGCTGGCAAAAGAGACTGACACTCACTACAACCTCCTTGCAGGTAGCTGTAGAGTTAGAAGGTTTCCCCTCAGCTTTTTCTCCAAGCTAAGCTGTCCCAGTTCTCTCAGCTGCCCCTCCTAAGACTTAGGCTGTTTCCTACTGCACGGTTTCTATTTGTTTGCTGTGAGGGAGAAATGTCCAAATACTGTACATAAAGTCTCTCTATCTTATTCCAGAAGGAATCACCCTATCCTGCCTTAAGATAGTGGCAGTGAATCAAGCTGGTCCTGGAGCAGTTCAAGAATCACATGAGAATTTTGGAAGCTTGCTTTTAGTTTTGCCATTCTTCATTATATCAAACACTGCCAAGCAATCACTAGACTTGGGCTGGGTGGGAAGAAATGTGTTCTTCAGCAAATGGTTAATGGTTGGATTTGCTCAAGCAGAATGGATGCAATTTTGGTGCATGATGTCAATTTGATTAAAGACTGTATATTGTTATTCAGGAATAAGTGGATAACAGTACATATTTTAGTGAAAACTGAGGGTATAAGAAACAGCAGGAGTAGAACATGAAAATTACAAAAGGAGCTGAAGTGGACTGTTTAACAGCTAATTAGAGTAATCAACTGAGCAATTTTAGTTTGCATAACTGGAGGCATTATGCCATTGAACAAGGATGTGCATGGAATGTTTCATTAGTTTCTGGGAATTTCAATACTGGAAAGTTACTGAGAAATATTTCAAGAGGGAGAACAAAAATCACCAGAGGCCAGGGATGAATTTAACAGGATATCTAGACAAAAGAATGAAAAATTCACATGAACCAGTTGGCTAAATGTTAGCTGAAATAGAAATATCTTAATAATCTAACAGTTAAGAATAAAGAAGCTCAATTAGCTAATTTTAAATCTAATGGTAAAAGAAAAAATTCCATTTAAACTTATATATGTTCTCTCTCTTTTCAATGCCACTTACATCCTCTAACCTTTTCACTTTGAGCAAAATCATCGAAGTTTCTCTTCATTGCAGAGCCACAAATGGGCATTGCTACCACTTGTTTGAGCTGTACAAATCATAGTGATGATTTCTTTAATTAATTCCCCTTTGAAGTACAGCAAGGTTTTAGAGGTAAAACATCTAGATTTGATTAAAAAATTTTCTACAGATGTAGAATTTACAAATCATAGAATGCTCTTCCAATGGTTAAATATTACCATTGTAAAAGAAACAAAACACTAAAAATGGTGAACTTAAATATTTCCGGAATCAAGAAATATTTTTCAATCTTTTAATTGTTCCTGAAGTTATAAGTGTCACAATTTCTGGACTGTGGACTGTTCTTCTGTGGCCAGTCTGTCACTGACAGCACAAAAGTAATAAACCCATCTCCTAACCTGGCAGTAAGTCCAAGAATTAGAGTATCCTTTTTAGTCACACCATCACAGGGAAGTTTTTCTTCCTGGTTAACTTCCAGGGCCCTGTCCTGCTCCTTCTGGTGCCATTCTTTCCAGGTCAGGCTACACAACTCTGCATGCATGGCTTTATAATTTTCCTTAACCCATACACATATATGTTTAGGTTTGACCATATTGAGGAATTGTCCAGCTTTCAGCTTACCAAACCATCCACATCTTTCTGTAATTTGAATGGTTGTCCTGCTCTGCTCTGAGCTGATGTGGCCTCACCTCAAGTTCTGTGTGCAGCTTTGGTCACCACAATGACCTGTTGAGCTGTTAGAGAGTGTCCAAAAGAGGGCCATGAGGATGGTGAAGGGCCTGGAGGGGAAGCCTTGTGGGAAGCAGCTGAGGTCACTTGGTCTGTTCAGCCTGGAGGAGACTGAGGGGAGACTCCATTTACAAGTTACAAGTCTCTTGTGAGCGTCAGAGGAGGGGCAGGCACTGATCTCTTCTCTCTTTTCTGCTGGTGACCAGTGACAGGATCCAAGGGAATGGCCTGAAGTTGTGTCAGGGCAGGTTTAGGTTGGATATTAGAAAAGGTTCTTCACCCAGAGGGTGTTTGGGCACTGGAACAGGCTTCCCAGGGAAGTCATCACAGCAGCACCCTGACAGAGTTCAAAAACATTTGAACACTGCTCTCAGGCACAGATGGGATTCTGGTCCTGTGCAGGGCCAGGAGTCGGACTCGATGATCTTTGTGGGTCCCTTCCAACTCAGGATATTCTTTGAAATTCTTGTATCATTTATACACTTTTATCAGTGGTTGTCTACTCCTTTGAGGCCATTTCCCACAGTGTTAAACTGCACATGGGCAAGAAACTACCCTGAGGATCCTGCTAGAAACTTACCCTTACTTGCAGTTACATGGCTAAGGAAGTTTTTGGTATGCACAGGGTAAGCTGTGCAGATTTTTGTACCACCTGAATTCCATGTTGTGATGAATAACCAGGCCTCTTTTGTCAGTCTACCTCATTGGTATTTATCCTCCAGTTCCTACTCTTAAGTGAACGTATTGCATAAACTCCGCTCTTCCAGGAAGTTTTCTGGGAAGAAAGCAAAATGGAAGGCACACAGATTAACAAAAGAAAGCCACTATTCACTTGCACAACATGACCACCTAAATTTAACATTCTACAGTGAATGATAAATAGGTTTCTGGAAATTCCTTTCCCAGTCCATTGTTCACTGCATTGTCCTGTGTCGGAAATAATGGATGACAGTTTTGATGAGTTGAGAGTTCTGTTGGTTGAATTTTCAATTATTCATCTGCATCTTACTAGTAAGGAGGGGTAAAGTGGGTAAGGCTTCACTTGTAATCTCTGTTGCTGCTGCTCTTCACCAGTAATAAATGAACTCAGGGAAAAAAACCCAAAAGCAATGTCACTTTAAATATAAAAACTTATAACATGCTGCCCTTTGGTATTCAATTCTAACCATTTACCACATTAAAATAATAAAGTGACAAAGAAAAATACACTTTTCACTTTTCAGGCACAAAGAAAGCATTGATCAAACATAATACACACAGCAGAACAGAGAGCAGGGCTCTTTTTAAAAATAAAGATTAGCTAAAAACATTTAAAAGGCTTTAAACACAAAAAGCCCCTACAGGGTTGGCCCTCTGAATAACAATTCAAAATGTTATCACAAAAGAATATGATTTATTATTATGGCTTTTATCAAGATGACTTCTCACATAGATCTCCAAATGAATTCAACCTTTGGAGCTAATCCTCCTGCTGACAAGTGAGTTTATGCCATTTGGACTTCCAGACCTTGAGTCTAAATGATGAAGTCTGGATTGAGAAAACATAGGCCAATCCAAGCCCTTTTTTGCACCCTGGACAACTCTCTCAATGTCACTGCATGGGACGCAAGCATGACTTTTAAATAACTTTTTCAAAGTTTTATTACAAACTACTTTCAGTCTTTTCCTGAAGGGTTTGATGCTGCACTAGGCCAGAACACAGAGAAATCTGGCTAAATATTGACTCAACAGGAGTTAAGATTTTGAATAATTAAATTGGCTGTATTTTCTCTATCCTTTTTCTCTTTTAATTTTGCAGTTATTAAAATTGATCTTTCTATGAAATACTGAAGTTAATCAAGATGTACACCTGAAGGCTGCCAGTGCTGATTAAAACCTGATCAACTTTAAAAGAAATAGATCTTCAGTTAGGAACAGCAGACAAATGCTTATTTGGAGCTGCAGGTTCTAAATATTGAAGGAAGCTTGTTAAATTAACCACTCAACTTGGGTAAAGCAACCACACTGTAAAATAGTATCAGGGCTACAGAAAGCACATGGATTAGCAGTGGACAGCTCATGCTCACTAGATATGAACTACTATGAACTATGAGTTCCAAACTCCATTTGAAGCACCATTAGTTAAGGGTTTCCATGTGCAAACAGGGTTCAAGTGCATAAGAACACCAAGGGCACGATCATAGATCTTTTCAGGTGAAACAAACCTCCATCTGGCCTGATCCTACCAAGATGAAAACCTTTCAAAAAAGGCATCTTAACAGATTTTACAGACATGTGTTTTGTTTACCCTTTCTTCTAATTTTAATGCTGCAGTTGCCACTAAATCCAAAAAGTGAAAGTTGTGAGAACACATTACAACGTGTAGAAATATCCTAATGACTTCTGTCCTGTTTCAACGCAGTGTTGAGTCCCGTGTCTGTGGCAAATCCTTTAGAGACACAGCTTTCCTCCATATACCTAATAAAGTGTTTCACTGTTCTGTGTACATATTACATCAGTAAAATCATTCCTTTTCCCCCCCGTGTTAATTTGTAAAAATGTTGCTATCAAATGCTGATACAGGCAGGAAGAGCACACCTAATTTACAGCCTTATGGTCTAAACTTTGATCATAACCCAACTCTGATGCATAAGGACACCCACCTGTATCCTGTTTCTTCCTTCTGGAATGAAGTTGTATGACATTAAGACAAAATACTGTCATTTTCTCTCTTGACATAAAAGTCTTCACAACTATGTCCAGCCCTCTGATCTATTACACTAGCATTTTTCAGCGTCCCTTTCTTTCCAAACTTCTTGCCCTTTGTGGGCCTTCAGTGACTGCAGGGTATAGAAAGGATCCTGGTCCCACTTAAGATTTGTTTAATCTTTCTGGCTGTGAAGAAAGAAGACTTCTGAATCCAGGCTATAAGCAAATGAAATAAGCAGTATTTTTCTGCACAGCTTAGGTTTGAGGTGCAGCTGAACCATTTCAACTGCAGTGTGTGTGCAAACTGCCACACAGCAGGTCTGGTGTGGAGAAATCATTAAGGGAAGGCCATGTGTGAGCACAAAGAGAAATTGTTTTGTTCATAATATCCTCTGTTATTCCAGGCTTTGTGTGACTGATGAATTTACTGAGGGAAGACATTTCCTCTCACAATTCTGCTGACCTTTGTCCAGCTGAGGATGTTGTCACGTGTGCTGCATGATTGCAGTGATTCAAAGATGCCAAGTATAAATTAATTTTAAAACTATCCTGCCTAACCTGCAACAGAGAGAGTGCCTATGAAATAAAGCCAAAATAAATACAAGGAAAGTATAATCTCTTTCAGAACACAATGCACAGGAAAAAATACCTGGGCAGACAGAGCGGTGTAAATGCTGAAATTATGTTACACATATTTTGTATTGCTAGAAGTCCTCCAGTTTTGCATTACTCAGCACAGGATTCCCCATCTCACACCACTTCTCTGCAAGTCATTCCTCTTCTTGCCAGTACAGCTGAGCTCTATTCAAGCAAGAGTGAGGCAGGGGCTGAACTCTGCCTGTGTGCAAGCACAGCCTGTCTCCTGGGGCTGTCAAAGTGTCACTCACTGACTGTGGATGGTGGCCTAGGAACCAAACTTTGGGGACTGCTGAGAGACTCCACATCACTCCTATTTCAGGCAAGCAGTCATGCAGATGTCAAAAGACTACTCCCACATTACTGAGCAAGGCAAGGTTTGAGATGGTGAAGGTCATTGATTCTCTTTATAAATTGTTGCTGTTTGAGCTCTGGGAATGCAAGCCATTCACTTTTTTTTTTTTTTTTTTACTAGTATTTACATCCTTGCATTGAGTAAAGGCTGGAGTAATATTGATTCAGGTTACAAATCTCATCAGCAAGTAAACAAATGCACTGTTTGTGAAAGGGGATTCATGAGAGGAAAAAAAGTCTGTTTAAAATAGGATTAGCCAGGTGTGAGAGACCGGAGAAAATGATTACAGGCTCAGAACAGCTGAATGATTCTCAGTCCCTGGCACACCTGGCACAGCAGAAGCAATGACCCACACCCCTCCCCTGAAGCCCCCAGTCTAGCCCCAGAGTGGCCAGATGGCTGGAAGCCCCACTTGGGGAGCAGTGGCCACAGGAGACCAGAGCAGATAAAACTTACTGCCCTGAGCTGCATGTGGTCGCATCCCTATGGTTTTTGCATTTTATGGCAGCTTAAATCATTCTAGGATCCAAACTATATCTTGCTTTTCTCTTGCTTTTTCCTTTTCCTTTCTATTTCTAATTTCCTTTTCTTGAAATGTGGATGGTTTAGTGCATGGGTAGAGTTTTCCAAGTCAATGCACTATGAAATGCCTTGTTTTGATAGAATGTTTGTTTTAAATTTTTTCCAAACTCCTAGTTTTCTAAAGTTCTCCAGTAAAGCTTGTTTTTCAACCTCCTGGGAATATTGTTGCATTCCTCCTGTGCACCCAACTCAAGAAAAAGTAGTACCTCAAGCCCCCTTTTGAATAAACTTGCTGAGGGGGGACCAGGGCTCAACATCAGGCCATCATGGTGCTTTTCTTTTCAGGTCAAAACTAACACTTCTGATCTGTCAGTGCAGCAAGCTCATGCCTTCTGGGGATTTCCAATAAAGTTGCCACCTTCCCTCGTCATTATCAGCCACGGGGGACAGCGTGTGGAAGCAGAGCTTGAGCTGTTGGGGATGTGTGGAGGAGCTGTGGGGGAAGCCAGCTTGCTCTTCTGCACCATTATTGATTCTGAAGCACTGACAGTGGCAAAGCTTGCTTTTGTCAGCAGATTACCACATCCATGGTTTTGAGGACACACATGAAGCAGAGAGCACAGTAAAAAGATGCCTTAAATAAATCCTGCCAGGATTTGTGGCTTTTTCATGTGTTTATCTGAAATTTTGACCAAGGGCACCACTGAGACCCTGCTGAACCTCTTTTGAACTTCCTCCAGAACACACATGCAGTGTGATGAAATGAGTCAAACTTCCTGCTTGGGAAAGGCTGCAGGGAGGCTGCCTTCGCTTCCCTCAAGGTGAAACAGGACTAATTCCAAGTTGAGACATTAGTATAGGCTGAGCTGATCATATCTAAAGAAAAAAGTGTGAACTTCAGGAATACAGATTTCAGTAATCTTTTCTTTTACACAAAATACATTATTTAATGTATCAGTATTTTCTTCTTTTGAATTATTCCAGCAGAATTATGTTTCATACAGAAGTGACTACTGAGGGAAACAATGAAGGGAATACTGTAGCAGCACTAGTATGGGCCTGAAGAACTGAGAGCAGTTTTTTCCTCCTACATAAACTTTAAGAGTTGCTTTAACGACATAAACACACAAGATTCCAAGTGTAGTGAGCCAAGTGATGTAACCCTGGAAGGGAAGCAATCCAGCTGTGTCAGCATGGCCCTGTGCCCAAGCCAACCAGCACTGTCAGAGAGCTAAAAGAAATGTGCTACTTTCAGGTCCCAGTCTAGTTGTGCCATCACATGAATTCACCAACTTGGAACCCACTCCACTGTTTCTTGTATAGTGCAGAATTTTAAAAAGGGGTCTTTAAAGCCAATTCCATGAAGACATATCACTGCCTGGGCTCCCACAGGCTTTCAGGACTTCATTTGTTTCTCTCTTTGCCTTACTGGCAAAGGGGCTACAGCTTCATCTTTGTCTTTCATCTAAGCTCTATCTTTTCAGAGCAGAGTTAATTTCTTACTATGCAGTACGTCTTAGCACAACATGCACTTAATTTTCATGGAGACCTCTGACTTCTAGTGAATTTTAAATAAAAGTAACAACTTGGCTGAGCTTATAAACCACCAACACACAGGACTGACAGGAAAGAACAGACAAACTGCAGGAAAAAAGGACATCCAGACCTTTATGGAAAGTTCTCCTGAGGGAAAAAAAAAAAGGAGGAATATTTTATTTAAATTATTAATTGGCTCTTTGAGCTTATGTGGTCCATCTATCAATGCCAATTCACTAACTGCAGAAAAGACACTCAGCCTAAAGTTTTTGTGTTTCACCTAGCCCAAATCTAATTTTACTGATGTTGAAGGATTTGGCAAGACCCATGCTTTATCAGAATAAAAAAAATCAGGGATTTGACATTTGCTTTATAGTCTTTTATGCTTAGGAACAGTTATTACATTCAAATAGGTGTATTCTGAAGTGCTCAGATAACCATCCACAAGCATTTACTGCTATTGATTAGAAAATGGTAAAATCAATTTTCAGAACTGATGGTCTTTAAGCCCAAGCATGACTATTTTTGATTTTTATCAATAAACCACTGTAATCATATTTCTAAAGTTCTAGTCCAGATTCTATTGGCTTTTGTTTTGATAAAGGGAAAATAGTAAAAAATACAATTAAACCAGACAAAATTAGAGCTTGAACGCAAATACTCCCATAGAGGACAAGGAGGTCACAGCTTCTTTCTGTACAGTTAGAGGGATCACCACTCAGATATTCACATTTCTTGCTCTAGCAAGAAAGAGCTGCAAGCAGCTGGAAAACACTGTTTAAATTTCAGTGCTGGGCATGAGTGCCCAGGCCACTTTCAGTATCACAGCTGTGTGTCCCCACTAGTATATGCTCCATCTCAGCAGAGTGAAGGGCAGGTAGCAGCTCAGCAGGGTGTTAGATCTTCCAAATGAGTATTTCCTTTCAGAAGAAAATTCCAGAGGATTAATTTACATAACCTCAAATTATTGGTGTCCCTTGGGAGAAGAATGGGGCAGTGAACATAAGTTGCTATGTTCAGCTACTCACACCCCAAGAGAAAGGAAAGAATTTGCATGCCATAAAATAATCCTAATAGCAGTGCTCAAGTGTAAAAATAATCATTAAAAGATGTCTCTATATACCTCATTGGCATGCTCTGTGTTTTATACAAACTTGTCTTATTTTTGAGTAACCAGAGAAGTATAGAAACGCCTGCACTAAGAAATTATTGGTATTAGCTGAACTTTCTCATATTGTCATTGCTCTTGGGTTTACTGTCATGGCTTCTGCCCTGAAATATCCTGTGGGAATGATCTTGTTCAGTTATGATTGTGGAGAATCGCAACCTTTGCAATTCTTTTTAGAAACAGACATTTTCTATTGCTAAAGACACCGGAACACTCCTCCAAGGAAATGATCTTGGAAATAACAATATGTTAAGAGCTGAAGCCCAAAGCCCTGTGAAAATTGTGTAAGAGGATTTTATTATATTCCTCTAAGAGTTCAGCTTTGGCCTTTTGCCAGAGGGACTGTCTAATGTTTGTTTTATGTTGAGTTTTTTATTTAATAAAGGATTACAATCTGGCTAGCAAAGTTTGTAGTCTCTTAGAAGATGCAACTTTGATGTTATATATTCTGGGTCCCACATCTTTCATTCTGCCAGTATTAAAAACAATCTGTTAGACTCATTACCAGTGTTATTATCTTCTATTCAGCAGTAATAACAAATGCAAAAATACAAGTCAAGAAACATATGCCAGAGGAGTGCTTAGCCTATTAAATACACACTACTTATACAGATGTTTAATTTAATTTTTCTCTTTTACTCATCTAATTACCCAAAGACACTAAAGAACTGGAATAGATTTGGAAAATTGAAGCTGAGGTGGCAACAAAGTCTCCAGTGAATGCATAAGAAGTATGTATTGGCCATGAGCACATCCTAGGTGTACAGCATTAGTGGAAAAATATACTACAGTGAAAGAATTGATACAGTGACCGTCAAAAGGGAAAACAGGAGCTAAAGAATGAACTACTGTAGCAGCCACACAACAGTCCCTAACTGATGGCTTCATCAATTCACAGCCTTCAGAGATAGGATAATATACACTTTTCAGGAGCTGGCATCAGAGCAGTTCCTCTAGTTAAAAGTAACACCTGACAGAGTCTTTCAGTTTAGTTTCAGTTTAACATGCAGGTTTTTGGAAGTCCCTCTGCAAGAATGTGGGTAGACGTAATTAACAGCAGCAGCCACAAATAAACAGCAAATGTTTTTTTGTAGAACACACATAGTATATGTTTCTGTGCTCTTGATCTAAAAATGTCTAATAGGAAACAATACTTCTCATGCTGTTAGCTGAGTTAGTAACTCACCCTCTTACCCTAAGTTACTTTGAATAAGTTACTCAAAATTAGTTTTGGAAATAATTGTATAACTGCAATGCTTCCAAATCTTTCAAGCAGCCATCACACTAGCCATGAGACAACACAACTCAAGGAATGGGTAAGTTACCTGTGGCTGCCTGTGATATGATCTGCTAGTTACCCCTTAGGTGCTGATAAAGCAGGGATGTTTTTAAGGAGTAGACATGCTATGAAAGTAACTGTAGAATCATAAAATCATTAAGATTGGAAAAGACCTCCAAGATCTTCAAGTTCAACCTTTGACCTGACACCATTATGCCCACTGAACCACATCATGAAGTGCCACATCTACTCTTGAACACTTTCCAGGATGGTGACTCCACCACTTCCCCAGGCAGCCTGTTCCAATGCTTAATCACTCTTTCAGTGATGAAATTTTTCCTTATATCCAACCTGAGCCTCACCTGGTGCAACTTGAGACCATTTTCCCCTTGGCCTATTTCTACTTGCCTGACAGAAGAGGTGACCCCCACCTCAGTACAATTACTGCCCTTGAAGAGTTCTGCTCTCAGGACACTGACTTACAAGAAGGATATTTCACTGATTATGGCCTAATTCTCCAAAGTGTTAAACATCTTAAAATGAGACACACTCAACCCTTGCATCATTCATTGACTTTTATGGAGACTGAGGATGCTCATTATTTTGTGGAATGAGGCTTCTTGATCAAAAATGCATGTGTAATTGTTATAATTGACAGAGTTCGCATATGTGAATACTTTGTTGAGTGGAGCCTGAGGTAACTTTACATTTTACACCTGTCAACACACCAGTATAGACACATTTTTGCTCAGTATGGGCAGAGCTATTTATTACATCTCTGGAAAATCATTACTGGTAACTTTCTGCAGTGGGTTGACCCTGGCTGGATGCCAGGCACCACCAAAGCATCTCTGTCACTGCCCTCCACATCTGGACAAGAGAGAGAAAATATAATGAAAGGTTCGTGGGCTGAGATAAGGACAGAGAGAAATCACTCATCAAATACCATCATGGGCAAAACAGACTCGAACTGGGGATATTAATTGACTTTATTGCTAGCAAAATCAGAGCAGGATAACGACAAACAAAAAGAAACCTTGAAACACCTTCCCTCCACCCCCCACTTCCACAGCTCCTTCACCACTGTCTGCACCACGGGCTTGCTGTCTGCATAGTTGTTCTTCTCACATATTCTCACCCTGCTCTTCCCTGGCTGCAGTTACAACTGTACAAAGACTTTCTTCATCTTAAATCTGTTATCACAGAGGTGCTACCACCATTCCTGATTGTCCCAGCCTTGGCCATTGGCATGAGTGCCTTTGGAGTTGGCTGCCATTGGCTCTGCTGGACATGAGGAAGCTTCTGGCAGGTTCTTACAGAAGCCACCCCTGTAGCCCCCCTGCTACCAAAACCTGACCCTACAACCCCAATACACCTTCAGTGGAAAAGTACCTCGGACTTTACTTATGGATTCCATGTCAAATCCAGTATCAGTGTTTTAATGTGGGAAAAAAAATACTAACAAAATAAAAAGTGGCATCATATCAGGAAAATTCTCTGGTGGGCACTGGCGAACTGGATAGAAGGAAAGAAAGGTCAGCTATAATTCCTTGCCCTTTATGGTCCTGAAGGCCCGCTTGAACGACCAAGATGGCCCACCTTGGGAGGAAACCTGCCTGTTTCCAAACATACAACCACGATGACAAGCAACATGGATGAGGAGACGCTTCTGAGTGATGGAGATTTCTGAAGACATTGAGATGTGACATCTTTATTATTAAGATTTATGCTTTTGTCATGCCTAGAAGGACAGTAGACAAGTGTGTATTATATAACTATATTACAAACATAAAAACTGTATGTACCCCGAAAAGTTATAATGGGAACCATGGGTTGCTAATCCTTTTGAAAAACCTAGATTTTAGTATTCTTAACACATAATCATGACAGCCATGCCACTGCATTTTATTTTGCCCGAACAGCTGTTAATTATTAAACAGATAAGTGAAATTTAATATAGCAAGAAATGCCTATATATTGACTGCATGAACATAATATTAGGATTAGATTTTCTGTTTTTTATTTCATAACTGAAAGCAAAACATTTGCAGGTAATGTAAAATCAATTACTTCAAAATGTAAAACACATCTATGATAAGTTGTGACACTTGTTTCAAGAAGCAAAGTTTATTCTACAACAGGTCATACAGAAACAGCAGAACAATGGTGAGGAGGCACAATTCATTTTTCAATACAAAAGTGTGCGATGTGAATCCATGCACTGAAATATAAAAGATTACTCATTTGGCTATCTGTAAAAAAAAAAAAGCCCAGATAAATTAATTGCTAGATTCTGAAAGTCAGAAGATTAATTCAATTAAACATGTAAATGGGAAACCTATGATGTTCATTTGCAGTGTCCTTCAAGCTAATAATTAAATGATAGATTTTTAAACTAATTGTTAAGAAAACTGTCAGCTGTTAGCCTGAAATTCACAGTGACTTTAAACTTGTGTTGCCACATTAATTGTTGAATGACTGTTTTTGTAGGACACGAAAAAAGATGAGAGACTCTAAATATTTCAAAAGGCAAAGAGCATAGAAAAACTTTATTGTTTAATTCTTACTACCTTTTTATAAGGTGTTTGATACTTAACATGATTGGTGAATAGGAACAACACCTCTCTAATCCCATTGGTTAAACCAGAGAAACAGCTAAAATGTTTCGAGAACTAGAAAAGCAAAACAGCACCTGGAGAAAGATTGTTTTGAGAAAGGATAGTTGTTTGCCAGGATTTGTTTTGAGAAGAAGCTTTCTTAAGAATTTCTCCCTTGGGAGAAAGTTAGCAGGGTAGCAGGCTAAAATCTCTCAGACCCAGAAATATCAGGCCCACAAATGACAAAGTCAATTCTGGTCCAAACCTTCACCTATTCCTAGATTAAGGACAATAAAGATTCTGCTTTCCACTGTGGAAATTTACATGACTAGAATTACTCTGAATGACAATGTATGTCACATGCATTCATAATCCTAAACATTAGACAATTAATAACATTGAGGGCATTGAATAAGACTGTTAAGGAGACTTTCCTGTCTGACTATCCAGGAGCCACTCTGTCAGTCACACTCCCTGCACCCCAGATTTTCACTGCTGGGACCGAGGTCCCTTCACAGTGGGTGGCTCCAGTGACCCCATGGGTGCCCCTCTTGGCTCCCTGCACACCCCACACTCACACAGTCAGACAGGGTTTCCTTGTTGGCTCAGACCTGGGTTTCCCATAGCAAAGTCCCAAATCTCTGGTTACTTTAGAGTAATTTGATTGTGGTGCACCAAACAGCTTGACTGTTGCCATCAGGAAGGGATCCCCACCGAAGGAATCCCTGGGATTGTACATAGTCCTGATCTGTGTGCCTCACATGTGCTTCATGACCCCTATACATGCCTCTTGGTTGAATGGTAATACTTGGTCTGAGGTCTTCTTGTTTATCTGGATTGTTCAGAGTCTCTGAGTGACTGGGCACCCCCCAGCCAGTGCTTCCACCCAGGGCTCAACCTGCACCTACCTGCTCTAAGTGTATTCCTCAATGAAACCCCCTTTAAGTGGCAAAATAGCAGTGACCAGTGTTTGGACATCTTGCTATCATAACCAAGAAACAGTTGAACAAATCAATTCCTGCATCTTTGTCCCCATTTGAAACAGCCTCAGACAGGAACAAACATGATCTGTACATAGAAAGCACATAATGGTGACTAGTCTTGCTCTGCTATCGTAACTTATGATTAATTGCTCTCATTTACCTTGTCAAATTAAGTGTGTAAAAATCACCTCTTTGCAAATCTGTGGTGTTGTTCTTAAAATTATGAGTCTTAAGAATAATCGTAATATTTGGGACTCAGAGATAATAATCCCCAAGGTTTGAAAACTCTAACTCAAATGAAAAAGAACCTTTCATGGTCTCACATGACTGAGAGGCTGCCTTTCACAAGAGGAATTATTCATTGATACTAATGTAAAAGAAAATTAAATCTATTGCTTTCAAATAATATTTTTGTCTGTAAATTCCTGAAAAATGTTTATAGTGGTTTGGTGATAATAAGAAACTGAACAAATTTGACTACACAATTTTAGGGCAAAGGCTTTTGCAAAAATGTACAATTAATTTTTTTTTTAATTCTTACAGTGCTGCTTTCATGAAAAATAATGTAGCTTAACTGAGTACCCAATGAGGCATATAACAATTGGGTGCTTTTAATTATTTTCACAAAGTTCTAGTTTTTCCATCATAAGTTTCTCTGATTGCCAGTTAACTATTTCAGCAATAGCTCTGCCTGATGGCCCTTGATAAACCTATCAGCACACACTTCTAGGTTTAATGCCTCTAAATTAGCACTATTTCACTGAAGCTAATAAAATAGAAGTATATTGCATCATCTGCCCTTCCAAAGCTATTTTTCTGCAGAAACACTTTTATGGCCATTCGTATCTTTAATTTATACAAGTTTACAAGGACTAAGAAAAGTAAATGAGATTCATGAAGACTCAAGGTACTACAATGATCAAACAGGTTTTCTACCAGAGGTGTTAGGAATAAGAAGGAAAACTGAAACGCTTCATCTTTTCATCTTGATTTAGCTATGCCTAATGGCTAAAATTTGAAGAAAAATGTTGAGTTAAACTCTTAACTCATGCTTTACAAAGTCTGTGAAAGATGTGTATTTCAGAATAAGTTGTTTCATCTTCAGACAGCAATAATTTCTAGATGATCTCTTGTCAATTTATGAATAATATTTTATCAGTTCACATCCCAAAGTTATGTTGTATCCGTGTTGTAGTTAAAGCCCATTTACTGGATTTTTTTTTCCATATACAGGTTTTCATACTTCATGCAAGCATAGGAAAACCTGCCTGACTTTTTTTTCCTAAAAATGCAAATGGTTCTACAACACAGGAATATTGTTAATGGTTGATAGTGTGGTTATAGTTGTTGTTCCATCTGCATTCAACAGACAGCATCTGGTCAAATGAGTCTGAAAGCAGAGAGCAATGATGGCAGTGAGAGTGTGGTGGGAACAGTGACACCCATGAGAGAGTGAGTGAACCCAGAAATCCCCACAGCTCATCCACAACGTGGTCATTTTCCACATGAGCAGATAGCTTGCCTAAGGAACTGATAATGTGCAACAGCCTTGTAAAGTCACTGTCATAGCTGGCTATGGCTTGTGCTGACAGACAGTGACGTCCAGAATCAAGACAGTTTCCAAAGCTCTGATCACACACCTTTATGCTCAGCATCTCAATTTTCTTTGCTGAAAGATGTGTGCTTCCAATCCTCTTAGTTACGAGGAAAATGCAAAATGAACACAATCAAAACAGAGGTGTCATTTCGTTTTCCAGAATTCTGAGGATGGTATGAAGTGCTATTGCTTCAGCCAAGTTCCTATTACCTAGAGCTGTCGCTCCCAAATTAAAAACATTTCAAACCTTTATATAATTTTTTGATGATAAAAACACCTAGAGGAGACACTTCTTTTTTTCTGAAATATGTTATGAAAATGCAATTCTTTCTTGTTTGGCAAACACCCTAGAACTCAAATTATCTTCTACCCTTCATTTGCTTCATTGTGGAACCAGACATTTAGGTATTTTAGTCTTCTCACTCTGTCTGGAGCTGCATCTAATCCTACAATGAAGAAATAATTGGATGACAGAGCTCACAGCACACCCATCAGAAGCACTGTTATAAATGAATACATGTAATTGGAAACAGTGCAACTATACCACTTGATAATCAGTGAAGAATTTCAAAGCTGGCTGTAGGCTTGACTGTAAAGGCAACACAGAGTCAAGAAGGTGGAGCATGTCAGGCTGCCGGAAATAAAAGCTTTCCTCAAAATTAAATCACTTTGAAATGATTAAAATGTTTGGTCTGAATATTTCCTCTTATGAATCTCAGTTTCTTTAGAAAGAGAGATGTGGTTAATACTTGAACAATGGGTCAGAGCTGGCATTGCTGAAAAAAATCCCTTGGCTGCCTTGACTGTTTTCTCTATACCTTCTATGTCATATTCTGTCTTTGAAGGCCAAGTGCAGCTTTAGTTTATTTAGGAGCCACACTACCAGAACACTGCCCAGCCCACAGCATTCTCCTACATAGCATTCTTGTCCTACTAAGGCCTCAGCCTACAATGTATCCTCAGAACTCTCTGCACTTTCCAAACTTTGCTTTGAACTGCCAAGTAACTTGAAGTTAATCCCTTTGTTCTTTATGCTCAACATCTTTCCAGTAGGACCATCCTTTCCTCCTGAGTGCCACTACTTTGAACTAAATTGTAAACTTCTTTCCCATGATTTTTGGTGAATATTTTTGGTGCTAAGCAAAGGAAAAACATTAGTTTTGGACAGGCAAAATAGCAGCAGCCTTGACTGTTCTTCATGATTTCCTTTATGCCAATAAGTGTTTCCAGAAAAATGACATGCCTTGAACCAGTTTATTGGCTTCAAAGGATCACAGTACCTAGGATGTGTGATGAACAGGTAATGCCAAGAGCCATAGATATAGTTACAGTTTTAACAAGTATTCAGTAAGGTTAATTATTTTCTTGCCTATGTCTACACTGAGGTTTCTTGCAGGAAATAAGTATGAATTATAGGGTGCAATACTTCCAGCTGTAACTGATCATGTTTTCATTGTTCACAAGCACCACACATAGACTTTAAAATGTTTATTCAAACAAAATGAGTTGCTTCAGATGAACCCATTTCTAGAAATCAATTGAAAAAATTTATTTCTACTCCTGTTTTTATATACAGACACAATAGGTACCTAGGTGACATGCAGGCTAAAGCCCAGACTGCTGCCTTCCCCTGCTCTGCAGGTCAGAAATTTGTAGCCTGCAGTTTGGGGCAGTGTACCACACAGGATATCTTTTTGCCAGGGGAAGTTCAGGCTGGACATTAGGGGCAAGTTCTTTATTAGATGGTTTGTTAAACATTAGAATGGAGTGCCCAGGGAGATGATGGAGTCACTGTCCCTGGAGGGGTTCAAGACATGACTGAACATAGCACTTAGTGCCATACTCTAGCTGACAAGGTGGTGATCAGTCACGGGTTGGTCTTGATCCCAGAGACCCTTTCCAGCCAAAAGGATTCTGTGATTCTGCAATAGCAAGGGCAGCTGCTCTGTGGGCTCACATGCATCTCCTTGCATAACTTTATTTACAAAGGTTAGGGAATCTGCTAGTCCAGGTAGAATAGTTAGAAATGAGTTATAGGTATCCTAGATGATAACATTACCATCTTCAGTACTCAGTGCTAAGTTGTGCTTGAAAATGCCCATTTAGCCAGTCTCAAATCTTCCCTTCCCTGCTTACCAGGGCTGTCAACAAATCTCATGCATTTCTTTATGTTTAAGTAATCCCAAATCCATACAATTAAGAGAAACCAGTGATACTTTACCTCATTCCTTTCCATATTCATGATCTGAGTAAATACCCAAAGACAAGTGCCATGCAATGGTGAAAGTTTATCTGTCAAATGGTTCAAGTTAACATCCAAAGGCTTGGCCCTTTCTGGCTTGCAGATGTCCCATTCACCTGCTGACACGATGACACTCCCTTGAATTACCCTCAGCAAACACTGAATGAATGATGGTGATCTTTCCATGCCCTGTGCAGCTCCTTGAGGGACTGATGTTCCCTTTTGGTTTTTTGTCCACCTCCCCTTTGACATTGCTTGCTTCTTAGTGCTCTCTGCCTGACCCATTTTCTTTTTGAGATTCAACTGCACATGAATGCTTTCCTTCAATCTCATTAAAATAAAGCTTGCTTCCTTTCCCTAAACCATTTCATATAAACTCTGGTACAGATTTTACTTGGGAACATGAAAGGGTTTTTTCAGATTTTTGGGGAGGAGGTTGTGGGTGGCACAGAAAATAGGGTATAGCCAAAGCCATGTTAGCTAGTGACTTACATCTGTTAAAAAATATTAAAAGTTCTCTCAGAGAAGTGTTAGTGTGATGAGAAAAAAGGGGGACTAGTACTTCTGAGATCTATGCCTAGTGCTTGCTGTCACCTGAAGCAATTTTTCAGCCTCTCTACCTCATTTTATACCTAAACTATTACCTATTCCATTGATTATCACTGGTTTAACCAACTCTATTTATAAACAACCAGGGAGAAATGTTGTAAAATGCATTCAGAAAATTAAAGAACCATTAAGAAAGCTTATCCAAAAACTTTTGACTAAGGATTTTGAGCCCTGTCTCATCTTCAAGATGCTGCCAGCAAGAAAAGAAGTGATCCCTCAGTGAAAGACATGTCCCCAATGGATGTATTCTTAGAGGTCTTACTTTCGGTGCAACATCTTCTAAGGATTTTCTAATGCACTGCCTCATGCATTGGTGGGAAAATTTGGGCATCATAATCTGATCAAAGAAGACATCCGAGGCTGCAGTTTGAAAAATATATGCATCCATAAAGCTCCTCTGCCATTTTTCAGTCCCTCCTGTGTCACAGGGGCAGAAAGCAGCTTGCTCTCAGCTCTGCTCCCCATCTCCCCCAGTGCAGGCAGGAGAGGCTGCTGCCTTGTGCCAGATCACACCTAGACCCCAAATCCCCCTTAATCTGTCTGGGACAAAGCTGCTTGCCCTTATAAATCTCATGGAGAGATGAAGCCATCAGAAATCCAGCATGGTTTGAAGGATGTGGGGCCACAGCTGGTTTTTAATTAGTTGTGTCATATTCTCAGGCAAAGGATATTTTTTCAGTGGCAAAAGAGTACCTAGAAAGCACCAAGGAATAAACTAATGTTCAAGGAGGTGGAAAAATATATCTCAATCATTATTTATCTTTCCACATTAAAAGTATATCCATGTGGTTTGTGTTTGTCATTACCCTCTTGTCAGGGGTAAGTGGCAGAACTCTATACAGGATTAAATAGCACTTTTCTGTAGGAAAAAAACTCCCATGTGTAAAAATATATCCTGAATGTTCCAAACACAGGAAAGTGCTAAAGAGCTGAACAAAATAATGTTACTGCTCTTCTGCTTAGATAGTTGGGATATGGCATTTTAGAAAAACATCTATAGTCACATTTAAGCACACAGAGACTGACGAATTACTGTCAATATTAAATCCCCACCTCTCTTCCAGGGGATCCTAAGACAGGATGCACAAGGCAGGGCTCACCAGCAGGTAATATTACTGTGCAAATTGATCAGGATGAGCAAATGATGCCATAAGTAATCATTGTTCTGCTGAAGAGCCAAGGTCACTAATTTTTTAAAAAGGAACCTAGAGCCTTAGGATTTTAATTAAACCCAAAGTCTTTAGGGAAGATAATTTAAAAAAAAAATTACACCTTCAACGACCTCATGAGATGTGTCAGAAATGTTCCCACAATCCAGGCAAATTGTAAATAAAAATACTAAAATCATTGCAAAAAGACTGCAGATAAGTTGTGTTAGGGCTCTGTCAATGGTCCACCAAACCACTGCCTGCTTTTTAACTTTAAATTGAAAGATAGGCAGATATTCATAGAACACTCAGGCCCCTGAAAGGGATTCAACATATGGTGGTTTTTTTAACAGTTGCTGTTTGATGCTCTGGGAGCTCTCTCCTTCCCTGCCAGTAGCCTTCCTGGGGCAGTTGTATGATCTAAAACTGTGCTCTCTATGACAGAATGTCCTCCCTGGAGCTTGCTGGCTCACACCTGACTGATCACCATCCCTGCTCAAAGTGAAATAATTTCAAATTAGCTGCTGGAAGCTCCCTGGGGGTCCAGGAGCCCCACTTGCCCCACCAGCAGCCTGGGGAAGGTGGGCAGTGACTCTGTGGACCAAGAATTGGCTACAACTTCTGCCCAAGGCTAACACTGCTGCAGAGAGGAGTGAAGAGGCAAACTGGCACCTGAGCCAGGAGCAGACCCTGCCAGCACCTAAGCAGCCTCTGGGCAGCACACTCCATGGCTGGGTACAGTCAGACTGGAAAATTCCTCCCTGTCTCCCCTATGGTTATATCTATGGGGCACTACTGAAGATCTGTAAGACACCATGTCAAATGAAAGGCAGCTTTTTCTTGAACTCTGGGAATTTGTGAGGATTGTGACTGAAGAATAAGGCAAAGAGGAAATCAGAAACGAAAGGCCTGGAGTTGTATACAACTTGGCCTCTCCTCACCCTGCAGTACCCAGTACAGTCCTACTTTGGCTTGCTGTGGTGTATTTTCATTCCTCTGCTGCTCTTCTTCCCCACCTCCCCCATTTTTCTTCCTCTGTCTCATGTCCCTTTGAGGTTTCCAGTCACCTAGAGACTGAGCCCCCTGCCTGGCACTACTGCACAGGGACAATGAAGTTCATTAATGTCTCATAGGCTGGGAAATGACTGTAAAGTGGAGTGACCTGATCTCACCCTGGGTGTTGTCCTGCCTGGGCCCCTGGGAGGTATCTGCAGTCTGGGACACCACGAGCCATAAGCACACTTCTAACACCAGCCAGCTCTGATGGGATGGTTACAGGGAGCGTTGAGTAAAAACTGCTTTTTCCTCCACTTCTCATTAGCACCTCTTGCCTACATTTGGTTCCTGCTGGCTTTGGTGGAAGCACTGGCTCTTCCAGTGAGTTCACCTGAAATTTAAATGTGACTAATCCTTTTGGTTCTGATAAGGATCACTAGAATAAAAGCAACTGTAGATGAATATTCTCTTTCAGTTGGAAATGTACTTGTAGGCTTGGATCCTGACTGCCTTGTAAGCCACAATCATTTTCAAAATGCTGTGGGCTCATTATTATTTTTGCTCTTGCACATCCAAATCAAAACACGCATAGAAATATTTTAGTGTACTTATTGGTGAATTAAATAAGCTTTCACTTAGTATTTCAGGCTTTGTTGAACTACTTAATGTTTCAGATTGTCAAAAAAGTACAGTTCTTGATGATTGACATTTCTTTGTGTGGATTGCAGAGTCAGATGCCCTTTTGGTATCTGCTATCTCAATGAAGCAGCTCAGTCACAGGTCAAATGACATCGATAAGATCACCCTTCATCAATATTCGGATACTCAGCATTGAATATAAAAGGCATGGATTTTCTATGCTTTTTATTTCCAAAAGAGTATTTACACCCTCAAGGGTGTTCCGAGTTTGTCATTAAAAAACCAAGGTACCTAATGCTTTTGAAATTTACAGCTCCTTCGTCATTTTTCAAATCTGAGTAAGGAAGTCAACTGCAATACTGAAACATCTGCTAAGTCCAAGTAACTGGCTTTTGGTTGCTGATTTCAAACACAAGTAAATAAATACTATTTGTAATCTATCTCACCTCCGTCTGCTTTGTAGAGTACTTATGCACAGAGATTAACTATGTTAAACAGTACTGGCTTACTGCAAGTGCCAAATTCCAACTCCCAAACTGTTTGTTAAAGAAGGGACTTGGCTTCCCTACCACTTTCCCAGAGTCTGTTCTCTGGAGTTAATGACAGTTTGCAGCTTGACACCAGGTATCATCTTGTGGTTTAACCCCAGCCAGAAATTAGGCACCACACAGCTGCTCGCTCACTCCCTACCCCAGTGGGATGGCGGGAAAGGAATGGGAAGGGTAAAAATGAGAAAGCTTCCAAGTTGCACTTTTCCAGATCATTTGCTGACAGGGTGGGGAGAGGAGCAGGAAAGTGTTTGGCTCTGTGTGAGCACTGCTCAGCAGGGAGGAGAACATCGCTGTATTATCAACATTGTTTCCAGCACAAATCCAAACACAGCCCTGTACCAGCTACTACGAGGAGAAACATCTCTACCTCAACCCAAACCAGCACACAGCTGCACGAGATACAGCCACACAGGGACCACTTTTCTGCAGCTCTGGCTCTTGTGTCCTTAGGGTGGCAGCAACTACCAAAAAGGTGGGGTTTAGTTGGGTTTTTTATTTGGTTTGGTTCGGTTTATTCTCTAGGGAAGGGGTAGGGCACTGGAGAAGCTGTCTTAAAACTGGAGAAAATCAGAGATAGCTAATTCTTCAGAGTTCCTTCTTTAATCTTCCTTTTCTGCTCAGCAGAATCATTCACAGGCAGATTAGTCATTATTAAGACCTTATTTCAGATCAAACTCTGTATGTCAGTAGATTAGGACGTTGAGGAAGATTAGCTTCTCACTGTAGGTGGTGGGAGTAGGTTCTTTATCTTATCATTAGCATGGACTTCCATGGGTTTTGATTATAATTATTAATTCTACCAGCAGACTTCCAAGTAGGGATTAAAATGCAGATAGATGTAATTTAAGTTGCATAATCAAGCTGAAAGTGAAGGTTTTGTGGCGGGCAAATCCTCTTTTTTACAACAGTCAATTTAATTTTTTGCTTTCCAAAGTAATTTTGAAGTTTGAAATGGGTTTGTTTACTTTCATGTGCTTGTAATAGAGTTTTATTAAATATTTTTCCCCTCAAAGAAACATATTTTTAGTACTCAGGTGAAATTTTATTCTGATTTGTATAAATTAAATGTAAGGTTCTTAAGCAATGTTTCTACACACGCCTGCATAGTCGTAACTGGAAGCTAAGCATACAGATGAAGAATTACTGAATTCATTAAAATGAAATAAATCCTTCCGTCTCTATTCTTTCTTTTTCTCTCCTTTTGCTGCTTTTTGATTTTTCTGATATTTTTGGTTTTTTTCTCTCTGTGGAAGTGGATAAATGGCATAGCTCTAATTACATAAGAATCCAATAAATTGTGCTAGAAACAAGGTGAACATTCTTAGATCATCAGAAATTTTAAGCTTTCCCTATTTCTGCATATTATGAAGAAAGTAGCAAACAAAGAGTAGACAATATTTCATCAGCAAAAGCCTTTAAGTTAGGGTTTTAGACCAAAACCTCATCAAGGCAGGCATCCGTTTCATTTGCTGAAGTGTTTGGGTGCATAAAGAACGATAATACTTTATGCAAGTGAAATGCTCATAGAAGTCTGACTTTGTGAAATGCAAAATGAAAGAAGGTGAGAAAAAAATACTACTCTGTGAACAATAGGTAGCCACAGCCCATACAAACAGCTGCAGTGAAGGTGGTTTCTTGGCTGTTTTAAATTTTATAATAATCACATTATTGATATGATGCACCATTTATGACACAGTTAGTGATTACACTAACCTGTTGATTTCTTTTCCATCACATTTAATGGTTTTTTTTTTGCTTGTGTCTTCCATTTCAGCTTACATTGCACGCTCTGTGGGGAGGATTTGGCTTTTTGTGACATTTTTGTATAGCATCTAGCTTAACAGGTCAGGCTCTTTCGGATAGCTTGGCAACTAACTATGAAGATATGCATTTAAGCCACATGTGAGAGGAGGAATGTCTGGTCCTCTGGTTATGTAACAGCTCTAAAGGTGTCAGTGTTTTGTAGGCTGAGGAATAGCAATGTTGTAATGTTGCTTCAAAAAAAAGGTAAAATTCAGTGGAGGCATTTTAATATGCTAATTTGGATGAGTGCTTAAAAATATATGCAAATAACTCTTTTAATGTCACACAGAAAGTTAATAGTACACAGAGGGCCTAGTCCTCCCAGACACCAATCTCTAACAGCAAAATAGGATCTAGATAATCTGGAGGTTCCTATGGATTTTTGCTCACTTGTCTAGCTTTTCAGTATTTAATGGAGATAATAGCTCCTTTCTGATACTTTTTGCATATGTAAACACAGCTATGCCCACACCCTATCCATCTCCTTGCTCCCTGGTTCCTGAAAGCCGCTTCTTGCTGTTTTCCTGCTACATGAAGAACACAGCCTTGGGCAAGCAACACAAGCAGGACTCATAGAACTGTCAGGGGAGGATCTGACATGCTATTCTCCCATCATCTGAGAACCTGCTGCTGGGCATATGCACACAGACAGGATGAGGTTTGCACAAGAAAAGAAAACAGCGAACAATTGAAGATTAAGAGTAGTTGAAAAGTTCATTTTGATCAAGATGTATCCCTAATGAGCATAAAAATGTTCATTTTGAGGCAGCAGATGCACAAAAAATCTAAATAAATTTCCCATGGCTGGTATGGTATAGGGGAATAGAGCCCACATGTATACTTCTCTCCACATAAGTACAGCTATCAAAACTTATATTATGCTCTAATGCATTCCTATTTGAGGCATGTTGTAACTAAACAAAAAGTGCGTCAGGGATTAAACTACATGGAAAACAAAATATTCACATTGCTCATTGTCATCATTTAGCTTAGAATGAATTGAAAACCGGTGCAGATTTTTCTCTATTTTCATCAGCAAAGGAATTGGAGCTTTTTCTTCTGTGACAGGGCAGCAGCAAATCAATTCTGATCAGCAGATTTACCTGCTTGTTCAGTAGGGTGTCGTAAAGCCTCATGATTTAAGAGCCCTAGCTGCTGTTGTGCATATGTGAGAAATCCAGCTGTATCTCCAAGGTCTGTTAATGCTGAAGAATTTTCTCTGCTGTTCACTCATCCCAAGGTTCAGGCCATATCTCATCCCTCTGTTAACGATATGATTTTATGGTGCCAAATCCAAGAAGAATTATAACTGTCTTGCCCTCATTGGGACCAAATTCTGCTGCTGTTTAAAACTCAAAGCGAGTTTTGGAAGTTTTCCATAATTATCAATAGAAGCATAACTTCTTCAAAGGGAACTCAGAAACCAAATGAAGACTTTGGGAATTTAGATGTTCTATTCATGTGCGATTCAACCCCAGCTCTGCAGCCTGTTCTGAAAACACGAATATGCATGGGAGATCTTAGCCCACCCTCACGTCTCCTGTGTTGTCTCAGAAGAATAGCAGTCTGTGTAGCTGGAAGGACTGTCTTTGATCTTACAGTGCCGAAGAGGATTGCTTGATGCACTTGGGGAAGGTAGAATTTGATGCCACACGAGGGCAGTAATGGAAAGAGGAAGAATGAGGGAAGCCACAAAGATGTTATCCTTACTAGAGGTGAGGGGGTTTGTAGCAAGGAGGAATAACAAGGGAACACAGGGGGAAGAGGTTGCTGAGAAAGCCGTGTGAAGAAGTTTGGTCTTAATAGGAGGGGAAAAAGAGCAAAGAATGTATTCAGGAGCTATGCGATACTTGACTGAAGAAGCTCCAAAGACTTTCAACAGAGACAAGATATAAAGCAAGACCAGAAGAAAAGAAGGATGTGGCTGCCATCATGATAATACACTTGCAGTGACCTTGATTTTGAAAAGCTAGTTTTTAACTGTTTCCTTGATGGAATTCTGCAAAGGCCTTACCATTCTGTGTGGGTTTTTAAAAATGCTTCCCCAGGACTGGAATGTGCCCGTGAGATATTTTCAGAGCTTTCAACCTGTGTACCAAACAGTTTCAACTTGGAACTGGAAAGTAGAAGATCATTAACATTCAGGTTATTGCATTTGTGTTCTCTCTGTGCCCTTTCCATATGCGGTGGGTAAGCTATTGCAGAGAAGGAGGCTTGGTTTAGATTAAAAACTCAGATTGAACATGCACACACAGGATGAGTGAAAACATACACTTACTTAAATATATTCACAGGATAATCTTATTTACACCCTAAAATACTCCCCAAAAGTCCTCAATCTAAGGAAATAGTTACAGGATAAACTCTAAAAGAGAAGGATAATGATAAGTGATGTTCCTGGTCTCTTTGTTAATGGCAGTATGAGCTTGCACAGGGAAGAGGTAAGTAGCTAGCTTTAAATAGCTTTTACCAGTTGTCACAATTTAACTCCAGCCAGCAACCAAGTACCACACTGTTGTTCCCTCCCTTACCAGAGGACTGAGGAGAGAATCAAACCAGTAAAAACAGAAAACTCACTAGTTGAGAAAAAGGCAGTTCAATAGGTAAAGCAAAAGACACACACAGGAGCAGAGCAAACCAAGGAATTCTTTCACTACATCCCATGGGCAGACAGTTGTTCAGCCATCTCCAGGAAAGCAGGGCTTGGGAAGAGATTTGGGAAGACAAATGCCATCACTCCAAATGTCCTCCCTTCCTCCTTCCTCCTGCCACGTGCTTACATACTGAGCATGGTGTCATATGGTCTGGAATACCCCTTTGGTCCCTTGGGGTCATCTGTCCTGGCTGTGTCTCCTCCCATGCCAGCTCTCTCCTCCCCATGTCTCCTCCCCAGCTCTCTCACCACTGTGGCTGTACATGAAGCAGAAAAGGGCTTGGCTCTGTGTGAGCCCTGCTCAGCAATACCAAAAACATCTCTGTATTATCAGCCCTGTGCTCAGCACAAATCCAAATTATAAGCCTATACTAGCCACTGTGAGGAAAAATCAACACTGTGTCAGCCAAACCCTGAACATTCCACCTTCTATTCAGTACCATTTACATCATGCCCAGGTCCCATTCATGTATTCAAAACCATCTTATTAACCACATCCTTCTTTCCCATCCTTAGATATGATACATAGACGTTGCCTTAAGTTTAAGGATCACCACTACAAAATGTCCATGAAATGCCCACAATGTCCTCAAAATGTTCATTGAGTTAATTTAGTCCACGGCTTTGGACTCCATCTGTTATGGTCTTCAGTCTGGACTGGAGAGGTGGTGTGTGTGAGGAGTTGCTGGGCACCAAACCAGCTCAGGTTGGGTCACTGCTGCCCTGCAACTGCTCCTGGTAAGGCTCCTCCTCCATCAGTTGGTGGTTCCTGTTATGATGACTCCTGAAACACACAACTCACGTCATGGACTACAACAACCCAAAGGCACATCCATTACAAACTCCACCCCTGGCTCTTTCTGGTTTAACATTGCAGTGAACTCCTCCCCTTGTCTCCAGCCTGGCTGCAGCGAGGGGTTCCTGCTGGAATTCTGTTAGTATGGTCCAATCCACAGTCTTCCATGGGCTGCAGGAACACAGCTACTGCACCAAGGACTGCACCACGGGAACTGCTCCAGTGTGGGTCCCCCATGGAGCCACAAGGCTGCCATGATTTGAATTGTGTGCTGCAGGAATTGCCATAACAGGAAGCACTTCTCTATTTGGTTGTATGAGTTCAGAGACCTGTCTCTGAGATGATTTTGATTATAAAGAAGACTGACCAAAAAAGGAAAAAAAAAAAAAAAAAGAAGGAAAAGAAGACAACTGTTTTACTTAGACACAATGCAAAAAAAAAAAAGTGTTTGGAGACAAGGAACCTATGTTGACAGCAGATGAATGAGTACATAGGCAGTATGAAATAGATCTCAATTTTCTTTCACTTGGGGGTTATAATCCTGTAATCTTGACAGCCAAGGCCAAAAGATCTGTCTGTGAGAATCAGTGTTCTAGCAGATGGGAACCTCAGTGTTGCTTATTGCTGGAAAAATGGATGCGAATGTCAAGAAGATGAAAGAAATCTTAACCTGAAGAGACAGGGCATAAAACAAACAGAAACCTAAAATGAAAACAAAAAGAAAGAAATTAATTTAAAGCCAAATAACAAATGGTTGAGTCCAGATGTGGATGTGTGTTACAGTCAGTCACCGCAGATTATGAGGTTTTAATTCTATGTTATCATATATCATATGGAAAATATTTCATTGGGAAAAGGATCTTGTAGGGATCCATAGGGTCCTGAAGGTCCATTGGAAAGAGCTGCTCACTGGGTTCAGAATGAGGGAAATTAGGTACAATAAACTACATAGCATGGTACTTTCAAGTCACAGAGTAAGAAAGTGTGTATTTGAAGCAAGATGTTGTGGAATAATTTTTAATTAGGTTCAAGAACTGAATGCGTAACTTCAAGAGAGACAAAGCCTGTAAGAACTGCTAAACATAAAAACAGGTAGAGAGAGAATCCTAGGTGGAAATTGCTGAAGTCTGTCAGAGTGCTCTGTGGAAGTATTTGTGTGTCCTTGTTTTAAACTCCTCCCCAGGCATTTACTGAAATTTTTCTTTGAGTTTTCCATGCTACTAGATTGTATCCAACAACGGGATATGGGCATATTCTGTTCTAATGACATTGAACCTTCTATCCTCTGTGTGAAAAGGTAAATATGTATATGCACTCACTTTTGAAACATTTTTATCTTGTTCAGAAAATCAATATGTGAGGTATTCCTAATCACAAAAACTACTGTAGAGTAAGGTATTTGTCATTAAACAAAATTATTTGATGTTTAAAAGATATTTAATAATGTTGATTTTCAAGATTGTCAACAGCGTCTAAAGAGAGTGTTGTGTAAATATTTACAAGTCATGTAGAAAATTAGGATACGGAAAACTGGAGGAAAAAACTCTCAAACCCAAAACAGAACTTCAGCAAAAGTTGAATTTTTTTCCATATGCCAACAGAGGTGCAGGGGGAAAAAAAAAATATGTTGCAGCTTTGCCCTTATCACTCTCCTCAAAGACTTTGAAGCTGCCCATGAAAGAATACAATTCAAAATAGTAGCAATTACATTAATTACATTACTAAAAGATCAAGGTCACAACAACAGCAATTACCTGCAATTTTCCATTCCTCCAATTATATTATTACGAAAATGAACACTTGCTAACTACAATAAAGCTTTCAGGGGCACTAAAGTGAATTTTTTTCATTTAAGCATGCTTGCTAATTGTGTCAGGACTTCAGTGTAATGTGATTACTATTGCTTTGGTCTCATCAGAACAAGAGCGGATAGATAATGCCTGCTTCTTCTAGGCTTCATTTACACATAACTTTTAACCCAGTACAACTACTGATATTAGGAACACTATATTTCACTGAAATATTCATATCACTATATATCCTAGTAGTGTAAAACATTTGGGAATTAACTCTACTAGCATGGGTATGTTTATACCAGTTCAATAGGGTCTAAAATAAGCAGTTGTACAGTTTTGTGACCCAGTGTAACTAGATACAGGAAAATGTAATGTTTCTGATCCAGCTATGTTGGTGGAAGAAAGTACCTCATCTTGCTGCTAGTCACCTGGATCTGCCAGCAAAGTATTTTTCATGAGCACTCCCTAAATTGCTTCAGGCAGAATCAGCCAGTGTCAGGGAGAGAATTTAAAGTGACCTGGCAGTTTTTGCCTGCAATGACCCAGGATGGCTGCATGCCTGGTTTGAGTGATAACTTCTGCATAGGGACACTGACACCAGCTGTTGAAAGCAGTTTTTTCTTTCATTGGCAAGAATGGGTTTGTAGTGCGTGTCCACGGGCTTTTAGCTGTGTTGCATTCTAGTGGAGATAAGGTTTACCCATACTGGATTTATGCTAACAAATGCACCATTTCAGATGAATCTCCCACTACAGACAGCCATGGTCCAGAACATTTTCCAGACTCATCTTATAATGAAATACAGGTTTTGCTTCTGCTGCTATGATAGTGTAGAAATAGGTTATTCCACAGTTTTACTCTTCTAACAGTTAGAAAGCTTCTCACTGCCAGCCTATATTTAGTCATAGCCTGTTAACAGCTCCATGCTCCATGGTCTGTTTACATCCTTTAGCTTAAACAGCTCTCTACCCACTTTGGCATCTATGTCCCAGAGTTATCTGTATAAAGCAATCATATATCCTCTCAGTCATTCTTTTTAACGTTAGCCCAATTGTAAGCCCGACTGTCTCCAGCCATCTCCTGCTCCTAATACTCCTCCCTGAATTGCTTCCGGCTGAACATGTCACTTTTGAACATCATTATCCAAAACGGCCTGTAATAAACAAGATTTTTCTGTGTGCCTTAACTGCATATAACTTTGGTGTTTCATCTGGAAACATTTGTCCCAAAACATTCTTGATAGCTTTTGCCTTTATTACAGCTGAATCATTGTAGTGTCTCATTGTCATTCAATTATCTCTGGATAACTTGTTTCTAGCATATAGCTGAATTCTTTTTCAGTCCTGAATGCATGACTTTGTACTCTGTCCTTTTATCTTCCACTTTGGTCCCAGAGGACTTTCAGTTCTTCTTTTGTGATATTCCAATTTTTCTCTGTATTGACATATTCTCCCAACTAGTGCTGGCAGTGAATTTCATTAGCACATTTCTTGTGTCAAAATAATTATTGATTTTTTTAAAGTGCTGCTAGGACTTATACCTGTCCCTTCTCTTCAGCATGATCACTTCTTATTTCTTTATTAGCCAGTTCTTATAATTCTTGGGGAACCAAATTCTTTAGCCTACGTAGTTCGGCTATACCAATGTGGCCTAGCAAGAATAGGTCTCTCAAATGGTGCATTTTAAAAGAAAATGCATTTATATTTACACAAAGAGGTTGTACTAGGAAAGACAACAATACATCAACGAGAGAAACTAGTGGACTTTATAGGTAGTGGAAGAGGAGTTCTTGGAGTTGCCTTTGGGTGAAGGATATCAAAACATAGTGAAGGGCTGCTGGTCACTTGGGAGTCTCTAAGGCTAAAAGTACTAAACAAGACTGCACTGACATCAGTCAGTGATGCCGATGGGAATGGAGCAAAGACGGGTGGGGTGCTTGGTTGGAGAGATGGCAACGGGAGAAAGGGAACATGAAGAAAATCCAATAATGTGATCAGGTCTCAGCTGGAGAGCGTCTGCTGAGCAGCCCTGTGGCCCAGCAGCAGGGCTCTGGCCGGACAGCAAACTGACAGCAGGATGATGCAGTGTCAGACCTGGTTCTGCAGTCAGGCGTTTCCTCGGAAGAGGCATCCCCTTTTAAAAGGGCCAGTAACGACATCACTTTGTTTTGTGCTTCTGGTTTTTGTTTGACTTTTTCCTGAAAAGATGTTGTCCTTTGAGGGATGTTGAACATTTATGGGCTTGGTTCCTACACCGTGACTGAGTGGATAGGACTGGGTTCCTATCCTCTTAGGGTCTGCAGTTAGCTGTTGTTATATAGCTCCTCATATTGTAGCTTTCTTTTAGGATGTTCTTGTGTGAGAGAATATGTATTTGTATTCCTTTTGGGCTTTTATGGAGCAGAATCTAAAACTATTTAATGTCTTTTCATTCCCATTTTGTCTGTTAATGAGTCACTTTATCCTTCAGTGTGCTGCCAGCTTGAAAAATATTTATCTGGAATTTGTATCTTTTATAAAGTTATACATTTATGGAAGAAGTTTTGGGTATTTTATTCCCTTTCTAGTTTATTTATTTATTTAAATTATCATGAGGTAAATTCCAGTGACTAGTGGAAATTCCACTGGCCAGAAAACACAAGTAGTAATTTATATGAAGTTACCTTTGGGAACAATACATCAACATCAGGAGCTGGTGTAATAGGATATTTCAGTTGTGATGTTTTATAGTTTAAACAAAACCCATGATAGTGGGTAACACTAACAATAAAAGTGATGGAGGCTGTAAGGTAAGACTAAGAAACAGAACTGAATTCCATTAGACAGCACAGTTCATTGAGTAGTGTGTCCTCTGATTATATTGCCATTATGCACATAAGCTGGATTTGAGCCCAGATAATTTGTGTGTTATCTTTGATACTTAATGACATCTAAATGTCAAGCTGCAGCTCTTCTGTGCTTTATTAGCCAACTGCGTACACTATTTTTTCCTCTAATGAGTTTTTTTCCATCAGTTCTTTTTTTTTTTTCATTAGATATTTTCATTTGCAAAGAGAAGGGAAAAGCTTGGGAAAACTTGTTTGTTATGTTGCTTTTAACTACTGTGGCAACATGCCATTAGAGAACTCTTCAGTTCCTAAGATAGTGAGTTTATATCCATTAGAAACAGTTTGGAAAATTGGTAATTTACACATTAACAAGTCTACACATCTGTAATTTGTGGAGAGATAGACCATCCATCAGAGATGTGAAATGATTTTCATTATGGCCTAATGACATCGACCACCAGTAGTTAAAGCCTTATCTCTACGGGAGAAAAGTAAAAACATCTTTGCATCAAATTTTTACATGCTTTTTTGAATCAAAATAGTGAATCTCTGTAAAATCTAAGAAGGAAGGAACTGTAGTTTATTTACATTGATGTAGCTGCTCTAACCTGGTAAAGGTACCTCTGTTTTATCTCCAATAAGTTTTTAAACCAAGATAATTAACTTGATGTTGGGAACACACCTTTATTTTATGAAAGACTAACCCAAGCTAGTGTTAAGAAGTTTTTAAAGTGTGGATGAAGGTTGAAATCTCGTTGCCATTCAAAATTATATTCCAGCAAAACTTCCCAAGGGAAAGTTTTGACTCATGGAAGGACAGGATGATTTCAGCCTTTGTATAGTGACTAACTTCAGGTCATTGCCTATTTACAGTTTGCTCTGTAGAAGGTTTCCAAAGGCACTTGACACATAGGTCTGCATTAGTATTGGGACTTAGCAATTATTAGTGACAGCTTGTTTGTCTGTGGCACTTCTCTTGCTCACTCTGTCTGCAGCTCTTAGCTCTTCAAGTCTCTTTGAAAAAGATATGCATACTCTCAGTTTAACCCTGCAGAAACTGAGGAACAGATAGAAACTTAATTACAGTTTGTTTTCCAAAATGTAGGAGTGTAGATGATAGAAACCTATATTGCACTGATTGATTGCATACAAACTGCTAGACATTCTGAATCTCCTAGGAGGTAGCTTAGGTGAAATAAATAATAAAGATATTTCTTCAGGAATAATTTTACTGAGCAAAGCTCAATTTTTATCATGATGAAAAATGTCTTATGTATATGCCAGTTTGGATCTCCCATATGATTAATTAAAAAAACCCCAAAACCTGAGAAAGATCACTTTCAAAGAATTACACTGGAAGAGGATGTGACAACCATATGAATTTCTGACTAGGAAGAAATCCCTGCATTATTAGAAAATTCCAAAGAGAGTAACATTTTGGTAATGAATTCTATTATAAATGATAATGCAATAAAAAATTACATTACAGTCCTGAAAAACCCTATAACATTCCCCCAGTCTTGCACACAAAACTGAAGGGAAATAGACATGTAGCAAACACATGGAAAAATGCAGAAACCTTGCAAATTAACTCTGTGCCAAGTAACTGCTGCACAGGCCCTGTACAACCATTTCTGACTTCATGTTTGGCTTTGTGATTCTACTGCTGTGTATAAACTGTATCTGAAATCTGCAATGCACTCTGCAGTTATGGATTTGTTAAAGGGAACATACACTCATTCCCATCACCGTTATAGCATGAAACACATCAGGAAACACATCATGCGTTCAATAAGATCTACTGTGAAATAAAATGGAGTCTTCATTTTTGCTGGTAGCACAAAAGGTCAATAGAAATGGTGTGCTATGCTGAAAGGTGCTGCTGGCTTATGCCCAGGCTGCTGATTTGAAAGCATTCAGAATTTGGTGGAAAAACACTGCTCAGATTTTTCTTGTTCCAACATCTAAAGATTCAAGGCTTTTTGAGTTGCAGTGAAACGGTGTAGAAGGTGCACAGTCACCTTCCTTTAAAAGGCCAGGCTATTTCAAAGGGAGTTGTTGAGCTTGGAGAAGAAAGGTGAGACCCAGTATGTTTTACTAGTCTGCAATCAGAGGGAGATGGAGAAAGGTGTCCAAGACAGGACAAAGATCCGTGACCAGGGTGGTGCCACATCGCAGTTCCACACTCCTTTCTGGTTTCTTCGCTGGATGAGGAAATGGATTTGCACGCTGACAAGTCCCATGATGTAACACCAAGCTGCATGTCACTAACAGCAAGTATAAAGAGATTTGCTCCTCCCTAAGAGTTTAATTCAGACAAAAATCTAGTAATTTTCAAATTTGACAGGTGTTGGTCACTAAGTCTGCAAATAAAATGCAAGAGGGAAAAAATCCATTAAACTAAATAATGGGAGATTGGTAGAAAGTATATAAAAGTCTTCAAAGTTATTGGAATATCGTTTATGATTTACACATTTGTCTTGATTGGAAAGACAGGTATCTGCTGGGGAGGGCAGGACCTCCCTTGAGAATTTAAACTCTCTCCCTCTAAACTATTATAATTTAGAAAATTAAAGGGCTCTCAGGCAGAGATAGTAGGGGTAGGAATAACAGTCCTTTACTAGTATGTATAAATAAACAAAACAAACAACAACAACAACAGCATTAATGACAAAACAGAACAAGGAACCTCGAGGGCTCTGCTTCACAGAGCCTGGGGCAGTCTGATCTCAGTGCTCCAGTGGGGCCTCCAAGAGCAGAGCTGGAGCAGTGGAGAATCCTGGTTAGTGGACGAGACGAATCAGCAGTTCTGCTGGAATAGTGGTAGCTGGAATGGCGGAATGTCCCGGAAGGGCAGGGTTGTGAGGTCAGATCCTTCTTGTAGAAAGAAGGAGCTGGGCCGAAGAAAGAGGCGGCGGCAGAAGGCAGGGCCAGCCTGGCCTCAGCAGGGGCAGGAGGAGATGAGCTCAGAATTCCCGAGCACAGGGGCAGATGATGGTAGGCTTCCCTGGAATTGGTGGTGACAGTGAACTCCTCTCGCAGCCAAAACCGACGGCCTGGCCATCCTCACCCCAAATGCCCAGTGCCATAAAAACCCACCTGAGCCCAGCTGCCCCCAGCCCCTCCCTTTTTCCTGCCCCCAAAACTCACATTGTCTTCCCCCTCCCAACTTTTTGGCCATCTCTTTGTCCTGGCCAATCACTCACAAGTACTAATAGTTTGTCTCCTAGCAACTTATGGGAAAAAATCTATAGGAAAAGAAAAAAACCAACAAAACAAATCTAACCCCAACAACGTTATAGAAGTAAACCTGTGTAAGTAATCTGCCTCAAGTAACAGACACAGCTCACTGTATGTTCTAGAGGTAGAAGAATTGCATGCAGTCATTCCTCATGTCCCCTGTCTTTTGATGCCAGCTAGGTGACAAATTGCACACTGGAATGCTCTCTTATGCCTTTAAAGGTCATCTGCCCCCAGAGCTACTGATGATAAAAAGTCACATGAGTAAAATTGAACAAGTGGGGTGGAGGTGGAGAGACATCAGCATGCACAAAGAGTGAATATGGATAAATAACCCTTTAGGTGAGAGGGTTTTTCTGCAATGTCGAGTTATCATTGTATTCACTTTGCAACACTAATCAACACTAGCTAGACAGGAAATCAAACTGCTTAGTGCTCACGGGGTAAACATGTGGATTTGTATCAAACTGAAGCACTTACTTCCTAGCTAAGCCAGATTGTCCCCTTTGAGCTATTTTCAAAATGCATCAGCAAGAAGGAGGTTATGTAAAAAGTCCTTAAACCATATGTTACCAGGTTGTACCCACTTACATCAGATACTTTAAGACTGACTGTAGATGTCTGTGCACCATACACAACACTTGCTTGAAATTAATTTTTTGCCAAATAGAGCTGAATAACCTCTCACTAACCCCTAATGACAGAAGCTGATATATAATGTATGCTGGCTTTGTATTTTGCTGATTGAATTAGAAGGGAAAGGAATACCTATATATAAAGCAAACATTTCCCTGCTGTGGAAGAACAAGAGTTTAGTGGATTCATCCCAAGTATATTCAGTGGACTGCATATGGAAACGTGAAAAAACTAATTTCCAAGATTAAATATTTGCCTAAATTATGAAGTCAGTGCTCAGCAGGGCAAGCTAACACAAGATTGTGAGATAGATAGGGTCAGACTATCTGCTATTTATTTCCTCCCGATGGCTAATGCTAAACATTAGCTAAGGAGTGCTGGTTATTGTTTTGTCTGTAATTGCTAATGATCAATTTCAAACGGGGCCAATAACTGGATAGATTTTATCCAAATTGATTGTAAATATTCTAAGGTCTTCATCCAATCTGTGTTTACTTTTTAACTCTGATCTGTTTTCTGCCCCGTTATTTCTGCTCTGTGGTATTGAAATTTCAGCAATGTTTTAGGCTATTTTTCTGAAGCTTTACAGGTGAGTTTTTAAAATATGTTATTTGGGTTTGAGGGGGTTTTTTTTTAACCTATTTAAAGAAACTACAATACTTCAGCTCTGTGTTTGATAAAATAATCTCAAATTATGTGTATAGGCTGGGCATCCGTAACACAAAGTCAATCAATTCCCAAGAAAGCATCTTTAGTTTTGATGTGTTTGCCTAGCTGCAGGCAGGTGAAGACAGAGCATTCTTGGGGTGTTTGTTTTGGTTTGTTTTTGTTTTTCTCTCTCCATCTTTTTCATTTTATACTACTATTTTCTAAGTAAGCCCTATTTCTTTTCCAGGTGTATATCAAAACTTTCAGGATATTGTAAGCCTAGAAACGTGTGGACAGAACTGTTTTGGTTTTATTTGAAGCAAATTTCTTCAATTTGATTTGAAGTTTGTGATTGCATTAGTGTGTTGAAACAGAGTGGGTTTTACAGCTTGTACATTCTGTAGTAGTGCTCTGAGTAGAACACCTTTGGCCCTTCATTTCACACAGATATGTGTTCTTTTCCTGATTAATTAAAAAGTAGCATCTTTCTTTGCCCAATAAGCTAATTACTTAGTGATAGCATTAAAGTGTGGACATAGCATTATTTATTCATCATAAAAATAATTGAATTAAATTAAATGAGAGAAAAGTGAAATCATTGATTGAATTAAAGGGAGAAAGCAACTGGGCTGTTATCCTAGATCCAGATTTTGAACATAGCCTGCCTCCACAGATTGTCCCCTATGGGCTTCAGAATGGCTACTGATGGAGAGGAATAAAACAGGCAATATGAAGCTGGGTATGTTGCATAAAGTTAGATAGAGAGATAGCTGAGATCCCTGAGATCCGTTTGTGTGATCTGGGTTGGACTTGAAACTACCTCTAGAAGCTGCTGAATAAAAAGTTTGATATACAGCACACAGGTATGTCTGCACCTCTAAAAAAAAAGACTCCCCTATTGTTAAAAAGGAAAAAAAAAATACTGTAGAAGATACATTACTTTTCCAAAAGTTACAAGGTTTTAAAAGGGAAGCAAGTATAGACATATAGAAATGAATGTGCCTGAAATTAAGTTTGACTTTAGTTTGAAGTTTTCTGATTTATTCAAATAAAGACTATTTGTAAGAACTTTACTTTTTCTAGCAGGTTTTACAGGGAAATAATTCATTTTCAGAGGTGAACAGTGTTAACTTTTTCACTGGAAATGGTGGCTGCTGAGCATTATGCTAGGAAAATACACAGTGCTGCTCAATGCCACTAACTGCATTGTAGTTCTGCTGTGGGAAGGGATTTGAACATAATGTGAATCAGTAGATTCCTCTTTGACATGAAATGACCTTTCAACATTTCAGTTTAGCTTTGAGATGATCTTATAAGGAGTGCTGATTAGCAAAAACTTTCTAATTGCCTATTCAGCTGAGACATTCAAGTGCTCTTGGTGTATAAGTTGTTCTTTAAGAGGGTTCCACAAATGTGGAATTAATCGTCAATCTTAGCTGAGAATGATCTGGGGTTTCTGAAGAACTGTGTGTGATGACATCTATTTCTCCTAAAAAGGATGACCTGAATCTAGGTTGTTTTAGGAAGGAAAGTACAGCAGTGGGAGAAAACTTTGGAAGCAATGGATAATTGCAATTAGATAATTTGTCTTCATTATTGAAGGAAAGACATAACGCCTTAAAATTATCTTCATGTGTTTAGTTTAGCCAAATCCTGATTGCTGTGACTCTGTTGCTCTCTTACTGTCAGCACAGATTAATCCTTTTTATGATAGACATGATCTCCAGTGTGTATTGCCACACCATCTTATCTTTACATTTAGACATCTTACATTTAGACAGGGGTTTCTGATTTCTCTGATATATATTTTATGGTCAGTATTGCACCTTTTTTGAAATGGACCCTATGCACAGAGGAATTGTACACTAATGGGAATCAAACCACTCAGAATTTTGCTTTCTTGACGGACACTCTTGGATAAATCCTGGATGAAATCAACATGGACTCAATATTTCTTCTTGCATAATAGGTAACTTTTCATACCACCATCTTCTTTAATGATAACACATACACCACAGAGTTATCTTACAGAATGACAGGAAAATTTTACTGCAGAAAAATTAATTCCCTTCCTTCAATATTTCTTTTAATAGTTTTGAACATCATATATCTTAACAAGAAATGTTCCCAGCCACTGTGATTAACATGCAAAGCTGCTTCTTAAGAGTATTCATTCTTCTTTTAAAACTGACACAGAGTGCTAAAAGGACCTTGTTCTTAATTTTTAAACCCACTAATTTCATTGTGTCTGACACAAAGCAGAACATTTTTGCTATAATTACTGTATAAGTTATTTTTTTCCCACAAAGTTGTAATTTTCCTAAAATAAGCTGGACTGCTTCAATTATGTAAATCAAATATCTAGAGAATATGATGACTCCATTGGCAAAACACAATAGAACTTAACAGGAAGCCAGCAGAGAGAGAGAGTGATAGGGAAGGCAAAAACCCAAATGAGGATGCTTTTTTCAATTAAAACCACAGCAAATTCTCTGCCCTGCTGGTAAACTGGCTCCTGTATCTTCTCACTCTGCCAGATCTGTTCTTCCCTTGGTGCCAGAGTGTGACCATTAAGACTGGCAGGAAGTCTAGGCTAAAATGAAAACTATTGTGCAGAGACCAACAGTGACTGAGAAAAAAATTATGGTTTACTTCTGTTTGGTTTTTTTTTTTCTATTTGTTGTTAAAGCAAATGCATAGGCAGTAGTGTCCCAAACAGCCATGGAGACCATGATAAATTCCACATGAGCCATCTCAAGCAGTACGAGGTGAAACAGCTGGAAGATGGAAAAAGGCCTGTAGTAATGGCTAAACAGTGTATTTATTCTCAGAACTGGCAAACTGCTTCAAATGGCTGGCACAAGATGTCTTGGATCCTGAAAGCCCTGAGAACAGCTGACTCTTCCACACGTACTGTGAATCCTCCTATAAACCCCAACCTTTCCCCGCTCAAGACATTCTCAGTGACCTACATTACACTGTTTTTAGGATGCCTCTGTTCCTATCTCTTCACTGCAGCTATACAAAGGTGAAGTAACACCATTGATCTACATTATGAAGTCACTGCAGCTTTATTTTTAATCATAATCTTTGTGGGTTTTATTTTCTTGACCTTTTTTAACAGCTGTCACATTCAGCAGAGATGTTCACTGATCTCGCTTCTGCAATTCACTTAATTTTTTTCCAAATAACTTTAGGTAAAGCAGAAATTGTTAAAATACAAGATTCATTCTGACAATTCTTTCTGACGTTTCTTTTTCTATTTGCCAACATTCACTTTTGTTACAGAGAGCTCAAGTAAGTTTTTATAAGAGTATACTTTCTTTAAGTATGGTTCTGAAGTTCTCCTGGATTTTGCTAGTTCTTACTAAGATCAGAAGGTAGAAAACACATTTTTGTATTGTTTGTATTCAATTTTGTAGTTTTACATCTCAGACATCTAAGTGTTGAAAATCTGAGCATATTTATTCTAAGTCAAATAATTTTCTCTTTTATATTGAAACTTTGCATTTTATCCTTAAATTATTTTGCTTTATATTTTCATGGCAGAAGGCATCTGGTCTGATTTAGAGTTTTCTATTTATTTACTTGGTGATTTCTATGTCCAAATAACTCCATGTCTAACAAAACATCTTGTCAAAGCCTGAAGTGAAGTCCAAATAATACTCTCTTATTTGATTTACCTTTCACCACTTTTTGCTGAAATTTTCATCAAGGAAATTTAAAATTTTGTCTTTAGCTGACTTGTCCAATAACTAAACTGGTGTGGTTTATTTGCCTGCTGGTCTGTACCCTCTGCCTCTCAATACTGCCTTTCCAAAAGGCATACACAAGGTGTGTAAATATCCTGGTTTTCTAGTCTAGAGTCTGAAACCTTCTGACAATTTTATAAAACTCAATAACTGTTTCTTAAAATTGTTCCTTTAGTATCAAACACTAAGGTTTGCAGCTAATGCTTTGCTCCTGCAGTGCCTCTCATCTCAGCCTCTGACTGTGATGTTATTTCTATTTAGATAGAAATTCTTCAAAATGGTTATGTCCCACGATCTGATTAAAGAAAAATTCACCCTTGCCCATCACCAACGTGGTTTTTCTCTTCTTTGTCTAGCAGTACCAGTCCTCCTCTCAGTCTAGCAATCCCACTTACACTATTACTTTTCCTTTCTTCACCTAATCCTAATTAAATCCATGCTTGTTTTTCATGCCTATGCTTCTTAATTTACCTCTTGCAAAATGGTTGTGCACTTTAGCAAGACTTTCCCTCTGGCTGAAGTAGCTGGAGAGAGCATTATTCTCACCACAGGGAGATGCAACAGGTAGTACATAACATGATAGGATTAATGGCTCTTCCATACAAGAACAAACATTTTGGGAGCAAAAAATTATAGGATTACATTATTTGCATCAGTCCTGCTTGTAGGTTGGCTACATTTCACTTGGTCTGTTTTGGCTGAAACTTAGAGGTGCATTGATTAGAAAATCTCCTTGCATATTCCCTTACTTTGGTGGCTGTGCTGAAATATGAGATTCTTATTGTACTTGATTGCTTAATCGTACAAACAGCTCCACATTACCTTGGGTTATAGCAGCACAGTGGAGAGCAAGCACCAGAATCAGACTGTAATTGCTGACAGGTAATCATCTTCCTTTCCTTGGTACCATAAGTCAGTTCAGGTCGTGGCAGATGTGTTTTATGGAGTTTTAAAATGAAGGGGTAGTACAGATTGTGCCATGTCATAAAACAACGGAGAGAAAGAAAAATGAGAAGGGTAACAAATTACATATAGCTGATAAAAATTTAAGTTTTGTACACATAAGGTAGCCATGAAACACTGTCTCAAGTGCTGGAAAGAATAGCATGAACATGTATATTTACATGTTAATTAATTTTTATTTTTATATTGTCCAAAGGTTGAAAGTTAGAGGCAAATGTCGCTTGCTATTCCTTATGGTACAAAAGGTTACATGACTTCATCACTAAAGTTTAAAACCATGAAAAGGACAGTTTCAGGGGAAGTTTTATTAACACAAGAAAAAAGAGGGGAAATAGTACTCAAAATGGCAGTCAGCAGTGTGTGTTAAGGTTAATTTTGCAGCAATTGTCAGAAAGAATTGATTTCTTGTCATTATAATTCAATGCAGCAGAGAGGCTTTAATCTCTCAGATATCTGAATTTTCAAAATACAGATGAAAAACTGGTTATCCCAGATATAAGAGGAAAAGCCCCAACCATTTAACTGTACCCACAATACTATCAGAAATAGCAGGTATAATTCTGAAAGACACAGGGTAGGTTTTGGCTGCACTATTTTTGCAGAACTGTTACAGTGTAAGAGTATTATTATTTCTTCCCTATCTAATGAAGCCCTGGATAAGATGTTTCTGAACTCCTTTAAGCTCTATCAGAAAAAAAAAAAAAAAAAAAAAAAAGAAAAAAACGGACTGAGTGAAGCAGACCACAACTACTTCATTTACTGCACACAGTTTCTTCTGATTTGCTCTGAGTATCTGTAAGGGGACCCTCAATTGCAGACCAGATAACAAGGTTCTATGTATTGTAGCCCAATCTAAGTGCCAAAGGACACATAATAAAAATGGACAAAAATTTACAAGAAAATACTGTCTGCTGATTTATTTGCCTTGATACATCTTGTCCCTGTTATATATGGTTGTTAAGCAGGCTTCGACTAATTAAATATGTAAGAAAACAAGATTTTAGAGGAACAATCTTCTCAAATGTAAGAAAGGTGAAAGATTATTTTCCTAAAATAATATCCTGAAAGAACTAGAAGCAAGTCAATCAGCACAGAGAGACTATTACACGTCCCTTAACACCTTAGAGGTGTTAGTGCTGATTTCAAGAAGGCCTGTAGATAAAAGAAGAAAATAATATTTCAGCTCAGAGAGAACAAGGGAAAAGATAACTCAAATTTATTGAGCTGGGTATAATGACAAAAGATGGGAGAAACTGCAGATTCATTTGCAATTTTTCCTGTTATCACATGGGAAATTATGAAAATCAAGAGTTTATAGGATTAGTGAACTCACAGTAGTAGTCCATTTTATGAGGAAACTGTCAAAATCCTTCAATCATGTCTGGTATAACTGGATGGAATTTTATGCACTGTTAAACAGGGTAGAAGCTCTTTAGAAAAATGTGAAAACAATTTATCATCATTAGTGACACATAAAAACAACTGTGGACAGCTTTAGCGGTCTGCTTATAAACCCTGAAGAATGAGAGCTCAAAAACTTTGGCTTAGGGACTGACAGTGGAAAATCTGCTGGATTCAGAAAATGTGTGGGGTTTTTTTTTAATTTATTGCAAGATAGAAGTATTTCCTGGCTATTTGCATTCTTCATTTTTGGATTTTCTGCTGCCTCTCTGGGGATCAGGTACGAGATTTTACTAGAAGACTCCCTGGAGAGATTTGGCCCTCTAATTAATACCCAATTCTGATTGTCCAGGTCCACAGTGGTGAAGTCGAGGAGGCCTAGGGCAATCAAAAATTGCACTGGGATGACTGGTTGAAGGGACAGGAGCAGAGGTGGTGTTTTTCCCCAGTCCCTTAGGCAACAGGAAGGTAAGAATGCCAAAAGGAACACGAGAACCCATTGATCAACAGTTGTCCTAAAGACTGGTGCTGTCAGTGTAATTTTGGCCTTTTCAAATATGGGGCATTTTATATGGCACTGGGTCTTCTGGACACAGATGGGTCTTGCTTGTCTAAAAGGGGGAAACATATTCCATGAGTTGACAGGGCTGATTGAGAGGGCTTTAAACTAGGTTTGAAAGGGAAAGGGCCTTGAATAAGAACAAGCTTGCTAGAGATGGGTTTCATTGTGGGGATTTTTTTTTTGTGGGTTTTTTTTTTTTTTGATTTTTTTTGGTGGGTTTGTTAATTCCTTTTTTTTTTTCTTTTATTATTTATGCATAAAAGGTAATTGTTACTTCCTAATCCGTCTTCTTTCTCTTATCTCGAACCTATAATGAAATAATAATTTAAAGGAGAAAAAAATCTAGCAAAGAGAATTAATACATTTTATATCACTGCTGAATATTAAAGAAAATTTGAATTCTAAAGAAAATCATAGCTTCATGAGAGGTCCATTTTGTTTCCAAAAGCATCCTGTACAGCAACCATCATATAATCCTGCTCAAGAGTCCTTCAGTGCAGGGTAAACAACGTAATGCAGCACATTTGGTACAAAATAATGACACTGAACTGTTGTGATTCCAGTCTGCTTAACAATCTTGAGGCTTTTAAGGTCACAGAACAAACAATATTTTATCTTTTTGCAATAAAAAGTGTGTACTGGGACTACCCAAACCACACTCTACACTTCTGTACATAAAGAATCCATCCAGGTTTTACAGATACACTCAAAGAGGTGATTTGAAGGGTCCTAGTGGAGACAAGCAGATGTGCTTTTAGCTAGGAGGTGGCAGACAACTGATGTCAGAGAGGCTGACCAGGCTGGGCTCAGGAACACATCCTGGTGGGACACGGTTCTGCTCTCACAGCCAGCGCGGCTCTTCGATGAGATGGTCACATACAAGGTACACATGTATGTTTTATTAGCAGAGCTGGTGGGACACATTTTAGCATCCTTGGGGGATGTACTTGTGTGCTTAATTTGCCCCTGTGAACTTTGTCTGTAAATCTGAAGAAGGAGTTCCAACAAAAAGGAGAAACAAAATTTATGATCTTTCTCTTCTTTGTGAACAAGTGATTAAAATGAAAATACTTCACAAAAGACCTGGCTTCCTTTTCTGCTCACAGATAGGATCATCTTCAGAGTCAAATGTGCTGTTTGGAGAAGCTTTACAGTATCCCCTTTCCTTCTATTCTCTCCCCTACTTAATAGTCCATGAAGAACCTTAGGATCTGTGAAAGCTGTGCCATTCTGAAGCCTCCTGCTCCCTGTAGCGTGGGCCCCTCTGATGTTTCAGCCCTTGACTCACATGCACAGCAGATTATAAAAACCAAAGTTGCTTTTCTAGAAAAGTCATAGCTGACTGATCTCTTTAGGGACATACCTTATTCTTTCTCAGCAGATCCTTTGGCTCTGGCCCTTGAAGTTGTTTGAAATTCTCTGGCAGCTCAGGAGGGAGGCTGAATAGTGGGATATTTGTTCACTCCTCATTGCTAGTCTGACAAGTGAACAGCAGTTCAACAGAGTTCAAACATCTGGCAAACAGCTCGCTGCAGCTCTAAGCTGTCACACATTAATAAAGACCAATTGTTCCGTCAAGACCATGTTGAGAAGTTAAAAGGAAGAGAAGAGCCAAGGGGAAACGTGCTAATTAAAAGTATCTTTATAGAGATGTATGAATAAAGGATGATTAATTTAACTTTCTAAGGGTAAATCTATGTTTCGGGATCAGAGAGGAACTTTGTTTAGCCTAATTGAAGAGGAGCACAGCCTGCCACCCTGACTCCTGTTGAATAACACCTTCTTCACTTGATAGTTCCATGGAATCCCGTCAGATTCCGAAATGTAGTTCTGTGACGTTAAGAGAAGTTGGAAGGGCACATTTTCATACTGAATCTTCCTCTGATTTTAAAAGATACTGATCTACTTCTGAAAGGACAGAAACATACCAATCCTCTTTGTTCATGTTTTCAGACCCTTTCCTGCTCGTTATGCCAATACACTATACCTTATATATTGAAGAGAGTATTGCTTTTAAAATATGCCTTAAAGAGAGGTATGTGGAGAAAGTAATGAGACTTGCTCGATTTGTGTCTCATGGAAAATTCATTCCTTTTCTATTTCAAGAGATCTAACATTTGCCCCATCAATTTCTAAATGTAATTTTCTCTGCTATTTTCAAATCCTTTCCTTTTGTACTACATTAGAGCATTAATTTTTAAAGAAAAATCCATAGACTTTTAGAAATAGGCATAATATTTTAGCTTTTAATTCCATGTCTCTGACCACTTCTCTTCCTAAGAGCTTGCAGTGGGTTGAACCTGGCTGGATGCCAGGCACCTGCCAAAGCCTCTCTGTCACTCTCTTCTGCTGCTGGACAGGACAGAGCAATTATAGTGAAAGGTTCATGGGTTGAGATAAGGACAGAGAGAGGTCCCTCATTGAACACTATCACAGGCAAACCAAACTCAAATTAAACATAATAATTGAATTTATTGCTAACAA
>WAAE01001552.1:0-40873 GCA_013400495.1 Nicator chloris | reverse complement strand
GGAGGGGGGGGGGGTGAGCGCGGCGGAGGGGGGGCGCCACCCGCCCGCGCCTCGGCTTGTGGGGGCAGGCTGGAGGAAAGGGGCGGTGGCAATGACGCAACACCGCCCGCCCCCGACGCGGCCCCGGGGAGGCGGCGGCAGGGACGCATTGCCACCCCCGCTCAAGGCGGAAGGCAACGGCTGCGTGGGGAGGGACGCGGCGCGGGGCCGCACCGCTGACACAGACTGCAGCAGGCAGAGCGCGGCAGCCTGGCCCTCAGCAGGGGCCATGTCTTGCGCTGTGTCGGCAGAGACCCTGCCCACCGGCGCGACTGCCGCCAGCGCAGGGGCAGAGAGTGCCCCCGACCCCACCCCAGAAGCGGAGGGGGCGCCAGCACCCCGCGCCCGCGCCGCAGGCACCGCTGGTCCGAGCGGCGGCAGGGGAGCCGGGACCGACCCCTCCCCCCGCAGCACAGCGAGCACGCCAGTGCTCAGGGACAAAAGAGAGGGACTGGGAGAAGCCGCGAGAGACTCCCTCCTGCTCTCAGTCGAGAACCCAGAGTCAGAATCCTCAGCAGTGTCATGCAGAAGTAGAAGAATTTGTGCCCATGATCCGAGAAGCGTAGCTGCAGTCCTGTGTCCATTACGAACAGAATCAAAGAGACTGCGGCCCACGGCTTCCCATAGGACCATCAAGAGTGCTTTCTCGGCACTATAGAAAATCCCATCATTTTTCCCCCAGAAATACAACAGTCTCACGTGATCCCTGGGTAGCGTGGTGTGGCGGCACGTGAGCAGAGACTGGAACAATTCAATCACGAGTCTATCTTCTGAAGAAAACTCAAGTTTCAAGTCTGCATCGCTGAGAGACATCTTCCTGGCAGTGAGTCAGCTCCTGTGTGCACAGCTGTTCTTCCCCACGTCGAGGGGTCACTTGCCATGTCGCACATGTCGCACTTGCCATGCTAGAATCACTGCACGAACTCTGACCCAGGTTCAACCAAGAGAACTAAATTTATTACATCACTGACTCATTATATAGTATAGCAAGCAAACCAAGTGATTGGTAAGCTAAGTCAACACCTCTCCAATCACACTGGTCAAGAGAGATGTCCATCAAGAGAACTCCTCCTCCATGAAAGAATGTAAACAATCTATAGTTTACAGAAAATGTGCGTGAGAAAAGAATTTCCCAAAGGTAAACATCAGAAGGCTGAGAAAGTAGGGCGACAGGGTGGTGAATTCATTGACCAAACAATTTTTGCTATTGGAAAACCTTTAAAGATGGTGCTGTTTTTAAATAAACTCAGACCTCCTGGTCAAAAGAACAGTCAGAGTTCGTGTGTCTTTTACTGTAGCACAACAGCCATAAGCCTCAGTCCTCCATGCTGCTGAAAGAACAAAAACGGGAGGAGAAAAACATAGAATATTAAATTATGCAATTAGGTGTGGCACACTGGATTTTGCAATCACTACTCGTCTCATGTGTTGCAGAAAAATAATCAAGAACAGTTGCAGCTACTCAGGGTGTGAAAATGTCTCTGCACAGGCAAATATTTTTTAAAGAGGGAAAAGGTCTGTCTGATACAACTAATATTTTCATTCATATATTGTATTACTGAGAGCTTCCTATGTCAGATTAAGCAATAAATAATTAAATTCATCATTTAAAGAGGAATTCAGTCAGCAACTTCATTAAACAAACAATTCTTTTTGTTTGTTCAAGTTTTATTATTTGACTACACTTTACTTCAAGAGTAACACAGAATGATGTGCTGAGTTACCCAATGGGGTAATTTTTGAGAATTAGAAGGGAAAAAACACATTCTTCTCCTGTTAAAAACTATACTCTCTACTGTCTTGAGACAATTTAAATGAGAACACTCTGGAATGAGTTGCCTCATGTTTGCAGGCTCAACAAATCCCTTTCCACCAATAAGAAATGAATACAAGTAGATATAAGTGAAAAAATAACAGTTTACTAAGAAGCAGAACAGCAATAGGCAAGAAAAAACAGCAAGTAACTATCAGATACAAAACTGCTAAATCTTGCAGGCTGCCCAGAACAAAGAGAGACCAAAAATGCCAGGGACACCCTCTCCCAAGACGCCACTCTGTAGCCAGGCATAGGAATAGAAGAAAAAAAGGAAAGGTGGTGTGAAGTCTTCCCCCTATCTGGGGGGGAAGACTTTCACTGGGAAAGGAAGCTGGCATGCTCCAATGGTGGCTGGAAACTCAGTCAGGGCTAGAACCCACGGAGGGACTTTGCCTTTCTCACAGTGGGAGATAACAGGAGCAGTCAAAGCAGGGTGGCTGGGCTGGGGTGACTCCACAGTCTTCTTGACTAAGGTGCTGTTGGTGCATTTGGAGTGGATTGGGCTGGGATGAACGCTGCCCCACTTGGCGCAGTGGCAACAGGCAGGCCCCTGTAGAATTTGCCCCAATTCAGCCTCTCTGAGACAAGGAAAAATCCCCCCAAAACTGAAAGGAGAACCCAAAAAGGAAAAGCCTCTGCCCGTGCATCCTCAGCTCTATAGCAAGAAACCAAGAGCCAAACCAAGTGGACAGAGAGAGAGCTCTGCCCAAGGCAAAAACCAATAAGCCAGTGTGGCAAAAATCATGCAGCAAAAGAGACCAAACTGCCTGCCAGAAAAGCTTTCAGAAGCCCATGGTACCACTCCCTGACCTCACGATTCTGTTTCTGGCTGCATCTTTGGACGTTAAAAAGACAGTAACAATTTTTGGGTACAGATGGATGTGAAATACAATAACATTTGGGGTTATCCCAGGAAACCTATGGAGCTGTGAGTGGTCCTGTTTGAGGCAAGTAAAAAAAAAAATGTCTTGTATGTGCTTTTTATAGTCCTCACAGGAAAAACAAAATGAAATTTGCATATTGTCAGTTTGTCATATTGTCAATAATTTCCCCACCTATTTCTAATAAGCTGATATTAGGATAAGTACAGGTTGGTTTTTGGGGGGTTTTTTTGGTGGTTTTTTTGTTGTTGTTGTTTTTTTTTTTTTGGTTGGTTGGTTGGTTGCGGTTTTTTGTTTGGTTTTTTTTTTTGATCTATTGAGGGCTGGAACAATGCTGAGCACTGTTGGGGAAGATGAAAATTTAATAGGAAAAGTTTTACAGATATAGAAGCAAGTTTTGATTTAGAAAACAGAAAAAGATGGTTTTAAAGGTAAAGGCTGAAGTAAGCTGTTTACAGGATAACTGAAAAGATTAAAGGTAGATAACTGAGAACAATAGGCCTGTCAGTCTACAAACAGGACGTGTTTATTACCAAATAAATGAGTCTCAGGAATAACCTAGGCAAATATAAGATATATCTTTTATCAGGTTTAAAGATCTTCCACAGCAAGAGAACAGAAGAAACAACTTTAAACTGTAACCTACTAACTCTTGTGATTGGCTAGTTACTAACATAATATAGACATTTAAGGACTGTGGTAGGCTATACGCTAATAGTAAAAGTATCATGTTTTGTACTGATTGATTGTTATGTATTAAGACATTCAGTGAAGAAAATATACAATGCTTTGTAACCAAGAGCAAGGGATCTCCAGGATATACCTAGGGCTGATGCTGACAGCTTCTAGGTTTGACTCTGCACCCATGACCCAAGATGCAATAAAGGGACCTTTAATAAGAGCCACTTGGAGTCCTGTATCTCTCATCAGGCTCTTACAGGGCACAATATAATGTGTCATATAATGAAGAAGACTTGACTGTAGAAATTTCGAAGTTATTAATGTAGTGATGTAGAAGAGTTCATGAAGAGAAAAACACTATATAATTTTGCATGTTCTTTGAAACATTTTTTTCTGTGTTAGCTTCTATCAAAAGAACTGAAAGGAATCTATGATGTGCAAATCAAACTTATGTCATGTGGTCACTAATTGTGGTCCTTATTGGCTGAATATCTAACAGAATACCTTTCTGAATTTAGGATGTAGAAAAGTTCCAAATTTATATTAAATCTTCTGAAAGCTGTGCTTTGAATTTATGAATGGCTGTTACATAGTCCCTTGAAAAATCAGCTCTTCAGTGTTCCTAGCTGGGTGCCTCTCACAATACAGCTAGTCTGTAGCTGGACAAGATAAATCTGGCCATAACATAAACCCAATTCAGCCGACCTGGCTCATTCTAGAAAAGAAGTAGAACAAGTCCCTGGGTGAACAATGACAGGACAGATTTGAACTCAAACTGGGACCCTCAGCCAACCCTGTTCAAGCCTAGATGCAGACACACCACTGGCCAGAGATCTGGGCAGAGAGAGGTCCCAACCAATCAGCTGTTTAGACCCAGGAGATTCAAATAGCCTATAAAAAGAGCAGTCATGTTAAACTCATTGCTGTTTGTTGAGGATGCTCAGTGAGTTCGTGTTGTTTCTGTCTCCAACCAATGACCCCTAATGTAATTGGAGCCCAAAATAAAAGTTAAAACAATAATCTCACAATTTGTTTTTATATAAAAGAGATGATGGAGATGATGATGATGATGACTATGATGATGATAACAATGCTCTAAAAACTGTACCAACAACTGTTTTAAGCAAAAAGAAAAAAATTATATGGTGAAATAATTCATACACTGCTCTGAAGGAAAACTGATGTGCAGTAAATAGGATGGGGATTTTCTATAAAACATCTAAATCTGACCTTGAAAATTAAACAAGGGCTAAAGATACGAGCTATATATATAATACCCTTCCACACCTAGAGTCACAGTGCAATTACCAAAAGGTTTGCTATTTGTTAAACTCGACATTTCAGAAACAATTTGCCTTTCTTTCAGATGTAAAACATGCTTACAGAATTGACTGTGGATGCACTTTGCTCCAAAGACACTGCCCTGTTTCAGGACCCACAGCATACAGAGAAACCATAGCAAGACCTTCCTGTCCACTATGAAGTGGTGCCTTAGACAACACCTGTCTTAGCAGATAGATCTGACCAATGTAATTGCTGGCGTTGGGAAGCTGACATCCTGACAGAACAGTTTTTAATACGTTGCCTTTCGGGATCAGGCATTATCTCACCCTTGGACAAGCCTCAGCAGCATCCCAAAGACCAAGTCCCAATTGTGATTGAAGCACATGCCTTCTTACTTTGTTTCATCCATAAAGAATCCTGTTGATGTGCTGAAAGGCCACCCCACAAGGTGAACGGAAGTGCTGTAAAACCAGGCTACCAGGGGATTAATTTCAAGATCACCTTCCTGATCCAAAGAAGCAGACTAATTTTTCTGTGTAATTACATATGTTAAGAGCATCACAGCACTCCATTGGCATTTTGAAAGATCGAGTGTCATAATTGTATTAGTAACACTTCTGGAAAGGGCTTTGTTTTAAGAAAAAAATTATTTCTCAGCCACTATTAGTCCAAAAAATAATAGTGCTCTTTTCTAAATATCACTATATTTTACAGGAATTTATTTTAGAAACACTATGAAAGTATTTTTCTGTAACACCAAAATACACATGATGAATAGAGTTAGCTTTTGTTTGTCTATTTATTTTAACAAATTACCTATCATGCAGTCCTAGTTGGATAAAATAAGATGCTGACAGATGCTCTACAGCACCAAGTTTAATGATGCTGATTTGTGTTGTGCTAAAATATAAAGCCTCTAGTGTGGCAGTGAGGGTAAAATGCTGTAGGCTGGGTGCAAAGCCTGTGGTGGAAAAGAGAGGCCAAGAGATCGACTCCAAAGTAGGTAATGGCCTCCCTCATCACCACTGAAGATCAAAATCCAAGTTTTACTCTGGGTCCGGTCCCGCTGTAAAAGGCAGAGTCAGGGAGGATTCGGGAAGATTTCTCGGATGAAAATGAAGCACAAAAGCAACAATATTATATCTGAGAACTCTCTATTGATAAAGAAGGGTAAGTGTACTTACCAAGGGGGATAGAAAAAAGAGAGCAGAGAGGGACAAAGAGAGACAGAGAAAGAAACAGAAGACAGGGACAGGTCATTATCGCTGTACCCCGAGAGCCCTGTTAGCGTCAACTCAGCATACGGAGAGTGTGTGCTGCAAGCTGAGATGCGTCTGTGCAGCTCTTGTGAGAGGCGATTTCCAAGCAATAGCGGCCGCGTGTCTCCAGCGTCGGCGAACAACACCTGTGGGCTGGCTGCTGCAGGTTGGCTACTACGGGCCAGTGGTGCTGTGGGCTGCGGGCAACGCGGAAAACACAGCGGCAGAGATGACTGTGGGCTGGGTGCAGGCAGCGTCTCCTCTTGTCGCGGCGACGAGCTGCATCGCGGAAGTGGCGAGGCAGGGCAGGACAGGTGCAGACAGGGAAGCAGGACACCAGAGAGGAAAAGACGAGGGGAAGAGGAGGGCCAAGCTGATCCTCCGGTCGAGTTTCCCCTCCGTCCAAGAAACCCAAAGAAAAATGGCCCCCATTGTTAAGTGCTTTTATGCATTAAGGCTCCTCCCATAGCCCGATTTCCCAGGCATCAGGGCATCTGCCTTGCCAACAAGTGGGAACTCGCTTGCAGCCTGATTGTGGAAGCTTTCTCTGCCCTGATTGGCTGTCAGGTGAAGACTCCCTGGGGACAGGGCTGCCAGCACGTATACAGCCTCTAGAGCAACTTTTCACCTCAAGTATAACATATTGAAAGGAATGAAGGACTTGCCTTTACAAACAAACGGTGGGTCTGCTGGTAAATAAAGCTAGGTACTGAGAGATAAAAGAAACAATGGGAAGGATTCCACTGACTAATGAATGGAATGAGGGAGATTTTTCTTTACAAACTGGGACTGCTGATAAAGTTAGATTAAGAGAAACAATGGCTGTCTTTTTAAAAAACAAGAGCCACAAAACAAAACAAAACAACAAAGGGACTGAATAAGGAAAAGGGGACAGGGCTGGGTGCTTAGTTGCAGCCAGAGGCATGTTCACAAAATGGCGGCTCCACCTTTTATACCCCTGGTGTTGAATCAGCCAAATACATTTTCATAAACAGTCCTTTTATGTCCCTGGCCCCTCTCAAAGTCTGCCAATTGACTTTTCTTTGCAGTCCATTGGTGGAGACCTTCTTGCTGTCTGATTGGAGGTGAGGTGTTGTCATGTCAAGCCTCCTCAGCAACAAGCTTTCCCCATTCCCAACTCCCCCATGCAAGGGGCCCATGTACATACCCTCCCTCCATATGTCCCTGACAACCCTGACAACCAGGTTTGTCTGATGGCAACAACACAGATGGAGGAAAAGGGAATTATAGGGAGAACAGAGGAGATCCAAAACCAACCAACAATAACAGAGTTACACATCAAAAGAACTTCAAATCTCAACAAATCTTCCCTTAACACACACGCACACACAATATTCATCTCTTAATTGTGAGAGACAATCAGCATTCTACCCATCTATAACAGAAAGAACCATAAATTCCAAAGGAATTCCACTGATTAACTCAAGGAAAAGGAAAAAAAAGCGGGGGGGGGGAGGGATACATTAGAAGGAGGTCTTAGGTATTAGGCGTTTCGGGAAGCCTGAACCTCTCAAGTACCTCAGCTAATGTGGAAAGAGAAGGGACATGCAGCCAGGAAATTAGAATAAAAAGGCTGTGTCCTCTAAAAATTTGAAACACCCCATGGGAAATGCACATGACCTCTCCCCTTATTCGAATAGTTATAGGACGCCTCTGTCTCCTTTTTGGACATAAATCTCTGATGTTTGTGGATTAATTTTCCTGACAAAATGTTGAGGCATAAATAAAAATCAGATTGGTTCCTCTCATTTTAGAAAAGGATGCCATTACCATCACTCTGGGTTATTGATACAATTCAAGATCAGCCAAAGGTCCGCTATTGAAAGGACCAAAATCAGCTGTGGCAGCTTAAATTTTTCTTGCAATTCACCTAACCAGTCCCAGAGATGTTTTAACATTACATGAGCTACGAGATAATTAGAGCCAAAGCTGGTTGTGAGAGTGGACCATTATACAATTCCAAAAAGGCAGATTGGGAAGAGGATAAGTATAACCCAAATAAGACAGTTATAAAGAGCTAATTCTTCCTAATAAGAAGTACAGCATTTTGTGTACCAAATCAAATTAGTAAAAGGATTTCCATCAGGAAGGTGGTGGTGTTCTTTGCCCATATTATTCTAACAACAGTCAAATAATATGTAAACATAGAACCTTGTCTGAAGACTACCTGAAAACAAAAAAGTTTTGAAAACAAAAAAGTTTTTGGCCTGCAACAGGAGAGGGTCTTCAGGGGACAGTGTGTTGAAAACTTACTGAACTGACATTGAGAGCCACAAAAGCGTTTCTACATTTCTGGACAGCACTCCTCCTGCCTACACGCATATTTTTACTTCTTAGCTCTTCTTCACCAGTAATTAGCTAATTTAATTAATAACTTTGAAGGAAGGCTTGAATATATTACTACCCACTTTAGGAATGCAATGCAGCAAAATTTATCATCACTGACGGTAATAAAAATCCTGTGGATTGTCTGTGTGGAAAGGGCTGAGGGACTTGCTATTTATTAATCAGTCAATCTAGATGGAGGTTAAGCTACAAGATTGAGATATCAGGGAATGTTTGCCTCTACCATCATTTGTTGCACAGGAGGAAACACTGGCTGCCTTCTCTTCTGATTTCTAGGAAGAAGGACTTTCAGCCTTCAAAACCAGAAATGTGCACCTATGACAAGGACTAAACTAAACACTGAGGAGCAGATTGTAAAAAGGGTTTAAGTGTTAGCATCTAAGTGACAGTCCAGCTGTAGATGAGTGTAGATGGTCAATGGCATACAGCTTCAAGAACCTCCCCAAACAAGTGTCATACTGTTGTGGGTAACCCAAAATATTAGTATAGTCCATATCGATCTGCACCCAAAACCATTAGTGTCTCTTTAAGACTCTGCAGCCAGGAAACAGAAACAAGGGGTAGGAGGGAAGAGCTGCAGCAGGCACTTTTAAAGTTACTCCCAGGCATCTCACTCTATTGCGTGGCAGTGTTTGCTGAAGGTGGAGGCTCTGCTTCCCAGGGAGTTGCTTCAGGCAAGTTTCTGGGTTTGCAACTGTAGCAACTCAGAAAAAATGCATGTCACAATTAGAAACTGTTTCAAAGTGAAGTTTGCAAACTCTATAGGCTGTGAATGCTTAAGCAGGTCCCTGGGTCTGCGCCACCACAGGTGGATGCCAAGTGCTTCCTGCCCCACGCCCAACACACCTGCAGCATGGAGAACACCAACATCAGTGGAGTCCAGTAGGCAGCAGGAGGAAGCAGTGGGTGGTGGACCTGACTATGCATGTGCCAAGAATTCCCATCTACCACTAGAACTGCTTCATAGGCTCCTACCTTCACCAGAGAGTTCTTTTTGTCTGCTGTACTTTTTTCTCCCTTTGTCTCCCAGACTCCATGGCTGACTGGGGAGCAAGGTCTTGGGATAGAGAACTGATTTTCCCTTTGTCTTTCAAGCCATGAGGACACCTGGAGGGCACCATCTTGAGGGGAGCGTCTGGCACCATTTTTCCCTTTGTCTCTCTACACACTCTTGGCAGTGGGGTTGGCATCTTGGAAGGGGATGGTCCCCTGCCACTTGGGGTGTCCGTTTTTCCCCGTGTGGTTCATGATGTCAGGAAAATTAATCCACAAACACCAGAGGTTTATGTCCAAAAAGGAGACAGAGGAGTCCTGTAACTTTATTCAAATACAGAGAGAGGTCATGGGGCATTCTCCATGGGGTCTCTCAAAATTTTTAGAGGATGCAGCCTCCTTTTTATCCTAATTCCCCAGCCACATTTCCCTCTCTCTTTCCCCTCTGTACCTCTCAAGTACCTCTTTGGCTGAGGTACTTGAGAGGTACAGACTTCCCAAAATGCCTAATATCCCCTTCTAATGTATAGCCCCCCGGCCCTGTTTTTCCTTGTGTCACTGTTCTTTTTCTCTAAATCCAGTGATGTAGCACAGTCTTGAGTGAGTAACAGTCTGTGTCAATTACTGGAATTCCTATGGAATTTATGGTTCCCTCCATTGCTTCTTTTACCTCTCCATATCTGGCCTTACCTACCATCAGGCCCACAGTTTGTTTGTAAAGACACCCCCTTCTCATTCCATTCAATGAGATTTCGCAATTTTGTAGATTTTTTTAAATTTTTTTCAGAGGTGAGTATCGGCGATTGAATGGAGAGACGGGAACCCTGATTCGTGATCAGAATTTGGTTTTACTGAGATTTATCCAAAGCTTATATACCATTTCTAGGAAGGTTAATATTTACTACTACAAAGATAAAGTTAAGCATGGTACAGACAAACTTATACATTTTACAACACATCTTGTTTAGGAAGGTTTAATTTTATTTCCTTATTCCGGTAAACGGATGTAATCCTATCTTCTGTAATCTTCAAAGGTCTGTTTGTTCTCGCCAGGGCATCTTAGTTATCAAACTAGATATGCTAATTAAGTCTGCTTCACTATCCAACCTGTGTATCCCCACAGGTGGGTTGTTTGTGTTGTTTTGGGGGGGCTTTTCCTATTGCTGTTTCACTTGTTAGTAAACTGTTACTTTTTTTCACTTATATCTACTTGTATACATTCCTTATTGGTGGAAAGGGATCGGAAACTAAAGAGAGGTAACTGCTTTTAGAGTGTACACCTCTTTAAATTTTCTTAACCCAAAACATATACAAATGGCAAAGCTGCTGGTAATTGCAGTATGACACTAAGTGGGGAAGGTTGTTAGCTTACGTCTTTAGCCCTAATGTTTACTACATCTGTAATGGGTGATATTATTAGACTGTTAAAAAAGAAATTAGGTATTCCTGAAAGACTCAATTAAATCAGGAAAAATCTATGTAAATAACTGGCAAAAATAGAAGTGGTTCTTTATTTCAGAGCCTCAAAACTCTGAAAGAGGGATAGGACTTCAGTTTCACAAATGTAGAAATAAAATAATTACTATTTTTTTTAGCTTATCCATTTGTTTGCCCACAGTCTGGATGTGGCTTTCTTTGAATTGGCCCTGAAATCTAACAAAATCCATGTATTAGTGGCATTTATTCCCCAGCATGGAAATTCTGTTCTCTCTCTTCAGGGGCTGTTACATTATTTGGCAGTGACTTGGAGGAAGAAACAATAATCTTTTAATCTGTGTACTTCAGCCCCAAACACTAGCTCCAGTGCACATCCAGTTTTGAGAGATGCAGTCAACACTGGTATGTGGATGTCTCCTGCCATCAAGAGCTGGCATGCAGCAACAGCTTTGTCCTCTGAGTGACTGCCATGGGTGAATAAAGCCTCGGAGTACCTTAATCAAGAAAAGTTCAGCTTCAGGCAAAAACCAGTTGGTAAAGGTTATCATGGTAACAAGTAACATAAGGTGTGTTTTTTTCTTTTTATTTTAGATAGTTTAGGAGTTCTGTAGCTTTTCTTAACTCTGAGCACCCATTAAAGGAACATTTTAACATAGGACATGTCAAGTTAAAAGGCAGACAAATTATTAATATTTTCAGAGAATCTGAGTCTGGTAGCAAATCTCAGAAAGGACTGAGGATCTAATGCATGCTAGTAAAGCTAGGGAGACACATGAATTACAGCAGCCTTTATATCACCTCCTTAATGCACACCAAATATTTAAAATGAGACAGTTTCTCAAGAGGGTATCCCTCATATGTCATATGCTACACAGAACAATTTTGACAGCATCATTACCACATCTATCTAGAAGTAATTTGTGCTTTGTGTTACTTCAAGCCTGAGATAACAAAAGCAAAAATGGTTTGTCTAAGAAGAAAAAAACCCCAACATTTTTCTCTGTAGATGGTTAGAGCAAATGGTGTCCGTCAGCTTCTCAGTAACAGAAACCAGATGTACAACGGCTATCCAGTCCTTTATGTTTTTTTCCCAGTTTGTGCTGTAGAAATTACATAAAAAGAAATTTCTGGAAATCTTTAGAAATTATGTAATTGCCATCAAAATACAGATTACAACTATTTATTACTTCTTTCCTGCTAGTGCAATTATTTTTGCGTGGCTGTGTGGATGCATCAAAAATAATAAACCACAGTAGAAATAACTATTTTCCTGAAATACTTCAGCAGCTGTTACAAACTTAATGTCTTTTGAACAAAATCAAAAAAAGAACTGAAAGTGCCTTTCCAAGCCTTTCCAAGGCCTTGGATCTTTGAAGAGGAGCTGAACCACTCTGCCAACAGCATGTAGCAGATACAAAGGGCATTTGCTTTGACTAGGAATTGCAATCAAAAATGGTTATTTGAAGCCCATTGGACAAGGCCAAGATAGTCCCTTAAAATATACGTAATAAACTTCTACCAAAAACTAGGTATAAAAATAGAAATTTAAATTTTGATAGATTGGACATTTTGGGGAACTGCTCTTTGGTCTTAGGACGAAGAACCATAATTTGTCTCATTTTTCCAGAGGTATGTAATAATCTGATATTTCTTTCATCAAAGATGATACAGGGGAACACTGTATAATGCTTTCTCACTTATGGGCAACATTTCACACTTTTCTATATAAATTGAATTTTATGAAACCTTCAAACATTCAGAATTAATCAAATGAACGGTAGGTTTTTATTGACACCAGTAAAATGAATTTGTTAAAGTGTGGAAACAGCATATTAAAAGAGTCATTTTTGAAGTAGGTTGTTCAGCTGCAAAACACAATGTACATTTTAAGAAAAGAAGGAAAAATTTACAAGAACATTGATTCAGTCTCAGTTTTTTATAATTGGGCTGGAAATCCCTGCCTCTCTGTAATAATTATGTTTATAAAAATACCAGCCAGGCTTCACCAGTCTTCCCTCAACCTCCATCACTAACTTAGCTTTTTTATGTGTAGCTTGCATTTCTGTAACAAAAATAAACTGAATAGAATTTCCCTCTAGAAACAGGATCTATTTCAATAGCCAAACAAAAATTTATAATCAATTTAACTTCTCTAGTACAAACACTCCAGTACAGTCACCCAGATTCAAAGTTTTTTTATGATACAGTCACAGCTGCAGAAGCTCCCTTCATCATGGAAAAAGGCTCTGAACAAAAGAACAATTTGATGATTTTGCTCTTTTTACCTCAGGAAAAACCACTCCAGTTCAAAAAAGAAGCTGAGTCATGGGAAAACATGGACAATCAAAACACAGGCATAAGAGAATCCAACAAAATGTGGGACCAACATATACTTTATGAATTCAGGAAAAAAACAATTGCCTACACTGAAAGGGTCTCCTTGTCAGAAAGCTGGATGACATTTAATTAAATGCAAGCACAGACTTTTATGCAAGAAATTGGATTGTATGAGGATCAACAAGTTGAAGTGCCAGGTCTAGCACTTGGGTAACAATAACCCTATGCAGAGTGGGAAGAGTGGCTGGAAAAGCTGCCCAGTGGAAGAGGCCCGGCACATGTTGCTCAACAGCAGCTGAACACAAGCCAGATTGTGCCCAGGTGGCCAGGAAGGTCAATGGAATCCTGGCCTGTACCAGAAATAGGGCGGCCAGCAGCACTAGGGCAGTGATCATCCATCTGTACTCAGCACTTTGAGTGCTTGCGTTGTGCATCCAGTTCTGGGCTCCTCATTACAAAAAAGACATTGAGGAGCTGAAGCATGTCCAGAGAAGGGCAACAAAACTGGTGAAGGGTCTGGAGCACAAGTCTTACAAAGAACAGCTGAAGGAGTTGGGGTATTTAGCCTGGAGAAAGTAAGCTCTGGGGCAGCTTATCGCTGCCTACAACTACCATAAGGAGGTTGTAGCCATGTAGGCATTGGTCTCATCTCCCAGGTCGCAGGTGACAGGATGAGAGGAAAGGGCCTCAAGTTGTACTGGGGAGGTTTGGATTGGATATTAGCAAAAATCTCTTAACTGAATAGGCTACCCAAGGAAGTGTGGGATCACCATCCCTGGAAGTGTTCAAAAGGTGTGTGAATGTGCTATTTGGGGATGTGGTTTAATTGTGAACATGGCAGTGATAGGTTAATAGTTGGAGTCCATGATCTTAGAGGTCTTTGCCAACATTAAAAACTTCATGATTCTATGATTCCAGCTAAGATCACAAGTAGAAATAAATCTTGTATGTGAAACGATGACAATTAACTGTGGAAAGAAAAGACATGGCAAATAATGCCATCATAAATTATGACACAGCATGTGTCGTAATGACAGACATTTTAGCTTTCAGAAATCAGGCAGAGGTGTTGATTTTCCCTTATTGCTGGAGCCTTCAAGGCTAGCTCCAGACCCCAGCCAGGTACTCAACAAGGACCAAAGGCAAAAGACCAGAGGCTCTTTCTTCTCAGGATGCAGTCCCACCTTTTATTGTGAAACCGATCCAGGGAGTCCAGGAGGCGAAAAAGGAAGTTTCCGCCTCCCGCAGGGGTTTTTAAGCCCTACCAGAGGGGGGAGGGGGAAAGGGACAATGACCAATGGAAAGCAGCCAAGGGAGAAGGGGAGGTGGAGGGATCAGTTACATGTATACCTGAGGAGGGGGGAGGAGTGCAACCTGATAAGCTGTATCTATGTGCGAAGTTAATTCTATTTGTGTACAAATTCACAAACCACCAGTGCAATACAACCTAATGTAACGATATAGTGGAACACAACATAGAGGTATGAAACTTGTAGTGCTAAATAAAAGGATATACAAGAATGTGAAAGTGAGAGAAAGCAGCTTGTTTTTTTCACAGATACTGTTTTCCCTTCTATTAACTGTGTTGCTACTGCATACAGTGGGGGAAAAAACCAAACAAAAACTCTCAGAGTTCCTTCCAGGATAAAGACAGTTCATCAGAAAGCAAACCTATTAATAGATGAAAGTCAACTGGCCAGCAATGAATGTAATAGAGAATCACCAAGGTACACTACCAGCATGTGAACTGCCTCCTGGTTTTGGAGGTGGGGGTTGTAATTTCAAAGTTTTAAATGTTTTAAAGAGTTCCTCTGCCGGCTTGATCTTGCTAGCATAAATCAGTTTTTATAACAGAAAATTAGTTTTCTCCCAGGTTTTAACAGCTACTTCTTTCCATTGTCTAAGAAATTATTTACCAAATTCAACAAATTTAACAACTGCCAGCAATAGGAAGATGACATTCATACCCTCACTCTAACTCACTGCATAACCTAGATCTCTGATTTAATTTAGCAGTGAGAAAATTGTGATTAATTATTTCACTGACAGGATTGCAATAGTGTAACACAGACCTAGTACACAAAACTTTCTGCATGTACAGAAGCCGCAGGATGTTGGCTGGTTGTTTGGTTGAGTTTTTTTGGAGTGGGAGTGTGGATCTTAGAAGGTCCATGTTGGCCTAAAGCTGGAGAAGAACACCAGTAGAACATACTGCTTTCCACTTCTATGAGATTTTTCTCTTTGGCATTAAAACAACAATCCTTCTGTACCTTAAAATTGAAATAAAACTCTTTCCAATATTTTATTTATCTTCTGAAGCCTCTTTATAAAAGTGTCATCAACATGTGGTAACATTCCTTTAGTCAAATGTGTGTGGTTTGCAGTTAAAAAATGAGGGAAATGTCAAAAATTACATTGAATTTCCATGCTGAAGTATTTAGGATCTTAATTGCTAAAATATCCAGACTGGCAAGAAATTAAGAAATTAACTTAACTTGAAGTTTTACTTAATTCTTATTAAAATCAGTGGTCTTCATAAGCATATGTTTTAACTGGGTTAGAAAAGAGAATGTGTTGAAGTCCTTTGAAAAACCAACACCCTACACATCTATTGTACAGATGTATTGAGTTTGAGGACATAAAATACCTACAGGGAGGGATTATTTCTTTCTACTTTAAGCCTAGTGGTGGTGATCTGATGGAGCATCCTGTCTGCATGTAACGAGATTTCCATTCCATCAGTGCAACTGAACCAAATAAAAGTTCATTTGTCAACTAGTCTAGTTGTGAGAAAGTGGCTTTGTGTAAAAGAAAAATACAAGTGAATAGGGTGTCTGCAGCCTCCTCTCTCCTCTCTGTAAATATATTCATGCCTTGCAACTCACAGGCTATTGCAGAATGAAGGAAATAACTTTTTGTGGGCATCTCATATTAAAATATTAACAACTCTAGCAACATATACCATACTTGAGGGAGTTATTCATCTCCCCTCTAGTGCGCCTATCTTCTATCTGCCTTGACTATCTTCTGTGCTGCCGATCTGATGCCAACTGTAATTTCAGTCATGGAAACTTACAGATTTTCATGCATTGAGTTTTTAACCTGAAGGACTTGGTGAATTTGCAAATAAGGGGAAATGTTCAAAGACTCAGAATGGAAGCTCACTCACAGAAACTGTACCGAAGACACATGATATATGATACATATGGAGTAAGTTTAAAACCTCTTGCCTATTTCCCAGGGACAGACACTATAAGGCAGATGGAAGAGCATCACTGCAAAGATTACTGTCCTCTGAGAAACCAAAAAGAATACAAAACTGCCTTTAATAGCATCAGTTGCAGATACAGGAGACTTTGGTTTTCTATTCTGTGTCTTAAGGCCTGATGCTATAGCTGCTGCTATCCCTGCCTGGAGGGCTGGAACTCAGATGCACTACATAAGGAAGGCCAAGAAAAGAATATTCTGAGAATTATTTCTGGAAAGACTTGCAGCCATCATGGTTGACACACTACGGCGGAGATTTAATGAATCACAATGGTCTTCCTTATCGCTCCTTTCGTAAACATTTTCCCCAAGTATGATTGGAAAAAAGGTATCTGCAGACTAGAATGAAGCAATATGTTGCGCATGCTCCAAGTCTCCTACTTCTGCACTACTGAAGCATCCCTCCTGTCCAAAATTCTCTTGCATGTCTGACTCCGCAAATCCGAATGACCTCTGGGAGAGACAAGCTTTGCAGGGATCACACAGTCACAGAATGGGTAAGCTTGGAAGAAACCACAGTGGGACACCTAGCTCAATCCCCCTGCTCATGCAGGATTCCCTACAGTATGTTAATCAGGAGTATGTCCAGATGGCGTTTGAATATCCCCAGGGAAGGAATCTCCACAACCTTTCCGGACAACCTATTCCAGTGCTCAGAAGTTCCTTCCCATGTTCAGGTGAAACTTCCCATGTTCCAAATTCTGCCCATTGCTTCTCATCCTGTTGCTCATCACCAAGAAGAGCCTTGGTCCTACCTCTTGATGTCCTGCCTTCTAATACTTCAGACTGATAGAATCCCCTTTCAGTCTGCTCTCCTCCAGGCAAAACAGTCCCAGCTCCCTCGGGCTCTCCTCATGAATGAGGTGCTCCAGTACCCTCCTCATCTTTGTTGCCCTCCTCTGGACTTGCTCCAGGAGCTCCATGTCTCCCTTGTATTGAGAAGCTCAGAACTGGTCACAGCACTCCAGATGTGGACTCACCAGGGCTGAGCAGAGTAGCAGGATCACCTCTCATGACCTCCTGGCCACACTCCCTAATGCAACCCAAGATACCAGTGGCGCTCTGCCACAAGGGCACACTGCTGGCTTATGGACAGCTTGTTGTACACCATGACCCCTCCTCCAGAACTGCTTCAGAGCAATTCATGCCTGGATTGATGCATGCAGTTCTTTCTCCCCAGGTGCAGGACCCTGCTCTTGCCTTTGATGAATTTCAGAAGGTTCCTCTCCGAACAAGTCCCCAACCTGTCGAGATTCTTCTGAATGGCAGCACAACATTCTGGGGTATTAGCCACTTCTAAGCCAGTACTTATACCTGAGGGACACCACAGGCCTCCAACTAGACCCTGTACCACTGATTGCGACCCTCTGCGACCTGCCATACAGCCCATTCTCAATCCACCTCACCATCTGCTCATCCAGCTCACACTTCCTGAGCTTGACAATCAGAATGTCATGGAAGACAGTGTCAAAAGCCTAGCTGAAGCCCAAGAAGACCACATTCCCTGTTCTCCCTTCATTTATCCAGCCAGTTATCTCATTGTAGAAGGCAATTTGGCTTCTTCCATAGCTATGACATGACAGTAAACCATTAAAGTTCATAAAATATAAATCCGTTAAGTGTTAAGAAAAACCAACTAATTAGCCAATGATCTGGTATGAAAAGTGGGGAAGTCCAATATTCCTTTAGTGAACCGCAATAAATTGTGCTTCAGATTGTCATGAATAGTACATCACAAAGTGGAAGATTAATTATTACATAACTAACAGTTACGTAATAGTTAACATGTTAAACACATGCATCTTACCAGTCTAAACAAAGAGCCAAACATTTATGGTACTAGCCTGTCGCACTTGTCATGCTAGAAACACCACACAAACTCTGACCCGGGTTCAACCAAGAGAACTAAATTTATTACATCACTGACTCCATTATATAGTATAGCAAGCAAACCAAGTGATTGGTAAGCAAAGTCAACACCTCTCCAATCACATTGGTCAAGACAGATGTCCATCAAGAGAACTCCTCCTCCAAGAAAGAATGTAAACATGGTATTGTTTACAGATACATGTGTGAGAAAACAATTTCCCAAAGGTAAACTTCAGAAGGCTGAAAAAGCAGGGCGACACTAGCCAACATACACTAACATAGTTTGTTTCCCTGACATAAACATGTCCCTGCATTAATAAGAAGGCTAGATTTTAAATTTAAGCTTCCATCAGACATGCCAAGTGCACTGGAAATCCTTCATGCATTTATTCATCACATATTGCACACAGCCATATAGCAGAAAGGTTTTTGTTTTATATATGAAGAACTGAAGCAGAGATATTTAAGTCCAGATCACATAAGCTAATCTGCGTGCAACATACCTCAGTCTATTAATGATTTGAACTGGGGCATTCATGATCCTTGCTCTGGGAACAGTATTTTTTCCACAGCATACAGTGTTGATATAATTTTAGTCTTACATTTAGTCACTGGCAACCTGCCCATTTGAGAATTGCCATCTATGAAAAACAATAATCACACCATCTCACAAGGGTTAAATGCAGTCCATTACTTGTTACCAGCCTTTTCTTAGAAATGTAGAGTAATACATTTTTCCAAAGCTCTTTAGCAGCCTGCTGTTTTATTTTCCTAATCAAAATTTCATTCTTTTTTAATTGCTGTGACATTAAGAAAATCAGATGATATGCAAAGGTTTTTCCAAATACAGCATAAAAATAAGGATCTGTAATGTAGTGTGTAACCAAAAAGCAAGAAAAACAAGAGATGGTTATAAGTTTCCGTACCATGCCACAAAAGGGTTAAGAGGAGGCAACCAAAACATGAAGGGATACCAAGGGACACAAAAGTGATGCAAATATTTTAGGAGGCATCTGTGTGAGAGTGTTAGAATATTTATTCCATGGTTATCTGATTGATCACATCCTATACTGGATGATAAAAATAACACGAAGGAGGCAAACAGCTATAAACCCTGAATGATTAGCATTAACAAAGACAGTAATCAGAAAAAAAAAGAACCAAATATATCTGTTTGCACTAATTGTAGGGCTATCAAGAAACAGCAGGCTACATTTGTTCTGGCTGTGATAGAATTAGTTTTCTTCATAGTACTTCATATGGTGCTATGTTCTGGATTTATGACCAAAACAGTGTGTTATAAGTAAAGGGCAGGAGAGCTTTCTCCTTTAAGATGCCTTTATTAGGGATCAGCTTGGATGGGAGGCCTGACGGGTTGCACACACACTGCCGCTCCTACGGGCGACATGGAGGAGGAGGAGGAAGTTTTGCACCTTTGTCGCTTGAGTGCTATGCGGCAGAGCTGGGTCTTCTTTCCTTGCAGCAGACCCTAGGAAGACGCTCTCTCTCAGCTCGAATTCTAGGGCTTACACTAGTTTAGTTCTCTGCAGGTCAGGGTGGCAGGGCAAAACCCCAAAGTAGGATCAGATAAGTCTACCCTTTCCTCAACTTGGGGTGTTGCTCAGGTCCTTTTATTGAGTGGCCTCAATTGTTGTTTAAGGGCTTTTTTCTTCTAAAAGGTGTCGAAGGTTTCCTCATTTGCATACTTAGGCTCTCATGGGATTGCAACACTCTCCTCAAGATGTTAGTGTGTCTCACCATTTCAGGGAGCGGCGGGGGTGACCCCCAACGGAAAGTGATACAAAAACAATTAAATTGAGGATACAGAAATGGGGGAAATGGGGTGATCAAAGCAATTAATTGGGGATACAGATGTAGGGTAGTTAGCACTAGGTAATTAACAATTAACTAATAACTCTTTCAACTGGTAAACCTTGTAACAGTAACTATATATAAAATTGAAGCAGCAACTTATTCACTACAGTGTTGATAACACTGCAATGTTTTTGTTACTGCTAAGCAGCACTTACACAGCACCAAGGCATTACTCTCACACTGCACCCCTAGCAAATACGCTGGGAATGCACAGCAAATTGGTAGGGACACAGCTGGGACAGCTGACCCCAACTGACCAGAGGGATATCCGTATCATACAGCATCATGTTCATATCAGGGAAAAGAAGGAAGAAAAGGGCATTTGGAGTTATGCAGTCTCTGTTCCCAAGTAAGTGTCAGGCATGATGGAGCCCTGCTTTCCTGGGAATGGTTAAACACCTATGCTCATGGGAAGTAGTGAATGAATTTTGTATTTTGCTTTGCCTATTACACTGTCCTTATCTCAAACCACGAATTTTTTCACTTTTACCCTTCTGTCTTGGTTTGAAAGACAGGTGTCTGCTAGGGAAAGGGCACACCATCCCCTCCCCCCTGTCCTTGGGATGGACAATTCAAACCCCTTTCCTCCGAATTACCACAAATTTGAAAAATTAAGGGGGGCTCTCAGGCAAAGATATTGGGAATAGGAGTAGCAGTCTTTTACTAGTATGTATAACAAAACAAATGACAACAACTACTGCATTAACAACAACAACAACAAAAAAACCAGAACCAGGAACCTCGAGGGGTTTTTTCTTCACAAAGCAAGGGTAAGTCTGATTTCGGAACTCCTGCAGGACTCCAAGAGCAGAGCTGGAACGGTGGAAAATCCTAGGTTGGTAGATGAGACAAATCAGGTGGTAGCTGGCACAGCGGGATGTCCCAGCAGGGCAGGGAAGTGTGGGGCTACACCACAGCAGAAAAAAAAAAAGAGCAGCATCGAAAAAGCGGTGGTGGTGGGATGGGCCGGGCCCGGCTCCCAGCAGGGGCAGGAGGAGGCAAGCTCAGAGTTCCTGGGCACATGAGCAGATGATGGTGGCTTTCCAGAATCCAATGGTGACCCATGAACTCCTCTCCCAGCAATGCAGACAGCTTTGCCCTCTTCCCTCCCTGCCCGGAGCAAGAGACACACTCCCTGCCCCCAGCCGTCCTTCCCTGCCCCCCAAACCCGCGTTATTTTCCCCCTCCCAACTTTTGGCCACCTCTTTTGTTTTGTTTGGCCACCTCTTTTGTTTTGGCCAAGTACTCCTCAACTTATTGGGGGAGGGGGGGAATTCTGTAATAAAAAAAAAAGAAACAAATCTAACCCCCAATACCTTCCAATTCTCTCATGCATCCCACCAGGTGTGAGTGAGTGACTGGATGCTTACCAAGGTCAACTCACAACACAGGCAAAATGGGACTTAGCAAATGGTAAAGTTGCAAACTTCAGCACGTTGCAGGCAGTGGGTGAAAATATGACAACTGATGAGGCAATGTGTAGGGCAAGGGAGAGCAGGGAGGAACAGAAGGAGTAGGCAGAAAGGCCTATAAACAGTCAGTCAACACACTCATCACTGCAAGTCTATCTTCTCACTGCCTCTCCTTCAGCCTTCTCTTGATCATTTGCATCTCCATGAACAAAAGATTCATTCCTCCCTTAACAGCAATGCCTCTTGAAAAAAAAACAACAAACAATCAAAACCCCAGCACTTCTGACCATGACAAGTTACCTTCTAGAAGAAACTCCCAGTCTCATTTGGCAGCATAGACTCAATCACTAAAACAATCAAAGGCTATATGGAACATGCCAGGATAACAAATAAATCACACATGGAGTAAGGAGGAAAAGACCTCTGAAAATAACCAGGAGGTGGAAGCAGGGGCAGTACTCCCATGAGTGAAATTTAGCCAAATGCCCTTGGCTGCTTGGCATGAGAGCCTACATGCAATCTCATCGTGTCTGACACCATGACAACCCAGGTTGTACAATGTTTTCTATCTGGAAAGGGAAAAAATGTGATCCACAGATAACTTGTTCTTTATTTCACACCAATTGCTGTGCTCATGTATGTCCTCATATGATATTCATTCTGTACATAGGGATTTTCAACGCCCACATTAACAAAGTAATTCACACTGTTTTGCTCATCCTCTCAGGCCAAGAGTTAAAGAGTAAGCACAAAGAGAGCTACTGAGATATGTTGTAGCAAGTCTAATCAAAAGATTTCTACTGGAACAGAATTCAGCTCCATACCACTTCGGGAGGGCTGCGCATACTTGTCCAGGCAAACACAAATCTGGCAACCCTCCAGAAGGCTATCCTGTTTCATGGAGGTATGATAGCTTGCTAAGACATCCCTCAACTCAGATTGCATTGCTCAATACTGAATACACACAGCAGCAACTCCAGAGGTGAATTCTACCTTTAGTTTTTTGAAGAGACTGAAGTATTTAACTGAGTGTGCTTTTGGGATGCTTTGAGCTGTGGGTAAGGCAAATTTCAGTTTTGCTCCTCCTAAGACTAAGATATACCAACACTCTCCAGCATTGTGTCTTTCATATCATATAACTCTTCACAAAAATTGCTGTCTGGATGAGGAGGTATTTTGAATGCTTTCATAAATATTGAAATAATGTCCACCTGATGGCTCTGTCTAACACTATCTCACATCAATATACTCCAGCAACTCCTGAAAGATTTCAGACTTCATGAAAGAGGCCTCAGGCTGGAAAATGACCATGATTCCAAAAGACTCAGGCAACTGCTGGAATAAAATACTGAAGTGAAACCTCCTCATGAAGCAAGATGAAGTGGACAATTCTTTTATGTACAATATCTGTAAAGAGGGAAAAAAATTAAAACAAAAATCCACCTTAAAGCAGAAAAAATACTTAAAAGTTACATCTTTTAAAGATGCCATCATAAGAACAATACTTCCATCACTTCTGACAGAAGGGTAACCAGACAATTTAAATCCTTGAGGGTCTGTGTTTATGAAAGATGAACCAAAAAGTAAATATATAATGTATAACAAGTATATATATATGTATATATATATATGTATATATATATACTATAATGCTATACCCATTATTTAAATCTCCCTTGGGAAATTCTTAGCATCTGCACTAAACCACAACAAAAATGTGGTTGTCATGTTCTCAGGAAAAGCACACAGATTATATAGCTTTATATCCTATCATAAAAATAGGATATAAAGTCCTGCATAGACTTCAGCTAGAAAGGAAGTATCATTTCTATGGCTAGAAACACTAGCTGTATAAAAAGCATTTTAGTATTAGACTCAGTATAAGGAAGCATCCAAAGGAAAAAAAAAAACAATGAAAAAACATGCCAGTAAATTCCAGTTTCTCTGCTAGAAGCTAGAGGTTTTAAGACTTTCAAAAATAATATCTCAAAATAATAAAAAAAATTAATAACAACTTCAAAACTAAGATAACAAGACAACACGTGATTAGTGAGTCTGAGTATTCAGCTTGAGACTTTTTTTAAAAGGGCCTGACGTATTTTTTCTTCCCCAAATGTCTAGCACCTGAATCTTACTGCCTAAAAATATAAATATTAGAAGTCCTCGGGTACAGTAAAATAGCTGACTTTCAGACAGACAAAACAGAAGATATGGTATTCTGCTGAAACTAAGTATGGTGAACATCCCTACTTAACTGAAGTTCACAAGCAGAGCTGTTGAACTTACTGCACAATGCTTTTGTAGGATTGACCTGCTGTCCAGCAAGCAGCTGCTGCAGCTTCTTGATGTCTATGCATGCTTCAGCCATACTTTCCAGATCTCTGCCTTGAGCAGAACTTTGACATCCATCCTCTGATGCTAAAAGCATAAGGACACAACACTTAGTCCAAACATAAAAAGCAGTTTCAACACCCATAAGAACAAACCTGAAAATTCGCTGAAGCACTGGAACTCAAATAGCTTGTTTTTCAGAACAGTGCAAAGAAAAGAAATCCCAGTTTTCCTACCAAACTGTCAGGAATAATGGAAGAGATTCCCCACCACCACCCCAAACATGAAACAGACACTCCACTGGCCACTTTTTCTTTTAAGATTTCATTTGAAGACTTGAAAGTAGTTGATGCTATTTTCTAAAGACTAAAAGGTAAGTACTGTTATAAGCAACACACTTAAGTAATGAGATCAGACAGACACAAGAGGTAACAGGGAAACTTACCCCAGGGAGGATTTCCCAAGTCTTTAAAATGTGTCGTTACAGATACTAAGTGAGTTTCTATTTTCAAGTTCATTTCACCGCTCAAGTTTGCTTCAATCACCTGCAATCAATCTCAGTTTTAGGCAACCCACTTTCACAGTGCAGAATTACAGAAGAATACAGTTTGGTTTTGTTCAAATAGAAGCTTCTAGGAGTACTTCAGTACAAGTCAACCATACTTTCTGAAAATAGTTTGAGCATTTGACTGTTCAGCTATAAAATGCATTTCCCATCATTCCCATGTGAATTACTCTAGACCAAACTTTCAGAAGTTATGAAAAGAGAGAAATGTAATTGCTCTCCAGTACTTGAAGAACTTCGCTTTGGAAGTTCATGTGGTGAGGAAAAGGCTTCAGAAGTAAGAGACTGAAGCTGAAGAAATGCAAAGATTTCTGAATTTCCATTCAACAAATAGAAAGGCATCAACACAGTCTATATGACACACACAGAAAATGGAATGCACCAGGAGCTGACAGTGCTGCTTTCAAGAATTCAAGAGAGACAATAGTTGGATCAGATCAGTAACTCCAAGAAGGAATTTGAACTGACAGAAATCTTGGAAAAGTGCTAAAAGCTTTCAAATTCCATCCTGAAAGCTGGAAGAAGGAATTTGAAGGAGACTATATATGGTCTGACACAAATCCCAAGCAGATCAGAGGATTCCTAAAGCACAACTAAGCAATTAGTTTCTGTGATTAGATGAATTTTCAGTAATCAAAAAAAAAAAAAAGACGTGTACTGAAACCAGAATCTTGTATAGAATGGAGATGCCAAGCTCCCAAACAATGGACAAGTACTATCAGAAATTGCTTCTAAGTTCATTTTGCAGCACTGATATTGATCAGTTTTATTACCAGGATGCATCTTGCAAAAATAATTAATTGTCACACAATGTTTTTGTTCTCTAACAGCATGAAAGCAAGGTATTTAGTATAAGTTCAATCCCATCATACAACTATCCTGTGTGAGAAAAGAACCTCAGCTCTAGAAACAAAAGCACTGTGCTCAATTTTGTGCTCACTGTGCTCAACTGATGTCCACCAAGGACATGGGGGCAAGAAAGAAAGAAAGTAAAAACTAAGCCCTCAAAAAATCTCACAAAAGAAGAGTTTGACGTGTATTTGCAGGATGACTGCCATTTGCCAAACTGCTAGTAACCCAGGGTAATGTCTCAACTCTTCCAAGTCTTAGAAAACTGAGACTGTTCCAATTTCAGGATTCTCAGTTAAGAGAAAATTTCCTATTTATCAGAACCAGTATGAACAGCATCAAACCGAAACTATTCCAAAGCTCTACACTTACTAACTTTCATGTCAATCAATTATGGTGACTGTGAGCAAAAACAACTAAACAAAAACTGAAGCCCTTTTCTGTCCAACTGCAGAGGGCTTCTTTTAATTAAAAGGCCCACCGGCACTCCAGAAATACAGGGTAGACTGCAAATCCAACATGTCGGTCTAAAGCACAGTGTGACATCCCAGGACTATTAGCAGAATTTCCTTTAAATCCTACATCAAGTTTACCTAAAGTTCATTCACAGACACCTAACACAACACACACTTAATAGGCACTTCTTTAATGTAATAACCTGGAAAGTCTCCAGCTAGCTTCCTGAAGGACTGTCATTTCTTACCAGCTATAAAGAGTGGCTTGTAGCAACACAATGACATGTTCTTTCACAGATTTAGTACAAAGACCATCATTTACTGAGAAGTCCAGGAAAAGCTCTTAAGTATAAATCCTAAAATAAATCCCACAATTCTTTTCAATCTTTACACAGGCTTCAGGTGCCTTGATTTCAATGTCTAACTCATCTCAAAATAAGATAATGTGGCAGCACCAGTTTAGGGCAACATGTTATGTTCCTCATGAAATAACATCTGTAGCATACATGCTTTAAGTGCTTTAACTTACAATGAAATTGCTGAGATTCTTCATTCTTTCCACAACACTCTTCATTGTTTTCAGCACTGGAAGGTAAATACTGACCTAGGAATACATAAGAATTGCATTTGCACAAGTATTTCAGATGTGATTGGGACACATTTATTTCTACTTTTGATTCTATCTTAGTTTGGACTGAGTTATCTATGGCTTTCAGGATGCACAATACCTATCTGAAATCAGCAAATGTCTCAGGAACAGAGGAACTCTTTCCCATTATACCAACAGGCAATCATTCTAGCAATTGCTACAGACATAATATTCCAAGTCTATGTTCAAAACAGAGGCGTGTTTTTGCATATCAGACTCTCACATGAACATCTGTATTACTAAATAGTCAATTACAATAGCCAAAAAGCAAATAACAAGATTCCCATGGAACTGCAGCAGTGTAAATCTGAAATAAAAGAACAAAATACTTCAAGTTTCTTCTTGTAGGTCTTCAGAATCTAAATACTCTTAGCTATAGAGGTAACAGACATCCATAAACTCATATAGGACCACATTTGTACAAGGACCTTTCCTTGCAACTCTGCTAAAAGTCAAAAAGGATATTGAGAGGATATATAAAAAGCAGGAGGATACGCATATCTTTAACTCCGCCAGATAGGCCATAAATTTCAGAAAGAACAGATTATTTGGGCCAATTGGCACCTGAACAGCTGAAACAGTCTAAACTTGTGTGGTTTAGAGGTACTCCAGACTAAAGCCATGCAAGTCCTTTTCTCCTCCCTTCCTTTGCCGTGAACATCACGAAGCAATTGGCAACCACCCACTCTGTTTCCATAGGCTCTGGGCTCTCTGGTCAGAATAGAAGCCATGTTTCTTACACCTCCAAAACTGTAGCCTCCAGTCTTCCCTCTTTCCTTTCAACTCCTTTCCAAACCCCACCAGTAGTATACCCTGCAGCAATATCATTCCACTTCCAAACTCCCCTTTCAGTAGGGAATATAAAAACAGAGGCTTACATCAAAGTCTGGCACACTGGGCTCTCTGAAGTCATTCCACATTCTTCTGGGAATAACTCCCACAGGAATGTCATGTGTCACAATCCTACTGCTGCTTGATAAGGATGGCTTGAGGTAAAAAAGAGAATGCTCTTGCAGTTAAACACAAGACTGGAATTCTCAATTTAAATTTTTCAGATCACTCTGGAAATGCTATAACTACAGGCTCAACACTCAGTTCCAGTTTTCCCTAGGTTCCTATCAATATGCTTTTAAGTGGGCTTTGCTTTCGAATGAGGAAGAGTTTGTGATGTATCAGTCATTAGTTTATCTATAAGCCATCCTTAGAGCCGAAGAGGTGAATCAGCGGAGTTAACAACAAAAGAATCAGAAGTCAGCATACAGTATCAGGAAAACTAAAGGCAAAACACGGAGCCAAACACTGAAACCTCCTTCACCTGCTGGCTTCAATGAAAAGGCAATAATCCACAGAAGATACAGTGGATGAAGGAATGGAGAAAAGTAGACATTTGAAAAAGTTTTTTCAATAACACAGCTTTCTTTCTTCCTTCACCTCCTCGCCTTTTAGAAAATACAAAGCTGGTTCTGTATGCTACCATGATGGCAAGAAAGGCCAGTGAAATGGAAAATGGCACAACGTTTCTTTCGTTTTCTAGAATTACACTAAATATTACCCTTTGATCTTAGGAAAGGCATTAAAAAACTTTTTTATAAGAATGAATGTGAAAGCATGGTTGCACTTACTAGCTCCACAGCAACTCTGAGACAAGGACAGTGTTTATTAGTCAACTTGATCTTCACTGCCTTAGCACTCTGGGCAGTTTTTAATGCTCTCGACAGGTTCTCAGGCACCAACTCTAAATAGATTTCATTGTGCTCTGCAGCTACTCCTTCCATCTGAAATTCATTGAAGAAATTCCCCTACAATTTTTGAAAGTTGAGAAATAAAGCACACAAGAGGGGCAAGTTTTATTAATCAGACCTTAAGCTTAGAACTGCATGTGTACAGCAGAAACTCCTCTCTGCCTGGCATCACCTGAGGAATCACAACAGGCTGCACTTGACTCATTGCTTCAGGCTAAACGAATTAATGTGCTCCCCTAACACTTGATCAGTCCATTAGACAGTAAGTTATGCTTTTCTGTTTTCAGTTTTGGGCAGTCCCATATGGGCCAGCATATACTGAAGCTTTACATTAAAGTGACAATCAAGGTAAAGGGAATGTGCAACCTGAAACACCTGTGCAACCAGACAGACCTTGAGAGACCTGGCACATCGAAGGTGAGGGCTACAAGAAACGCCTCGTACATCGAACCCAATTGCATGCTCTGGTTTTCAACATGTGGCTACTGAACTTCCCTGGGCTCACCTGGCTCAGCTCACACCACATACTGGCGCCTCCATTTGCTACTTTATCGGAGAGGATGAAATACAGCTTGCAGACAGTAAGGCGCAGGATGCAGGTCTTGGCTAACTTGGCGATTGTGTTAATTATACCTGCCAGAGGGAGGGAGGGAGAGAGGGAGGGCGTTATGGCGGTGATCGCTCCATGCACCACGGTCTCTGCGAGACAGAAAAACCTTCAGCCTTTACAAACGCAGCTCGTGCTGCTGCGCAAACTCTTAAACACTTCGGGGCGAAGGAAAGGGCCTCGTGCCACCTCCTCACAGGAAAGGCCTGCGGTTTTCACCTCCCTTCCTCTTTCCTTTGCCCGAGAAACCTGGCCCCAGCCGCCAAGCGAGGCACTGCCGCCCTTCAGCCTGCCCCGGCATACTCACGGCTGAAGTGGTTGAGGCAGGCAAGATCCACGATCTTAGCCCGAAATCGCATGGCGGCGCGGGCCCTCCCGGCCCCTCGCCCGCTCCTAGAAAAGGAGGTCAGGGAGAGAGAGGCCTCACACGGAAAAGATCCGCGAGGGCAGCGGCCATTGTAGCCGCTCGCCGGATGTGCGGCGGCATTGGGCAGGGTCTGGCAGAGGCGGGCTAGACTTCCTTCCGCTGTGCTAGCGGTCGCAATCCGGGCTGAAAAGCTTGGCTGGAAAATGCCTTGGCACCCCCGGAGCATATGTGAGAATTCGTCTATATGGGTCCCAGCCCCGATGTCTTGAGAAATTTATCAAATCCAAGAGGGCCCTTGCAGCAGACACCATCAGCCCCTGACAGGGGCCAAGCCGCCACACTGCCCCACATGACGCGTGGTAAGGAAGGAAAGCAACAATCGTGTTAGAAAGCGGGGCGAACAGAGCTTTGTGAGGGGCCTTTCCACTGCCCCATTGTTAGCTAGGCCACCCAGAAGGGGCTGGGCGACCGAAACTGTTTTGAGAAAGATATTCTCTGTCAGACCGGGCACCTTATGTAGTCAGGCTCTCAGCTTAGTGCATGGTGCACAAGGACTTATGCAAATGTTCGAATAGTTCAAGAAATAGAAAGTGAAGGAAAACTGCTTTACTTGTCTGTGTGCAACATGCCTGTTTCCTACACACGATGTTCTTTGCCTTGATGATTCTGGTTCCTTGCAGACTACAAAGGAACAAAATGCTTCAAAACTACAGCATTTGCAGAGAGACTTTTCTAGTGTTCTTTTTTGGTCTGTCAGGATTGTCTGGTGTTTTTTTGTCACACTGCAAGTTCCCCAGAGCAGCTACATTGCCTGTCTCACATTTAATTTTGAAATATTCTTGGGATGGTGCTCACGTCTTGATGCTCTCTTTCAGTGTAGTCATGAAGAAAATGAAAAGAAATAACCTTGGGTCTGCATAGTGACAGATACAGACACAGTTTCGGGAGGGGTTATTCTCTGCTTATACTGCTCTTAGGCCTTGTAAATTTTGTAGAAATAAGCTGACATTTTTCCTAGAGAAACCAGTGCAGCAGGGTGTCACAAATTCTCATCTAGGATCCTGCCAATTATGCCAATTTGTCAAAGATGTGTGGTTTAGGGTCACTCAAAGAATTATCATCAAAGGTATTAGCTAAAGTGGGGTTAAATATACATTTATAAAAGTGTGACAAAGTTCAATGACAAGTTTCACTCCATCATGAATGAAACATACAAAGAAAAATCTTAGTAGAATAATTTTAGAATGATTTACACAGACACCAAAAGACAAAAAAGAGAAAGGAAGATCCTGTTGAAGTTCAGAGTATACCTTCTTGCTTTCTAAACTTCTGATAGAGCTTAGGTGCAGCTAGGTCCAGTCTTAGTTTCAAACTTGGACAATAGTTTATACCTAACAGAATTATCTCCAACTTTTTCATTAAATACTGCTCCATTAGCCTTTTGTTTTGTAAAACATGGCTGCAGAAGATAAAAGCCCTGATGGTGTGAAATCCCACACATTACATTTGCCAGTTCAACACACTTTCCCTCTTTCACAGACATAGTTGCAGATTGCTTTTAGTGAAATGATTGCTACATGAAGGTTAAGCAGGATTTGTGGAAGGAAGGTTGATCTAATCCTGACACGTGGAAAGACTCTTAAAGGCAAAGCGAGTTATAAAGTAGGTATGTAATTTATTCGGCTGGGTGCATGCGGGATAGGTCTGCAAAGGAATGCGCACCCCTTCGCACAGTCACGTTTTCTTTTATCCTCTAGAATGTTACATATGCATCAAGTGTCACAATACTGCTATGCATATTCATTCCTTGGCTCCCCCCCTCTCCGCATCGTATGCTAATAATTTTATCAGTTTTTTGCGCCTGCACAGTTGTCTCGGATGGTCGTCTCGGGGGTTGCAAGAGATGAAGAAAGTTGTCTTCCTCAGAGCTGAACTTCTGACCCTGCTGCCTTGCCCATGCCCACTGATCCTTTGGTCACAGTTCAAGCTATAAGGCCAGTTTCATCTGGTTCCAGGGGCCCAAAGAACTTGTTATCTCAGTATCCTTGGTAATCTTGCATACTTGTGTCCTGTTCTGGTAAGCATCCTTCCCCTTATCAGACATCCTTGCAATCCTTCTTGCTGTTCTTGCACGTAGTCCTGACCTTTTCCTTCTCAAGCGACTAATAACAGTACAAAACCGCAGCAAATATTAAGCAATGCACATCATCTAAATGCCTATTCTTAATCAATACCTTCTAATTTCTATGATTAATATCCTCTAGTTTCTAACCCCATGCTTCAATCCCTTTCAAGTTGTGGCATCCTGATACATGTGGATTGCATAAGGTTTAACAGACCCACATGATTTGCATTTTCTGCCTTTGACTGTTGTTTCCCGGTTTGACCCTGGCCAAACTCCAGGCACCCACAAAAGTCACTCACACGCACCCTCCCTGCCACAGCTTGGCAGAGAGAAAAAATTAACAAAGTGTTCGTGAGTTGAGATAAGAACTGGGAGAAGACACTCCAAGGGCAAAACAAGCTCAACTTAGAGGTACAAAGTGGATTTATTACTAACAAAATCAGAGAATGATAATGAGAAGTAAAATAAGCTCTTGAAAAACACCTTTCCCCAACCCCTCTTCCCTTCCCACCAACATTGCAGGGAGACAAGGCATGGGGGTTTTTGGTCAGTTCATCACCTGAGATCTGCTGCTACTCAGAGTCCTTCCCCTGTGAGACAGTGGGGTCCCTCCCATGGGAGACAATTCTCTGTGAACTTCTCCAGCATGGGTCCACTCTCATGTGCAGCAGTCCTCCCAAAACTGCTGCAGTGTGAGTCCCTCCCACAGGCAGACTCCTCCCAAAACTGCTGTGGCGTGGATCACTCTTCCACGGGGTGCAGTCCTCCAAGGACAGGCTGCTCCAGCTTGGAAGAAGGAACCCTCTCTCTTCACTGGCTCTTCCACTGGATCACAGCCTCCTCCAGGCATTCACCTGCCCTGGCATGGGCACGTCCCCCACGGGCTGCGAGTGGATCTCTGCATCCCCTGTGGATCCCTAAGGCCTGCAGAGGAATCTTGGCTCTGGCGCCTGGAGCACCTCCTCCCTGTCCTTCTTCACTGACCTTGGTGTTTCCATGTTGTTTCCTTCACATGTTCTCACCTCCTCCTCTTCTCTAGCTGGAATTCAAACTGTGCCACCACTTTGTTTTCATTTTCTTCTTAAATCACAGAGGCGTTACCGTCATTTCTAATTGGCTCAGGCTTGGCCAGTAGCATGTCCACCTTCAGAACCATCAGGGATTGGCTCTGCCAGACACAGTGAAAGCTTCTATCAGCTTTTCACAGAAGCCACCTCTGTGGCCCCCCTGCTACCAAAACCCAGGCCATGCAAAACCAACACATCTGGACAGAAGTTGGTTCTCTAGCTTGTTTTCTAGATACAGTCTGTTGTTAGAAGTACTTTATAACCTCTGAAGATTAGGCTGCAATGAGAAGACAGACTTTATGTATACAAAAGATTCCCAAAATTGCCTTAAATAATAAAGAACAGGGAATTAATAACCAAGATGGGCATCAAAAATAAATTATTATATGCCACATGTACACCCAGAAGACTGCAAAAAATTAAAAAGGCTTTATATTGCTCTGTGCTTTCATCACAGTTGACTGACAGGTTCTACTTCAGGGGTTCAGGCCAGGCAGGAGCCATTTATTACTATAGCTGTAGAAAAGAAGGCAGATGGACAGAGGTTCAGGTCTCTATCCATACTGGCTTAAAACAGAAGTGCTAGGGTATATCACATTGACAGCAGATATAAACAGCTTTGTGAAGGAGCCTTGATATGGCAGAGCAGCACTGACAGAGTAGGAAAATGTCACAGCAGTTGTACCCCTCTTCTAATAACTCAGAGCCTATGTGCTGTCTGTGGATCTTCTCAACCTGTCACCCTCTTGCTTGTGACACTGCTATATCCATTGTCAGCTTTTAGACCTAGTGAGTACTGCTGCCACACAATTACTTGTGATCAAAGCCAATTTCTTCTGCAGTATTTGCTTGGTTGATGTATTTTTTCCAATTTTTCTATTAGTTATTTACACAATAAATGGATTATACATGCATTTGAAACCTTGAGTTCTATGTTTTTAAGCCCATCTAAATAACTTTATAATTATTTAGGAAAGAAGGCATTCATACTGCTTAGGTTGCTTGATGGAGAGACAAAAAAAGTGAAACAAAAATCTGAGAATGTCAACTCTGTGAACCAGAGGGACACTGAACATATCACTACAGAAAATGAATAGGTACTAGAAAGGGCTCTTTCTCTGTAAAACAGTTTTAACTGTACTATTAAGTCCTTTCCACATTAATTTGATCTATGAATGGGTATTATTGTAACTGATCATCTGGCTTGAAAAGTCTGTGTGATTTGATCCCAGTCTGCTGAAGCTCAGCTCTGAACAGTTCTATATGACTGGACTGAAGAGGTAGTAAAGTAACATTAAGGGGTTTTTTTGGCTGTAATGGAAAACTTCAGTATTTTTACATAAATGAATTGAAACTGACCATAATGTATATCTAGATGTTGTGTACAATTGCACTTAATGAAACACATCTTTTTCTTACACTGTTTCAAAGTTGTTCTATATTAAATGTGCTTTGAGCAAGGAAAGTATAGTACAACAAGCCTACACAAGCCACAAAACTATCAGTTTCAAAATACAGTCTTTAACATATTTTTGTAATGATATGGTTAATGGATCCATTGTGGTGCATCACAAATTAAAAACATAGTAATTTAGATATGAAAAAACATAAAAAGTGAAAATGAAATTAAGAATAAAACACAACCCGCAGTGAGAATTCAAGAATTATTTTCTATCATCATCAACACAAAACTGGAACTGAAGTTGTTTTGACTATAGGGACAATCATGACAAACTATTTTCATTTTACCTAAAATAAGTTGCATGTATTTCATTAAAATAAAATTTCCTTCAGGATTCTTACAGAGGAAGTGCTTGCCCCTCTTTGTACCTTCATGGCAAAGTAATTCACATTAATTTTCAATTAATAGGCCTTGTTTAGATGCTGTCTACATGCTGTTTTGCTTTTTGGGTTTATTGTTAAAGTGAGCAAATCACATAACACCGCTAGTGGGAAATCCTGCCAGCTTGTAGAGAAAACGTACCAGATGAGAAAATAATATGCTAGATCTACAGACAGGCTGATTGCCTGAGAAGCATCTGTCTTTATTTTTGCTCATATTTATTGATTAAAGGGGTATATGGAGAGCCAAAAGGACTCAAAATCTTTTAACATATGGGGAGATCATGTCTTCAGCTGAGACTTGCTTTTGGGCCAATATTCCAGCAGTTATGAAGCTGACTACTAATATTGAAGCATAGAAGCACTGAGCAATTTATGCCTAAAATACTGTGATTAAAAAAAACACCCCCAAACAAAACCCAAACAGGTTACTGCCTGTGCATTCAATAATGAATTCATCATCATCCACCCAATTAGAGAGGCAAAAGCCCAGTTAGAACTCCAACTGGCAACTTCTGTGAAGGACAGTAAAAGATATTTTTATAAATACATTAATGGCAAAAGGAAGGGTAAGGACAACCTCCATTCTCTGTTAGCTGCGGGAGGGAATTTAGTAACTAAAGATGAGGAAAAGGGAGAGGTACTGAACACCTTCTTTGCCTCAGTTTTCAACAAGAAGACAGGTTGTCCTCAGGACAGCTGGCCTCCTGGGCTGGTAGATGGTGTCAGGGAGCAGAATAGCCCCTCTGTTATCCAGGAGGAAGCAGTCAGAGACCTGCTGAGCCACTGAGATGCTCATAAATCTGTGGGACCAGATGTGATCCATCCTAGGGTGATGGGGATACATCCTCGGCAGAGGAGCTTGCAAAGCTGCTGTCCATCATTTACCATCAGTCCTGGCTCAGTGGGGAGGTCCCAGATGACTGAAATCTGGCCAATGTGACTCCCATCCACAAGAAGGCCTGGAAGGAGGATCCAGGAAACTACAGACCAGTCAGCCTGACCTCAGTACCTAGCAAGGTTTATAGAGNCAATCTGTTGGAGGATCAAGGACTCTGCAAAGGGACCTGGACAGGCTGGATAGATGGGCCGAATCCAATAACATGAAGTTTAACAAGTCCAAGTGCTGAGTCCTGCACTTTAGCCACAGCAATCCGCTACAGTGCTACAGGCTGGGGACAGAGTGGCCGGACAGTGCCCAGGAGGAAACGGACCTGGGGATACTGGTCAACAGCTGACTGAACAGGAGGCAGCAGTGTGCCCATGTGGCCAAAAAGGCCAATGGCATCCCGGCCTGTATCAGGAATAGTGTGGCCAGCAGGACCAGGGAAGTCATTCTTCCCCTGTACTCGGCACTGGTGAGGCCACACCTTGAGTGCTGTGACCAGTTCTGGGCCCCTCAGTTTAGGAAGGATGCTGAGATTCTTGAATGCACTCAGAGAAGGGCAATAAGGCTGGTGAGGGGCTTGGAACACACGCCCTGTGAGGAACAACTGAGGGAGCTGGGTTGTTTAGCCTGGAGAAGAAGAGACTCAGAGGTGACCTTATCAGTCTCTACAACTTCTTGAAACATGGTTGTAGTCAGGTGGGGGTTGGTCTCTTTTTCCAGGCAGCAGCTGACAGAATGAGAGGACACAGTCATAAGCTGTGCCAAGGGAAGTTTAGGTTAGATATTAGAAAGAAATTCCTCATTGAAAGAGTGATTGTGTGCTGGAATCATCTGCCCAGGGAGGTGGTGGAGTCACTGTCCCTGGACATGTTTAAAAAAAGACTGGATATGGCACTTAGCGGTTGAAGACGAGGTGTTAGGTCATAGGTTGGACTAGATGATTTTAAAGGTCTTTTCCAACCTAGTTCTTTCTGTGATTCTGTGATCACCAGAAACTCTTTGGAGACAGGCTTGTGACTGTATGTGAAGCCCAAGGAGATGAGTTGCAGCAAGTACTGGGCTTTTTCCTACTTGATGCTTAAACCATGTCAGAATTCATTCTGTTCTAGTCAAAGCATGGCAACAAGATGCAGGTTTTATTTAGAAAACACAGGCCATTTTCAGTAGCAAACATTTAGACATCTCTAGGGTGATGTGGCAGCTGAAGGAATTTGAGCCATCTGAGACTAAAATTCAAAATAATCAGAACCCAGGGCATTTGCATAAATATCTCCCTTATTTTCCTTCTACCTCCCATTACCTACCTATTTGTTTAATTAAGTTTCAGAATGTAGCTTTTTTCAAATTTTCAACTCAAATAGTCCAAAAAGTAATTTCATAATGTGAGTTGCATTAAATTGAGTGTAATAGATGGGGTCAGAGCACCCCAAATCATTAGTATTTCATGGATTAATAAACCCCTGAACAGTTAAACAAGGTTCAGAATTTTGCAAATCAAAGCTTCAGCCTATTCAGGCCAGTAACAGTGTCATTACAAAGCCTGTCTCTGAAGAAATCCTTCTTGCTAATTTGTCAGTCTTTTGAGAGTAGTCTCTGACTTTTCTTGAAGTGAAAATTTAGGTATAGTGGGAAGAATGTAAGCTAAACGATGATACTCCAAACTGTTTTAATCACCAATAGAAGAAAGAAGCTAATTTCAGCTTCTTTATAACAAATCTTCAGATTTTCTTTATTGGTTTCCACTCATACATGCAGTTGCATCAATTAAAACAGAGTACAGCATGTAATTTTGTTAGTAATTTCAAACTGGAAAACTTGTAACTGCTTTGGTCTTATTCTAGTGTCCAGTTCAAAAATCCTTTTTGTTCAAAACAGGCAGGTGAAAGCAGAAGCTATGGAAGACCATACATCAGTTTCAGAGGGCTTGATAAAATAACTAGAGCTTAAAATTAAGTATGCCTGGAGTCCAACCTTTTTTCTTTTATGAAGACAAAGAAATAATTCACACTGAAGAAGATTTGCTACTATACCTAGAGAGGCAAAATCATCCTGGAAAATACCCTAGTGATGTAACAGGTAGCCTAGCTCGAAGATGCTACTTTTTGTAGAAACAATGTTAAATAAAAGGTATGTATGTCCAAAATTAGTATTCCAGCAAGGGATGACGGAGTAAACAATCAAATAATTCTGCCAGTATAACATGTTAGGATACAGGCACTCTAACTTTTAGTATGAAGGCAACTAAACAAGAAAGGTAGATAAATAAAATTTTTCCTACAACTTATTCCAGCATCCTGTTCATGTACACACAGACGAAGTTACACTGCTCTCCAATATTTATGACAAGTTCCTTTTCCTGGAGTAAATACATATCAAGGATTTTTCAAATATCAAATAATACAGTTATGAAGTCAGAAGCCTAGAGTCAGAATTACCCTTATAAATAAACTATTATAAGTTTACTGTCTCCTGTATTTGAGTTAGATTAAAATACTCAGCTCTAGCAGTTCTCCTGACATGAATTTTGACTATTAGCATTTTGTCTAGCTTTAGGTTGTTGACATTAATGTCTCAACAGTTGAGACAGCTTTTCATGTTTTAGTTCAGGAATATGAGAAGGCATGGAGATCAATACTTTTATTGTCAACTTGTGCTGTCTTTTGTCCTTCTTCCACTTCAGATATTTTGTGCTCTTTTTAGTGCAAGAAGGGTGAATGAAGGTTACACATAAAATCCCCAGAGCCTTCACAATCACCAAAATGCCCAGGGTCCCAGACATCGTACACCCTTGACCTGAGGCAAATTAATTTCTATTAATCCCTACTGGAAGCCTTCATTATAGACATCTGTAGCACTGCCTGTTGTGCACAAGTATCATCAATACTACTAGATTATTTTTCATTGACCAAGTTGTCTGTGGTAAACACACTGAGGTCAATTTGATGTCCAGAGTGCTAGCAGCTATAGCTGCAACTGAAATCAACGGCCACTTCGCTCTACACAATTTCACCTCAGAGGAAAAAAAACTGTCAGAGGGCTAGGAGACTCCACTGGTAGTCATACTTGGAAGAGGCACAAAAATAACAATCATATCAGCACCACAAAACTCTGTCAGAAGTTACAATAAGAATCTGCATTAGCAAAGCTCACCCCTTCATATGGGCACAAACACGGAGTGAAAATAGAAAATTTCAATAGTTTTTTTAAGCTGCTTCCCAAACCCCCAAAGCATACCAGAAACCTTTGGAGAGATGGCCAGAACTGCAGTGTTATGGGCAATTCATTCAGTGAAATTACCTCAACAGGTAACTTTCTGCTGCCCCCCAAAATAGTATTTATATAAACTAGAAACACAGTTTACTCTTTGTTATTTAAAAAGATCAACAAGAACACAATGGTGTTTGTCTCTTTTATTATGAAAGATATAAAAACAGAGTGTAGTGAAGCTATCATTAGAAACATGAACTTTTTTTGAACCAACTATTTACACACACAAAATTCCCCAAGTGGAACAATACCAAATGTGAGACACATCAGAATACACAATATATACAAGTTCAGAGATTTAATATCTCTGTTACTCCATACATGATCGCTACACAAAAAGTCATCCTATCTGTTTTCCAAAAGTATTTTAAATTAAATTTATGAGACAACCCAAGCAAGATAAAGCAGGATCTGGGGAATGTTCTACTATCTGAATGGTTACTTTATAAAAATAGCAGAAAACATTAGAGCCAGGTTTTCAAGTCACACTGAACATTCTGTCAAATAGTCCATACTCCAAACTGATGCAGGTAAAAGAATGAAAACTGTTACTGATTTTTATTGTCATCAAACCAGAAATATCTCAGGAGTTCAAGATGCACTCATTTTCAGATCACTACTCAGCTACTAGGAAAAGCAAGTATTTTTGTTTATTTTAAAAAAACTCTTCCTTCAAACAGAAAAGCCAAATAAAATACTTGACCTTGCTTTGCATCATCAGACATTCTGATTAAAAACATGAAATACAAGAAGACACACCACATTGTATGGTTTTTAACTGGAACCAACTACTGCTTAATTGGTAAGGCACTTCTTCCTTTAGATCAGTCCACTTCCCTACATTTTAGTTTAGCTCCGTTTCACACAGAGAAGTGATTTCAGCTATGCCATCTGTGATAGCAGAAGGGATGTTGTTAAGAACTTTTGCTCTCCAAGCATGGATGGCCTCAACAATACCTTCTGGATTGCTTGAACCCAAGTCACATAGTGAATATATGGCTGCCAGCTGCACACCCCAGGGAACACCTGCAAAAAGAAACTTTGATAAGCAAGAATGTTTTGGGGAATCTTGAATCTATAGGAACTATTTTTCAAGAACTGAAAATAAAACACATCAACAGTTGTGATGCCTAACACTGTAACATAGAAAGATCACAACCTGCACACAAATTCCATAACATCTCATTTTATACTAGCACTTTCCAATTTTCTCAATTTAGCAACTTTTCAGTATTCAAAAGGCATACAAGAGTTGAGAATCTAGTAACTTTAGTTAAGCATAATCAGACTTAAGAAAACAGTAAGGTTTACACTGAGTCTGAAACACAGACACACACTGTACACCTTAGACCACCAAGTTAGAAGAACTTGAGATTGCAAGGAAGAGAAGTTACACAGGTGGTTCAAACCAGCTCCCTAACATTAACAAATGCTGCACTGCAAAATGTACCCTGCTGCCCTAACCGCTGTGTTTCGTCTCATCAATATCTTGAACTGTCTTTCTCACAATACAACAATTTTGTTAGTACTAAGCTTCAGAATAAATTGCTCAGGTAAAAAATTAGCTATTACTGCTCAAGTTTCAATCACCCTTCAAGTGATCTTAACTTGATCACCCTTTAAGTGATCTCTAATGCAGCTGATAGGCTCTTAAATTAAACAGTCCAATTCCAAGGTATCTGAAACCATCTCAGAATTTTTCTGTCTCAAACAGCAGGTAATACTGTTAATAACTCATTAACTTTGTAAGAGAAAAGGACTCAAACTGAAAACTGTTTGACCTGTTATGCACTAACATAAACTGCAAAGCAGGCTGTTTTGCCATACATGCCTTAATTTATATTCTCGCGTTGCAAAACTTCACATTGTGGATGTTACACTCAAGTTTCTCTAAAAAAGCATTACCTTCCTCTTTTGCATGCTGTACAAACAGTCCAATTACTGAACTAATATTCTTCACTGCAGCAAGACAGCCTTCCTTCAAACCTATTTGTCCTAATCGACCTGAAAGAAAAAAAGGTACTACATATCTGACTATTTAGACACTCAACTTCCCACCTTTTATACTTCCCCACTGTCTGTTGAAGTATCAATAGAAAATGCACATTTTACCTACAAAAAAGTAATTCTTGTTACCATGTTATCTTGGGAAATTAGTTGTCCTATTCCTTGTATAACTAAAGACCTCAATACATTTTTCATCAGATTGATTCAACCTCTCATAGGTTTACAATTTTTAAGTGTAAAACTCAGAAAGAATGCTATTTTTGTTTAAAAAACAATATCATATAGCCTACATACTGAAAATATTTATTGAAACTCAAACGATATCTATTTACATCAAATGCCACTAGATCCCAAAAATATTAAAAAAAATTTTAAATCTAACTTATATTATTATGGTATTAAGTTGCATAAAACCCCATATTTTATATTGCTGCAAACCATATGGCATGAAGCTGTGTCATGGGAGGTTTAGGTTAGCTATTAGGAGAAGGTTCTTCATCCAGAGGGTGATTAGGCACTGGAGCAGGCACCTCAGGGATCTGGTCACAGCACCAATCCTGTCTGAGTTCAAGATGCATTAGGCACATGATGTGA
>WAAE01001550.1:33249-52135 GCA_013400495.1 Nicator chloris | reverse complement strand
TCTGCTTTAGGAAGAGGGAGGAGGAAAAGAAAAGAGAAGTTTTGAACAATCCAGTGAAAATGAAGAAAATCAAAGCCTTGGTAGGTGCGAGCCAGGGAAGGAGCAAAAATCAGAAATTTTATTGTTCAGGACGAGGAGCTGGGCTCTGTTTGCTCCTTAAACTCCTCAATTTTGAGAGAAAATCTCATTAAACGAGATTTTCTACCTTTAAATTTATACATTTACAAATATCTCTACATTTTTCCAGAGATGTTTATAATTCTAAACACTGCAAAGACTTGATCCACACCTTTAAACAGAAAAAAATCTGCAAATGTCTTTCAATTAAAAACGTAATTTTCATTAACGTCCCCACATTTCTCTGTTTCTCGTGAAGATTTTTTCCTTTTTGGCTCAGGTTTTGTGCCAGGAGCTTTTCCCAGGGGGGAATTCTGGTGTTTTCCCTGTGATTCTGAAGGAATCTTTCTTTGCCTTTGCAGCTGCAGAACAGTTTGGATAAAAAGGAGAGGAAGAAGAAGAAGGAGAAGAAGAAGAAGCACAAGAAGCGCCGGCGGCGCAGCTCCAGCAGCGACAGCTCCAGCTCTGAGGAGGAGAGGGGCAGAAACAAGTCAGTTTTTCATTTTTATTTTTATTCCTGCTTGGTTTTTCAGCTGCTCTCCCTGAGCTGTGTCTTCCTAATTCGTGCTTTTCGTTAAATGTTTGGTTAAATGTGGTTTTGCTCCGTTGGTTTTGCGTGGTTAGCGTGTGATTGAAAGAGTTGAATGGTAAAAATGGAGTTATTCTCGCAGTTCATCTGCTTCAAAAGGATTTTGTTTTCTTTTTAGGTCTCAGAAAAGAGTGGACAGTTCTTCCTGGAAGGCTGCTTCTTCCAAACTCCCGGGATATGGCTTACAGGTACACCCTGAGAGAGGGAAAACCAGGAGTTTTGGGAACAGGATTATGAGTGGGACGTGATTTAAGAAATTTTTACATTCGATTTGGAGCCATCTGAGCTTTGAAATTCAAATTATTCAGAGCTTGGCTGGACTTTTGCTCAGAATTCAGGATAAGGTTTGCTCAGATCCTCCTCATTATCCATGGAATGTGTGGGAAGGGACATCAAAACCCATCCTGTCCCATGAGCAGGGACAGCTGCCACTGTCCCAGGCTGCTCCTTCCAAAATCCCAGGATATGGGTTACAGGTGCATGTGAATCCCACCCTCAGTGCCCTGAGTCAGGGAAAAACAGGGGTTTGGGAATTCCTGCAGCAGCTGGAACAGGATTATGAGCAGGACATGATTTAATAAATTTTAGATTTGATTTGGAGCCATCTTAGCCTTGAAATTCAAATCATTCAGAGCTCGGCCGGACTTTTGCTCAGAATTCAGGATCAGGTTTCTTCAGATGCTCCTCATTTTCCATGGAATCATGGAATGGGTGGGAAGAGACATCAAAACCCCCCCAGTGCCACCCCTGCCATGGCAGGACCGGTGTCCCAGGCTGCTCCAGCCTTTCCTGGGACACTTCCAGGCATCCAGGAGCAGCCACAGCTTCAATGGGAACTCCACCCCAGGGTGGAATTCCCTCCCTCAGCTGTGCCAAGCCCAAACCTCCTCCCCTGTGGCCCCGTGTGAGGGCTGCTGCCACCCCCGTGTGAGGGCTGCTGCCACCCCCGTGTGAGGGCTGCTGCCACCCCCGTGTGAGGGCTGCTGCCACCCCCGTGTGAGGGCTGCTGCCACCCCCGTGTGAGGGCTGCTGCCACCCCCGTGTGAGGGCTGCTGCCACCCCCGTGTGAGGGCTGCTGCCACCCCCGTGTGAGGGCTGCTGCCACCCCCGTGTGAGGGCTGCTGCCACCCCCGTGTGAGGGCTGCTGCCACCCCCGTGTGAGGGCTGCTGCCACCCCCGTGTGAGGGCTGCTGCCACCCCCGTGTGAGGGCTGCTGCCACCCCCGTGTGAGGGCTGCTGCCACCCCCGTGTGAGGGCTGCTGCCACCCCCGTGTGAGGGCTGCTGCCACCCCCGTGTGAGGGCTGCTGCCACCCCCGTGTGAGGGCTGCTGCCACCCCCGTGTGAGGGCTGCTGCCACCCCCGTGTGAGGGCTGCTGCCACCCCCGTGTGAGGGCTGCTGCCACCCCCGTGTGAGGGCTGCTGCCACCCCCGTGTGAGGGCTGCTGCCACCCCCGTGTGAGGGCTGCTGCCACCCCCGTGTGAGGGCTGCTGCCACCCCCGTGTGAGGGCTGCTGCCACCCCCGTGTGAGGGCTGCTGCCATCCTGTGTGAGGGCTCCCGCCATCCCCGTGTGCTCACCAGAGCTCTCTGGGTTGCAGGTGAGGGATCCCGAGCAGAGCCAGCGCTCCCGGAGCTCCCCGAGCCACGACAGAGCCCCCCACAAACCCCGGGAGCGCTCCCGGAGCCCGTCCCGCTCTCCCCACGGACATTCCAGCAGGAGGAACCCCGACAGGGGCTCAGGATCTCCCTCCAAGCACAGCAAACTGTGAGTGGGGCTCAGCTGGGCGGGGGAAGGCACAGGAATTCCCTGGGATCCCATCCCTGTTAGGCCATCTCCCACGTTTGTCCAGCTGCTCCCAGGAGGGGACAATCCCGGTTTTTATTGGGGTCACCCTCTGCAGTCACACCCTTGAGGCTGGGCTTTGCTTGGGCTCCCAGTTCTCTTCAAACTGATCATTCAGAGCTGTTAAATTGTCTTTATTTAATACAGATAAAATCATAAAAACAACAGGTATTGATTGCTGATGGAATCCCAGTTCTCTTTAAGCTGATAATTCAGAGTTGTTAAATTGTCTTTATTTAATACAGATAAAATTATAAAAAACCAGCTATTTTTTGATTGCTGATGGAATCCCAATTCTCTTCAAGCTGATCATTCAAAGCTGTTTAATTATCTTTAACACAGATAAAATTATAAAAACAAGTAATCTGTTGTTTGCTGATGAAATAATGAAAAACTGAATTCCCAGTTGATTCAGAGCAGGATTTGTTTCCTGAGTGCCCAGGTAACAGCCCTGTGGCTGTGGGAGACACCTGGGCCTCAGGATGTATAAAAAACCCCAGGGAGTGTTAATAAATGTGATCAAGTGTGGATTTTGGTGCTGATGAGGAGGATTTTGGTGCTAATGAGGGGGATTTTGGTGCTGATGAGGGGGATTTTGGTGCTAATGAGGGGGATTTTGGTGCTAATGAGGGGGATTTTGGTGCTGATGAGGAGGATTTTGGTGCTAATGAGGGGGATTTTGGGCTTGCAGGCACAGCAGCCGGGAGGAGAAGAGCAGAGCCAGGAGCCCTTCCCCAAAAAAGAGCTTCAGGCGCCAGCACCCCTCGGGCTACACCAGGTCAGTGGGACCCTGTCCCTGTCCTGGGGCACCTGGGGTCCAGATTTTCCCCTGGTGGCTGGAGTGGGACAGGTGAAACACCCAAAAAACCACACAGAGGAGCCTCAAGGGCTCACCTGAGGCTTGGCTGTTGGTTGACACCTTCCCAAAAATGCACGTGGTGCTGGTTCTCCTGCAGGGCAGGAGTGGGAATTCTTTGTCTCACGGAGTGTTAATTAAGAGGTTCTGTTCTGTCATTTAAAAAAAAAAAAAGATCCTGACAGCATCATCTTGGAGATCAATGAAAACCAATTAGGAGATGAATTAAAGAGGGAGGAAAGAGGCTCCTTGCTGGGATGTGGAATATTTAATAATGTCCTCACAAGCTTTGCTGCTTGGCTGCCAAAGACAAAAATCCCCCTAATCTTGGGGGTTGTGAACCATCTTTGGTTGATCTGAACCTTCTCCAACCTGAACAATTCCACGATCCCAAAGAGTGGGAGGTGAGGGGCGTGGGGGCCCAGGGTGCTGCTTCTTCACAGAAAAATCTCTCCAGAGGTGTTTTCCACCCAAACAGGAAGATCTCTCCTGAGGAACTGGAGCGAAAACGGCAGGAAATGATGGAAAATGCCAAGTGGAGGGAAGAGGAGAGAGCCAACAACCTCAGGAAGCACCGCAAGGAGGAGGAGCTGGAGCGGGAGCTGCAGAAACTCGACGCCAGGGATGGGAAATTCTTCCAGTGAGTCTTTTACCACCTCCTCATCCCAAGGGGAATCCAGGTTCTCAGGGATGGCCTCAGCGTCTGGGATCATGGAATTACACATCTGCCCTGGCTCTTACAGAACTGGTGACATCTGCTGTTCCCAAATTTTCCCCTCAACCCAAAAAGTGGTTCTTGCTGATTGGGAGTCTGAGCCAAGCTGGGTGTTGGTGATGTTTTGCCACCCTGGGAGTGTTTTATATGCAGATATTTAGAAATTCTCTGCCTTTGGGAGCTTGAAGCAGTTTGAGGCCTGCAAGTCCCTGTGGGACTGGAATCAGTGTTTGACAATAAAACCTCTGAATACAGGTGGCCATTTAATCCCTTGTGCTCGTGGCAGCAAAGCCCTGAAGCTGCCCAGAGCTTTGGGATCACAAAATCACAGAATTGTGGAATGGTTTGGGTGGGAAGGGACCTTAAATCCCATCCAGTGCCACCCCTGCCATGGAAGGGACACCTCCACTGTCCCTGGGTGCTCCAGCCTGGCCTGGGACACTTCCAGGGATCCATGGGCAGCCACAGCTGCTCTGGGAATTCCATCCTGGCCCCTCCCCAGCCTTGCAGGGAGGAATTCCATCCCAATATCCAGTCTCTAATCCAACACTGCTCTCCTTCAGTCTCAGAGCTGTGATTTCTCTCTCTGCTCCCGTTCCCTGCAGGCGTTTGAAGCTGGAGAGTGCCTCCACCTCCAGCCTGGAGGATCGGGTCAAGCGCAACATCCACTCCCTGCAGAGGACTCCTGCTGCCTTGGAGAAGAACTTCATGCAGAGGTGAAACCTGGCCTGCCCCTGCCCCTGGGCAGGAGCTCAGTGGACAGTTGTTCCCAGAGGTGAGAGCTCTCCAGGAACAATTCCAGCTCCCAGAGAGGCGCCGGATCCCGGAGCTGAGCCCTCGCAGCGTTCAGGACTTGGGGCTCTGTGTTTGGGGCCTCGTGAGCCCCTTTGTGTTCCATTTCTAAGGTGTTGGCAGAGCTTCTCCTCCTCTCCCCACCCTGACTGGTGTCACTTTTGTACATCATTACCAAACTCTGCTGGGTGGTCACTGCTTCCTCCCGTGCCAGAGCTGAAGGTCTATTTTTGTTAATCCTTAAAATCCAGAGCAGAACCGATCCACACGAGGTAATTCTGTGGAATTTGACAGAACTACACGAAGCCCGTTCCACACCGTCACCGTTTGCATCCACACCTCACGGTGTGGTGTCTGTGGCTGGCATTTGGTGGCTCACAGATTTATTTCATTCGTCTTTGACCCAAAAGAAGCAGTTTCTGAGGGGAAAAAAGGGGAGCGTAGCTAACAGAGCAAATATTTCTCTGGGATTTTGTAATGTAAGTAATGTGTATATGTACAGCAGTGTAGATTTATTTTGCCTTTTTAATGAAGAAACTTCACTGTCGTTTGTTAAATGGCCTTTGTGGCCCTGGGGGGGATGGGAGGGGCAGGGGGGAATTGGCTGTGGGTGGGAGGGGTTGCTGAGGGTTCGGGAGGCTGCAGCAGCCCCTTGTCGGGTGTGTCCGGCCCGCAGGACGCGCCGCGGGGCCGGAGGGGTCCCCGCTGTCCCCCCGAGGGTCCCGGTGCGGTCCCCACGCAGCCGCGGGCCCTTTAAACGGCGGCGCGTGACGTGTGTAACAGCCCATTCATAATTCCAGCCGCCTCGCTGCTGATTGGTCCGTCCCCAGCGGGGCGCGGCCCTGGCGGACCCGTCACACCGACTGGGCGAGACCATCTCCGGGAAGAGGAGGAGGAAATGGGGCTTTTTTTCCCTCTGGCTCCGTCTCCGTCCGTTATCCCTCTCCGTTGTTCCCTCTCACAGCCCAGTGCGCGCCGCGGCTTTTCCCGCTCCTGCCACCACCCGAGCCGGAGCTCTCGCGCCGCCAGCGCCCGCGGCTCCCCCCGCCCGGGCGGGAAATGGCACCTCCCGCTCGCCACCCCCTCAGCCCGCCGCCATCTTGGCGCCTCCTCGGCGCGGGGCCGGAGCGGGCTCGGCCGGCCGCGGCGGAGCGAACCACCGCGGGGGCGGGCGGGGGGGGGGAAGGGACCGAACCACCGCGGCGGCGACGCGGGGGGAGCAGGGCCGGCGAGAGGGAAGCTTAACGGACCGGGGCTGCCGGGGTCGGGCGGTACCACTGCGGGAGAGGTGGGGGGGTGGGGGGCGAGCCGGGCCGGGCGGAACCATGCGGAGGCGCTGGTAGGGGGGCGCGGGGAGGGGGTCGGTCGGGTCCGCCATGGCCGCGAACTGCGCGGGGGCCGCGGGGACGGCGGCGGGAGCCGTGGCCGCCGTGGGCTCGGCCCTGAGCGCCAGCAAGACCAAGACCAAGAAGAAACACTTCGTGTGCCAGAAGGTGAAGCTGTTCCGGGCCTCGGAGCCGCTGCTCAGCGTCCTTATGTGGGGGGNCGTCCCCTGAGCCCCCGCCCTGCCCCTCAGCAATGCGCGACCCCCTCAGATCGGACCCTTCCCCGCTCGCCCTCAGCTTCGGCCTCTCCCCGCCCAACCCCGCTCCCTCATCCCCGCTGAATCCCAGCCTTCCCTCCTTCTCCATCCCATCCCCGATCCAGCCCCTCCCTGGGCTCTGTGGTCCCTTTCTGCTGGGTCTGTGTCCCCAGGCAGTTTGGGGACCTCGCAGGTCGGGGTGTCCCAGCCGGACACGTCCGTGTGTCCCCACACGCCCACTCCTGACACCTTTTCCAGCACCCTTTTTCCCGGGACTGGCCTTTCTGGGTGATGTTGCTGTGGAACAATTCCCCCTCTGGCACTGCGGGGGCCCTGAGGACCCGAAGGACTGCCCCCCAGCCCTGTCCCCTGTCCCAGCCCCCGGGTTTCCACCCAGAATTGTCCCAGGGAGGGATTGATTCCCCTGTGTCACAGCCCGGAGGGGACAGTGCTGTGCCTTGTTTGGACGATGTCTCTCTCATCTCCATCCCCCCAAAAATGAGGGGTTTGGCCCCGGGTTTGTCCCCTTTGATTGCAGGACTCGGGCCATGCGTGTCCTCTTGGCAGTTCCTGTCCTCTGGGAACAGGTTGTGAGAGGGTTGGGAATGTCTGGGATGGCTCAGCTCTGATCCACCTCCTCTGGTAATTCCTAAGACCATGCCTGTGATTTCTCTGGAAACTTCTCTCCGGTTTGTGATGGCAGGCACGAGGACTGATCCTTGGATGTGGGTGCTGGATGCTGTTCTTGGTGGCCAAAGAGCCCAGAAGCCTCATCCCTTCCTCAATTAATCCACTTTTAGGGCTCAGACACACCTATTCCTCCAGTGGATTTGTGGATGTTTCCTCGAGAGTGAAAGGGATTTGGGCTCATTTTTTTTTTTCCAAAACAAATAACACACCAAGAATTTAAATATAAAATCCTCCTTGCATTCCTGGCCTGCCTGGCTGGAGTGAAAGCTTCCAAATGTGGTTCAGCACCGTGCTGGCTTTGAGGCAAAGGATGTTCCAAGTGCTCCCAGCCTTGCCCAGGAAGCAGGATAATGAATTTAATCAGCCTTTGATCAGTGGTGCCATTAGCAGCCCTGAAGAAATGGAAATCGTGGGATTTTTCCGAGTTTCATTCCTGGCCTCATAGGGACGGTTGTTGCTTGTTGGCAATTGGCCTTTTTTGGGTTGGTTTTTTTGTGTGTGTGTGTTTTTCTTTGTTGTAGCTGTCTGGGCAGTAGGAGCCTGGCAGGAATTTGAGGCCCTGCATCAGGACAGAGTAACTTTGGGAGCACTTGGCTGTGAGATATTTGGGCAAAGGGAGGAAGGCGAGCTGACACTAAGCTGGTAATGAGATTATATCGGATGTGTATTAGGAAGAAATTGCTGCCAGGAAGGAGCTGAGGGGCTGGGAAAAGGAGGTGAGAGAAGTTCAGCTGTGACCTCCTGACCTTTGGGAAGGCGTTTAGGATTTCCCAGTAAATCCCTCCACCTCCCTGGCACATCGGGGTGAGAGTTTGGCGGTTCTCTTGACTCGCCATGAGCAGCTGCTCCTCCTGGGAGATGATCCCAGTGCCCTCCTTCAGTGGGGATTGGAATTACGTGCCTCCAACTGATGGGTTTGGGAATCATTTCGGGAATACCTTTAAGCTTTGTGGAAATCTTTGGAGGGGTTGTTGAATATTTGGCTGCGTTGGACAAGGAAGGGTGAGTGAGGAGGCTCTGGGCTGTGTCCATGGAGTTCTGCCCTGGGATCCTTGCAGTGGGAGGAGGGGAAAACAGCTCTCAGCACAAGCCCGGGGCTGTGCCAGGAAGATCCTGTCAGAATTGCTTGGATCTGGGATGAACTTTTTCACGGACAAATTAAACAAACAACCATTTTATGCAACGCGCTGCAGAAATCCCCGTGGGTCCGTTCTCCCAGTCTGGAGCAGCCTTAAAGAGGCTGGTGAGCACAGGCAGGGCTGGCTCTGGAGAGCATCAGGAACACCCCAAGAGCAGGAGCTGCTTTCTGGAACAGCAGTTTAGAGTTTTAAATAACAAGGCCTGGTGGTCCCCAGCCAGGGTTGGGATCAGCATTGGGGTGGGGCCGGTGTGAGCGGGGCCAAACGGGGGTGGTGTGACTCAAACAATTTGAATTTTGGACCAGAAAAGCATGGAGGGGAGGGGAGAGCTTGTGTGCAAGTGGAGCCACTGAGGCTCAGCCTCGATTTGTGAGTTTTGTGTCAGAATCCAGCAGACGTGGGGATGGCTCCTGGGGAAGCTTCTCCTGCTGTTGTCATGGCATTGGGAAAGAGGAGCTGCGGCTCCTGGGGGTTGGGTCCGTGTGTGGTGCTCCAAGTGGGTTTTCCATGCCCTGGATGGATCCACGTGCACGGGATGGGAAAGTTGGGATGGTTCTGGAAGGGAGCAGCCACCTCCCAGCCAGAGAGAGGAGCAGAGTGTTGTGTGGTGCTCTGGGAACCATGGAAACAGTTGTAAGGCGCTGCTGACGGGAGGCTCTGGGATCCCAGGGTTTGATCCCAGGTTTCCAGATCCCAGACTGTGGATCTGTGTCTGCAGGGCTGTGATGCTGCTGCCACTTCCTCAGCTGGGAAACATTCCAATGGCTCTGGCTGCTGGCAGGGGAGAGGCACAAACATCCCGTTTTTGTGGGAATGGCGAGGTCTGTTGGCTGCATGGATCTTGCCCGAGGCCGCTCCAGAGGCTCCAGTTCCTGGCTGGAGCAGCAGCCATCTCCCAGGCCCTGAGGAGCAGTGCCAGCACGGAGCACAGCTCGTTAGTATTCCAGGGAAACCGCAGCGCTGGGAACGGCAGCACGGCGCTCCCTGCTCTGCAGCCTCGGCTCTGGGCTTGCCAGAGCAGCATCTGCCACATATCAAAGGCTCAGATCCCAGGGACTGGTGCTGGCACGGTGGGAACAGCCTGGATCTGTCCCTTCCCAGCCCCGGCTCTAATTGAGCTCTGGAGAGAGCAGCATATGGCCACGGCTGTGCCAGCCCCTGGAATCACCGAGGGCCTGGCTCCCAACCTGCTCATCCAGGAGCTCCTCTTCAAATCCACATTGCAGGAGCCCTTTTCCCATTCAAATCCACATTGCAGGAGCCCCTTTCCCATTCAAATCCACATTGCAGGAGCCCCTTTCCCGTCCAAATCCACATTGCAGGAGCCCTTTTCCCCTTCAAATCCACATTGCAGGAGCCCTTTTCCTCTTCAAATCCACATTGCAGGAGCCCTTTTCCTTTCTGGGAGAGAAAATCAGGTTTTTCTGTGTGTTTCAGTGAGGAGCACAGGGCTCATTTCCCTGCTCCTTTCCGCTGGCTGCCATGGCCATGGGTTGGTTGTTGAATATTCCCATTCCTCAGCTTTTTCTGGACAGAAGGAAGCATCAGCTGTGCCCACCTGTGAGAGGACTAGGAGCATGGATGCTTCCCAGTGACCCTGAGGCTGACAGGATTGGGGACAGGAGGGTGGCACTGCCTGATCCCTGTGATGCAGCCAGCAGTCCTTCCCAACAGCTTTCCAAGTACTTTTTTTCAAGAATAGATGGGTTTGCTATCACCAGGGGATGCTTTTTTTCCCCATCTTAAAGCATCCTGGTGTCCCCAGAGGAATTACTGACGACGAGGTTCACTCTTCCCTCCACGGGGGTTGTTAGCGTGGATACTGATTAATCATGCTCTAATTCATGGAAAACAGGGTTTTTTCCTCAAACCATCACCCAGTTGCTGCTCTGTGCTAAGCAGCAGTGAAGTTTTGCTGCAGCTGTGGGTTTCTCTCCGTGCTAAAGTGATTTTCCCATGTGTCTTTTACCTCCTTCCCCAGAGCATAATGAAGTTTAACTAATACTCACCAAGATGCCTGATTGGAAGGCTTTGAGGGGAACAAAGTATCTTTATTTTCCGGAGCAAATTCCTGTCGCAAAGAATCCCGGAGAGTGGGGCTCGCACACTCCATCAGCTGCATCTTGTTAGTAAACAAATCGCATTTCCCCATCAATTTACTAATGCTAATTGCCACTTTGAGGCTGCAGTCAGGTTTTGAAACAAAATTATGCCTGGCCCGTTCATCCCAACAGCTGTCCCTGAATGACACGGAATATTGATGTGGATTTTATTGGGAAAGGGATTGGCTTTGGTGGCAAAGAAATCATCAACCCAGAGTCCTGAGTGGTGCTGCTGAAGAATTCCAGTGGCCAGGAAGTAAAAGCTTGACAGAGAGAGAGGGAGGAGGTGTTTTTGCAGCCCTGCAAAGCTGGGTGGTGCTGAGGATGAAGGGTCTGGGCACTGGAAGAGGTTTTCCCTCCCTCACCTCCTGCTCTTGATCTCTGATCTTTGTTGGCATCCAGCTGCTTTTCCCTCAGCTCCTCTGGGATTGGGCAGCTTTGATCCCTCTGTCCTTGTGGGGTGGCTCTGGACACTGCCTGACCTGCTCGGGAATCGCTCCTTTGTTCTCAGGATGTGCCAAAACCGAGGAAAAACGGGGAAAAGCGTCTCGGTGTCAGCGGGTTTGTCTGAAACGTGCCTGGGTTGGAAATCCGGAGAGCCCCCGGGGCGTGTCCCAGCCCTCTCTGGGGTGCCACTCCCGCTGTCCCCGACCGGGGAGGAGCAGGAGCAGAGCCTTATCTCTGCCAAACGCGGATGACACGGACAAAAAGCACTTTTGGGTGGTGCTCCCGGCCTGGGCTGGTCCCTGTCAGGGGTCTGTGCTGGGGAGGTGGAGAACTCTGGGCAGGAGGGGACTGGGCAAAAACGGGCTGGTTCTCCAGGGGATTCGAGGGCAGATGGGGCTAAAAAAGTGGATTTGAGAGCAGATCAGGGCCAAAAAGTGAAGTGGACTTTAGAGCAGATTGGGGATAAAAAGTGAAGCGGATCTGAGAGCAGATTGGGGCTGAAAAGTGAAGTGGATTTGAGAACAGATCAGGGCCAAAAAGTGAAGTGGGTCTGAGAGCAGATCAGGGGTAAAAAGTGAAGTGATTTGAGGGCAGATCAGGGCTAAAGAGCTGGAAGCCTTACAGGAACCCAGCATTGCTGTGGCTGTGGATGCAAATCCCTGGGCTCCAAATGAGCCCTTGTGTCCCCACTCTGGGGACCTCTGTGGCACCACCCCGGGCACAGCTTGCTGATCCTGTGCCTTGCCCAAAACAGCCCGTGAGGGCCCAGGTGTGTGCTCGTGGTGCTGCTGCACCTCTGCCCTCTGTCCCTGCCTCCTCCAGAACCACACCCAGCATCTCCCTGCCCACCTGGTATCCACATCCCCAGAGCTCCTGGTCCAGGCAGACTTCCTGCTTTTTTTGAGGGCAGAACCCTGGGAATACTTGCCAGGAGCTGAGCATGTCCCTGCCGTGCACCTTGCTGTGCCCTTGCCTCCTGGAGCAGAAATACCCCGGGACACACTCACACACTGCTATATTTATTCTGCTGCTCCACGCCTCTCCCCGGGGAGAAGGCGAGAGAGCAAACATGTGCCAGGAGTTTGTCACGTCTCTCCCTCCCGGAGGCTGCTCAGATTCCCCCGGGATGAGCCTGAGGGGAGGAGCTCTCTGCAGAGGTGATAGGTGCTGCTGGCCAGGCTTTCCTTTGGGCAAGGACTCCTCGTGTTTCGGGATCTCAGGATCCAGCTGGATAATCCTTGGGAAGGGGGCTGGATGCTGAGGGTTGTGCTGTGAGAAGGGAGGGGTTGGGAGATCCCTTTCCTGAGGTGTGTGGGGGCTTTTTGTTCCTCTGCCTTGGGAGAGTGTCAGGCATGGGTGTTGCTGTGGGAGCACATGGTGCTTAAACAACAAAAAAAATTTAAAAACCAACGTAGCAACAAAACTCAACTAAACAAATCCGTGTTTTCTTCCAGACTGGTGCCTGGAGCAGAGACCCAGTGATCACTGCCCCAGAGCTGCCTTGGGGGTGGGCAGGTGGGCAGTGCTGAGTCTAAAAGTGACCAGTCCAGCCCTCCACCCACATCTTGGTGCCCAGCACAACCCCGTTCCTTATTCCTGTCTCCTCCAGAGCCAGAATCCTAAACCCAATCCTTCATCCACATCTTGGTGCCCAGCACAACTCCATTCCTTCTGTCCCTGTCTCCTCCAGAGCCAGAATCCTAAACCCAATCCTTCATCCACATCTTGGTGCCCAGCACAACCCCGTTCCTTATTCCTGTCTCCTCCAGAGCCAGAATCCCAGAGCCAGAATCCCAAACCCAGCCCTTCATCCACATCTTGGTGCCCAGCACAACCCCCTCCCTTCTCCCAGTCTCCTCCAGAGCCGGATCCCAAAGCATCCATCATGCTCTGCTGGAACGGGGGAAAGGCTTCCACAGGGGGGATTTTTGGGGCTGTTTTATCTTTTGAGGAGTGGTGGCACCTCTGAAACGAGCCAGAGGTATCCTGGTGCACCATTTCTGCCACTCAGGGGCCTCGCAACAGGTCCCACACTCACTTTGAGGTTTGTGCCGTGGCAGAAAGGAGGGCACGCAGGGAGGCCTCGGAACATTTGTGTCTGAATTGCTGCCAGCGAGGAGGCAGCCTCCGAATCGCTGTTCCCTCTCAGCCGTCAGCACCCTTCCTCCGCTCGGCAAGGAGCTGATAATGGCTTGTTTGTGCCTTCCCCACGCCGGGAAAAGGGCTGGGAGCAGGCTGGGATGGGAGCAGGCGTGTGGCAGGAGCTGTCAGGCTTCCCCTCCTGGTAGACAGCAATAATTAGTGGCTGGAGGCAGCGCCTCTGTCTGGGTGCAGGATGAGTTGTTTTCTCCTCGTCCCGAGGGGAAATCTCTGCGTGGGACTCCCCCTGCAGTGGCTGGGAGCTGGGGGATCCCTTCCTCACCTGGAGTCTGTTCCCTTTTCCCTCCCCTCTGGGGCAGGACTGAGCTGAGCCCGGGGCACATCGGCCCCTCCCTGCTCGGGGATTGCTGCCGCTGCGGGATGTGTGCCATGTTTATTTATTCATTCGTCTGTGCCGCTTTTTCCGTACATCCCAGAGGGTTTGTGGCAGTGCTGTGATGCCTCGGGCTGGGTACCTGGAACAGAGGCTAGGCAGAGAATAAAGTAGGTATTTATTAAAGGCCTTTAACAGACACACCAGATGTGGGTAGTGCAGGAGCCTCGCAGAGGCTGCACCTGAGATGGAGACAGCCACGAGTTTTTTTGAGTTTTTTCGTTTGGTCCATTTGCATATCAAGGGTTAATTGTCCAATTACAGCTTCAGGTAATGAAGTCTTAGTCCTCCAGTTTGCTCCTCCCTCTAATTCACTTTTGTTTACATTTTTCGGGCCTGAGGCTGTGGTGATGACCTCGGTTCTCAGGCCTGGCAGGATTGTTTTGTCTGACCAAACCGTGATGAGAGCTTACTAGCGCTCCAGATGGAGTTCAGAGTTCAGCACTAATCCAACACAGGATGTGAAAAATACAAAAGCTGAAACTTAAGGCATCAGCTGGATGCTGCTGGGAGGAGAGTGCAGGGCAGGGCTTTGCAGAGCTCCATCCCCGCTCCCTCCAGGAGCCGCTTCCCGCTGATCTGTTGTGTGGGATGGCTGGCTCTGAAAATAGCCACCTTCCCTCCTGGCACTGGGATGTGTCTTTCTTCCCAGTCTGACGTGTGTGAAATCTGGTCTGGTTTTCCGTGGTAACGATGGGAGAAAGGGTGGGATAAACACACGGAATTAGCTCACTGCACGTCCCCGGGGCTGAACCGCCGGTCCCTGCCGAGCCGAGCTGGGATGTGGCAGCAGTTTGGGCAGTGCTGTGTGTCCTGCTGCACGCAGGGAGTGGGGAATCCCAAAGCTGGATCCCTTTCCTGAGCCTGGCCCCTGCTCCCAGCCAGCAGGGAAGTTTTCCAGCAGCTTTCCGAGAGTGCTGGGAGTCACTTGATGTGCCAGAGGTTTTGGTGCTGGGAACAGCCCCCAGAGCTGACTGGGAGCCAAACCCTGCTGTTGTCTGCCTCCCTCTCCAGCATCACCTGCTTGGCACAGCAGTCATGGGAACAGAGCTGGAATGGAATTTCTTCCTAAATCCAGGCTCTTAACAGGAGTTCAGTGAGATGGGGCTGTGGGGAGTCCCTGGGAGGGGATGGCACTGGGGCTGTCCTCAGGAAAGGCAGCTCAGAAACCTCCTGACCTGCTCTTGATTCTGGATGCGCCTTGTCAGTGACTGCAGTGACTGGAGCAGGGCAGCCAGACACAGTCCATGGCTGGATCTTTGTTATTATGATGATGATATTATTATTATTATTGTTATTATTATTATTGCTGCCACTGCTGGGTGCTGCAGCACGAGCCCACCTGTACAGTAGTAGCTGAACATTCATTCTTCTGCTTCCCCGTGTTCCTGTGGCTGCCACACATGACTAAGGAGCAAAAACAATCTAGTGAGTGACTCATCCCTCCAGAGAAGGTGGGATGGGAACAACAGGAGACAGCCAGCATGGAAACAGCATCCACGGGGAGCTGTGCTGGGCTGCACCAAAGGCTTTGGTCATCCTGGTTTCTAGCAGGAATAATTGAGATTGGAACATTTTTGCAGCGAGGTGGTTTAGTTGAAACATAAAATCTGCTGGTTCTTGGCCTGGGGGTCTGTCTGGGTTCTCAGCTGAGCCTTGGATGGTCGGTGGAAGGGGAAAGGTTGTCTCAGGAGGATTCAGCACATCATGGAGCGAGGTGCTGCTGTGGCCTGTCACCACAGTGTTCCCCAGCTGCTTCTGTCTGATGGGTCACCGTGCCCCAAACCCATCCCCTGGGCTGCTGGGCATCCCTGCAAGTCCCCAGGGCAGTGGGACCTGGTTTGAGTCTCCCTTTCCTTTCACTTGCAGATCAACGAGCTCAGCAATGTTCCCGTCCCCGTCATGTTAATGCCCGATGACTTTAAAGCCTACAGTAAGATTAAGGTGGACAATCATCTATTCAACAAGTAAGTAGGAGCTTCCCAACCTCTCTGTGGTCAGAGCTCTGTGCTGTGAGGCCGACTGGCCTGGGGGAGGCCCTCTGGGTTGTTCCCAGCTCTAGTGCCAGGAGGATCCAGGGTGGCTGGACACGAGCCCCTGGCCTGTGCCCTGCCCGGACCCCTGGACAGGCCATGGTGGGGTCAGTCTGTCTCTGCAGTGCTCTGTGGTGGTTGGTTTCCACCCTTTGAGGGATGAAACTGTTCACAGGAGGCAGCTCTGCAGCTGTGCTGCGCTCACGGAGTCTCTCTGGAGTGATCCCTGTCTCCTTTTCCCGAAAAATCCATTTTTGGCAGCTGTTTTAAAGTCGTGGTTGTGGCTGGTGCTCAGAGCTGCGTTCTCCACCCCGGCTCTGCAGGGCTGCAGTGCTCCCTGATGAATCCTTTGTTTTCCCCAAGTTTCACAGGGATCAGCTTTGCAGAGTGGGAGGTGATTGGAAAGTTTGTCTCCCCTGGCACGCAGAGTGTGCGGGATCTGCTCTGCCCCTGCTCCTCTGGAGATCTGAGCTCCCTCCCCACGTGTCGGTGCCAGGGTTTCTCACTGGGAAGGAGCTGCCAAATTCTCACCCTGTGTCCAAGCAGGACCAAACCCTGCTTCTCCCCCTCTGGGCAGGATCAGGGCTGTGGGAGGAGCAGATGCAGCTCCCTCAGTGACAGGGATTGCTGTCATTGTCCCCTGTGCTGTGCCTGGGGGCAGCCTGGCAGCAGGGCTGGAGCTGATCCCGGCTCTCCTGGATGCTGTGGCTGAGCTGGTTTGGGGGGCATTGACCTTTCTCATGCTGAGTGATGTGATGGGGTCTGAACCCTGAGCCCACCCCCTCTGCTCCTGCAGCTCTTCCTGGTGTGTGGGGACAGCTGTGACAGTGTGTGCAGGGACAGCTGTGCAATGATGGTGACACTGTACAGGCACAGCTGTGTGACAGCATGTGCAGTGACAGCTGTGTGCAGTGACGGTGACAGTGTGTGCAGGGACAGCTGTGACAGTGTGTGCAGGCACAGCTGTGCAATGATGGTGACACTGTACAGGCACAGCTGTGTGACAACATGTGCAGGGACAGCTGTGACAGTGTGTGCAGGGACAGCTGTGCAGTGACAGTGGTGACAGTGTGTGCAGGGACAGCTGTGACAGTGTGTGCAGGGACAGCTGTGTGCAGTGACAGTGGTGACAGTGTGTGCAGGGACAGCTGTGTCACAGCGTGTGCAGGGATAGCTGTGCAGGGACAGCTGTGACAATGTGTGCAGGAACACCGTTTGCAGGGACAGCTGTGTGACAGCATCTGCAGTGACAGTGGTGACAGTGTGTGCAGGGACAGCTGTGACAGTGTGTGCAGGGACAGCTGTGCAGTGACAGTGGTGACAGTGTGTGCAGGGACAGCTGTGCAGGGACAGCTGTGACAGTGTGTGCAGGAACACCGTTTGCAGGGACAGCTGTGTGACAGCGTCTGCAGTGACAGTGTGTGCAGGAACACCGTTTGCAGTGACAGCGTGTGCAGGGACAGTTGTGTCACAGCGTGTGCAGGGACAGCTGTGTGACAGCGTCTGCAGTGGCAGTGGTGACACCATGTGCAGGCACAGCCGTGTGGCAGTGTGACAAAGCCACCGAGGAGGGGCACAGGCAGAAATGGTTCCCTCAGATCCGAGCATGCCCTGGCAGCCGGGCGACCTCCACGCTCCCCAGCCCGTCCCTGTCAGAGAGGATCCTGCGGGATTTCCTGGGACAGATGGAGTCTGTGGGCAGCCAGAGGAGCCAGCTGCCCTCACCAGGGGCCAGCAGGGCTGGGCTGTCGTGTCCTGGGGGCCTGGCAGGGAGGTGGCAGCCAGCATGGCATTCACACTGATCACTGCACACATGTCGGCCTTGAGAGATGGGGACACTCCGAGTTCTGACCAGAAACTCAATTTATTGAGCATACAAAGCCTTTATGTAGGGGTTTCTTGCATGGCACTTATGGAGGGTTCTGTTTCTGGTGACAATTTCTCCTTGCTTATACCTTCTTCATGAGGTCAGTTACTTGGTAATCATTACAAAGTTTCACAACGTTTCTTGGTCACTTCTACCCCAGGGAGCCTTTGCTGTGCCTGTCTGTCCCATGGTTTCTGCTGGATCAGGCCTAAGATGCCAGGCTCTTTTGTGGCAGTGTATTTGAACAACTTGGGCCATTCTGTGTACCAGCCAAACTCCTTGGAGATAACAAAACACCTGCAGTCCGTTTTTCAGAGCTCTCAGGAGATTAACAAGGCCACCGAGGAAGCAACAGGGCCAAAAATAAGAGAGAGAGCCTGAGAAAGTGCCTACAAAGGATGTAAACCTTGGCTGGAGAAGGCACAGCGAGAGGATGGACATTTAACTAATGAGATGTCTTGAGAAAGATGTGCTAACGTCTGGGTTGAGCAACCCAACCAACCCTGGAGTTTTGGGCCCACGTGGGCCGTGAGCTTAGAAAACCATATCCAGTGTGAAAATGGAAACAGTAAATTACTTCCTGCACAAATCATACTGGTTCAATTAATCCAGAGGCTTGATTATTATCTTTTCTCAGTTCCATTCTGCTCTCTGTTTCATTCCCCATACACACACACCTCTTCTCTGCCCTGCCCTAGGGAGAACCTGCCAAGCCGCTTTAAATTCAAGGAGTATTGTCCTCTGGTGTTCCGGAACCTCCGGGAGAGATTCGGGATCGATGACCAGGACTACCAGGTATCCTCTCTTCTCCTCCTAGGCAGAGAAACCATGATGCAGACATGGGTGCCAGCAGCTTTTCTGGGTCTGTAGTCGAGGTTCGAGTGGTTCCACCACAGTGCCAAGCACTGGGCAATAGGAGGAGAAGGTGATCCCTGCTCCCAGGCCATGGAACAGGGGCACAGGTGGCTGTGGACAGGCAGGAGCTGGAGGAGAGCAATGGTCCAGCATGGAATATCTGCAAGGAAAACCAGTCTGTGGTGTTTGTACAGACTCAGGTGAACCTGCTGCTTTCAACCAAGTGTGAGTTGTTGATTTGGGTGTATCAAGGTGGTTTCTGCTTTGGGATACACCCCCTAATGCCAGAGGGGCTGATTTTCTTGGAGAGGAGCATGCTGTTAACACAGCTGGGCTCAGTTCTGGGGACAGGGAGGTGGCACAGCTCTGGCTGCTGCAGCAGGGCCACCCTTCCTCACCCAGCTCTGAGCCCTGGCAGGAGGAGCTGAGCAGGGAGATCACACAGAGCAGGGCCAGGGAAGCCAGCCCTGAGCACGAGGGGCTGAGCAGGGAGATCACACAGAGCACAAGGGGCTGAGCAGGGAGATCACACAGAGCAGGGCCAGGGAAGCCAGCCCTGAGCACGAGGAGCTGAGCAGGGAGATCACACAGAGCAGGGCCAGGGAGGCCAGCCCTGAGCACGAGGCGCTGAGCAGGGAGATCACAGAGCACGGCCCGGGGGACCCGGGCGGGGAGCGCGCGGCGGGGAGGGGGGGTCGCAGAGAGGGGGGGGGGGGGCCCTCGCGG